>OY744534.1:91592089-91602089 GCA_963556195.1 Sepiola atlantica | reverse complement strand
TTTTATAGAAGTTTCGATTGGTCTTTGGTACGGAGAGAGAGAAAAAGGAAAGCCCTCTGCTGTAATTGTAGCCAGGCGTGTTCATGCTGTGAATGTTATACAGGAGGGTGTATTAGAACTCAGTTGAACATATCGATAGAGTAGAGAGAGGCGTCTGTGCGAAAAGGGGTGCAGAGAAGCGAATAGATAATTCCCACTAGATTGTGAAGTCAGTTTTGTACCCTGTCAAGGCAAGAAATTGTGCTCTGATCGGAATCTCCTCGGATATTGCAGCAGTATTCTATTTAAGGACAGAGCTGGATTATTTCCAGGTAGAAGATTGTTCCAAGAGTGAGGTTCAATTTCAGGTCTGGCGTAAGAGCCATACATAAGAGTTTATCAAAGAAGGTGACTTCCTTAATGAGAGAGACATTCGTTTTAACTGGGGAGAAATGCGGATCCGAGCGTTAGTTGTAAAAAGATAGGTGCTTTGTTTTCGAGGCGTTAAAAGTGGCAAGCCACTTTTCCCTCGATTGCACCACGTGCTCCAAATCGGAATAAAGGTAGTCAAAAAGATCCAGATAATCAGTGCTCATCAAGGTGATGGCATAGATAGTTGTGTCATCTGCGTTGAGATCAACAAATAATATCAAGATCCGATTTTGAAGATCATATATGAAGATCAAGAATAGATCGCCTGAGTAACAACGCGTGAACCATTTTGGGGAGCTGGCGCTGCCCGTTGCATCTCGCAATCCTTGTGCTAAACATTGAGACGGGTGTAGTAATTCTCTGCGCTTCGGGCGTGTGGGTTCGCATGCACCTCGGTCATGTTTTGGAATACTGAAGATCGGTGTCAAACCAATTAAATGACAGATGCATTTGATGGGTTAAAGAGATCAGAGGACCTCTGATTCAAGATGGGTTAGGAATCCAGCTCCGCTTCTTAAATCATTACTAAACATTTATCGAAACTACGAACAATGTGTTGTATATTGTGCCTTCTCTTCTCTGTCGATCTCTCTTTCTCCTTCTTCCGTTTTTTTCTCTTGTTCAGTCTGGAGCGAAATAACACAGTTGGTTTTTAAAACTTGAACGGAGAAGATGCGAGTTGTAATTATGTTTCTTTTCGAAATATAATAAATATATATTTTTATATGAAAGGTAAAATATTTTCGTCCATTATTACACAAAACTATCTATTGCAGCACAGCCAGCAGATAATTAATTCTCTGGAGAGAATTACTGACGCCGATTAACGCAGCATGCAGGCCTGGTATAAATAACCCCTTATTAAGAGGATGTGCTTATCTTTGCCACTCTGGGAGCTTGGTACCGTGCTAGGATGCTAATCACACTGGCAAACACACCAAGACAAACTCACAGACGATAATGACGACTACATTTCGTCCCGTTCCAAAGATCCCCGCCCCCCGCCCCCCGTCCAAGCGATATTGTTACATTAGTGGGTGTCGTTTTCCAAGATAAAGATAGCCCCGGTAGACGACTGTGTTACAAGTAGTTAATTAATACTAACTGACCACCGTTACACACTTCGTCTGAATGGAAAATATTGAAAATATTGACCCGTTTGTGTTTCTAAAATAAAGTCAAATATCTAATGTAATGGTATTAGTAGGAATAATAATAATAATAATAATAATAAAAATAATAATAATAATAATAATAATAATAATAATAATAATGATGATAATAATAATAATAATAATAATAATAATAATAATAATAATAATAATAATAATAATAATAATAATAATAATAATAATGTCAAGGCTTGCTTGTTAAGAACAGCGTAAGTGTTATGGTACAGCTTGAATGTTTAAGGTCAAGAGAATTGACTTGATGTTCAAAAAAAGAAAACGTCAACTAAAAACATCCAAAAGTTGAAACTACTATGAAATACTACTACAACTACTACTACTACTACTACTACTACTACTACTACTACTACTAATAATAATAATAATAATAATAATAATAATAATAATAATAATAATAATAATAATTATAATATGAATACAATAAAGTCGCTCAGATTTTACACTGGAATGTATGCAAACTTTATAAATATGACCACAATGAGAAGTGGTATGAGCATAAGCCAGAAGTGATACAGGAGAACGACAATGTCAAACTTATTTGGGATATGCGCTTACAAACTGATAAGGTTCTTGAACATTTTAAACCCGACTTAATCTTTCTAAATAAAAACAAGAGACCTTGCTTAATCTTGATCCTTCGATACCAGAGTGCAGGAGAAAGAACACGAAAAAAATAAACAAATATCAAGATCTACAACAGGAATTAGTTAGACTATGGTAATTTCCATTGTAATTAGGACGCTTGGAACCATAACAAAAACCACCATGAATAGCTTTAACATATTGACGGGTCAATTTCTTTTAAATTTTGCAAAAAGCTATCCTGTTAGAAACAGCGAAAGGGTTCAAGTATAGTTGAATGTCTAAAGTCAAGGGATTGACTTGATGTTCAAAAAGACAAATCCAACTAAAAACATCCTAAACTTGAGACTACTGTGTAATAATAATAATAATAATAATAATAATAATAATAATAATAATAATAATAATAATAATAATAATAATAATAATAATAATAATAATAATAATAATAATAATAAATTATAATAATTATAATAATAATAACAAATAATAATATTAATAATAATAAAAATAATGATAATAATAAATAATAATAATAATAATAATAATAATAATAATAATAATAATAATAATAATAATAATAATAATAATAATAATAATAAAGTTGAATAAGACGAATCATTAAACGAATATAAATAACAGATGAAACAATACGAAAAATCAACTGTTAGGTTTTAAATATTGAACATAACCTATGCCTTGTTGTTTTCTGTTACCTAAACTTGCAGATAATTTTATAAATGTCCATTTATTTTAAATGAAGTATAAATGAGTCACCCGTATTTAAATCGACCATTCTGGCATAGTTTTCCGAAATTGAATACAGAGAGAAAACTCATGTTTTAATTGGTTCCTTAAGGGTTCAAAATCTTTAAAAATATTTTAATTAAAAGAAAATAGCGATCTTATCCGCGGAATAAATTGCAATAAAATACACAAATGCATTTTGAACTGATTTATTCTTATTCTTTTCAATACATTGATCGCTTCGTTAACTAAAAGAATACAAAGTAAGAATAGTTTAAGAATTCATAACGGTAACCATTTTAAGGAACTCCCTTGCGAAAAAGGCGCCAGGTGTGGGACAGCGCCACCTTTATTTCTTCTACTACTACTACTACTACTACTACTACTACTACTACTACTACTACTACTACTACCACTACTACTATTACCACTACTACTATTACCACTACTACTATCACTACTACTACTACTAATACGACTATTAGTATTACCACTACCACTATTACTATTAATATTGCTACTTATATTACTATTACGACTACTATTACTACTACTATTACTACTATTATTTCTATTACTACTACTACCATTACTACTAATAATAATTATAATACTATTCGTATTACCACTACTACTACTACTACTATTACTATTACTACTACTACTATTATTACCACTACTATTACTAATATTATTACCACTACTATTACTACTATTATTACTTTTACTACTACTACTAAAACTACTACTATTGATACTACTATTATTACTACTACTACTACTACTATACTACTACTGCCATTACTTCTACTGATATTACAACTACTACTATTATTATTACTACTATTACTACTACTACTACCACTAATATCACTGTTATTACTACCACTACTACTATTACTACTACTACTACTACTACTACGAGAAAACTCGAAATTTATACTAGTAGACAAACTCACTTTAAGATGCAACAACTCTTACTGGTACTTGTTTTTAACATTAAGTGAAAATTGTTCAGATATAGTCAAACTTTCAGGAAACACTTACATCGAACGGTTGACTTGTTCCTCATTCCTCACAACGAGGATCCTGTTTTCATGTTAACACAAACATTCTCAAACAAATATCCTCATGGCAACACACAAAAAAGATAAATTCTCGTATTAACAGACAAATTTGATTAAAAAAAATACTTTCAGGGATGAGGTGGGAAGGCCATTTCTTTCTCACGTAGAAAAACGTGAAGGTGAATTTTGGTTTCAGGAGAAGAAACAATCCTCAAATGGTTAATAGCACTTTTAATTTTTTACTCCATCAAGCCATGTAGATGCAGAAACTTTCTTGTTTCTTAAAAAATAATTTATTATTCGTTTCATTCATTTACTTTTTTTTTGTAATATTTCCGTTTTTCCTAACGACCGCACCTGTTAAAAACTGACTGAATGTTTTGTAAATAAACTTATAAAAATTAAGTGCTTGAATCGAATTCTGAAAAGAAGCCAAGTACATGAACAGTAACAAAATAAATATAACAAACAAAACTCAATATTTTATAACATACATTATATACACACACACACACATTATATATATATATATATATATATATATATATATATATATATATATATATATATATATAAATTGGGAAATGAAAAAAGATAAAACCAAGAGATATATTTTTATATATTCATCAACGTTTCGTCTTTATTGTAAGATTTTCTTCAGGGTGATAATTTGAAGAAAAAACTCATGCCAGTACATCGACATTTTGGGTTGACATGATGGAGAGATAGAAGAAAGTAGTAGCTGCGTCTACTGTGAACGCTGGAAGAAAATCCAGGCTGTGAGAAGTCAGTAGTTGCGAAGAATGAAATGGAAAGTTTTCAGTGGATACCATTAAGGCAGCAGTGAAAAGGGAGGGGTAAGAATATTAGTGAACTTGCCTTAAGGTGGGAAAGATAAAGGGGGCCTGAGATTTTTGTCGTGGTGAGGTTTGGCATGGATTTTGAGAGGCTGGGAAAAGAGGAGAGAAAGGGGAAACACTGTGTGTTTAGCATGTAGGTGGTATCATTGTTTTAGAAAAAGATGTGAAGAAATGAAGATAACTTGAAAATGGGCGGGGTAAGAGTGTGAAGAAAATATTCAAAAGGGTGGGAGAGGTGATTATATCTTAATATTAATATATTAATTGCGAATTACTAAACACTTCTCACAGTATTAGCTGACAGAACAAGAGCATGCTACCTCCGTGGATTAAATAAAGGGGTCCGTTCGAAATTCCAGAAAGAGGTTGGTCTATTAGCAATTGCCTGAGTTCACTTATTGAGAAATGCTGTTGAACGAGTTCGTTATTAGCTATTTTGTACATTTCCAAAAGGTGTCCATAATGGAGCTATTTTCACCCCTTGCGTTTAACTGATTTCATGTCAAACCGTGTTGCAGCGCGAAGCGGGTAAATAGGGATTATTTTCATTAATATATATATATATATATATATATATATATATATATATATATATAAATTATTCATATCCTGAAATATATATTTAACTTTTTATCAAGGTAATTTATTTAGACTGTACTAATAGGAAGCATATCTGCACCAGTGCTATCCTTCTGGACTTTTATTGTTTTTGTTTTTAAACTTATAGCGAATATTTCCATTGGAATATGGCTAATTGGAATTGATAAAAAATATGCGATTAGGCGGAAAATCTATAAATACTCACGTTTTTACTCTGGTGTAAAATTGATAATAAAATTGATTTTTTTAAAACGCGTGTACATATGAAGAAATATTGTTCAGTGCTGAAATATTTTGAGCGAAATTACAAATATTAATTTACAAATTAAGAAATACTAAATAATTAGTTCATAATCTTTTGTCTTCTATTGAGTTAGAATATATAATATCTGTTTGATATTAACTATTAACTATTAAGCGTATCTTAAGTATTAACTATTAAGCGTATCTTAACTATTAACTATTAAGCGTATCTAAAGTATTAACTATTAAGCGTATCTTAACTATTAACTATTAAGCGTATCTTAACTATTAACTATTAAGCGTATCTTAAGTATTAACTATTAAGCATATCTTAAGTATTAACTATTAAGCTGATCTTAAGTATTAACTATTAAGCTGATCTTAAGTATTAACTATTAAGCGTATCTTAACTATTAACTATTAAGCGTATCTTAACTATTAACTATTAAGCGTATCTTAACTATTAACTATTAAGCTGATCTTAAGTATTAACTATTAAGCGTATCTTAAGTATTAACTATTAAGCGTATCTTAAGTATTAACTATTAAGCGTATCTTAACTATTAACTATTAAGCGTATCTTAAGTATTAACTATTAAGCATATCTTAAGTATTAACTATTAAGCGTATCTTAAGTATTAACTATTAAGCGTATCTTAAGTATTAACTATTAAGCGTATCTTAAGTATTAACTATTAAGCGTATCTTAACTATTAACTATTAAGCGTATCTTAACTATTAACTATTAAGCGTATCTTAAGTATTAACTATTAAGCGTATCTTAACTATTAACTATAAAGCGTATCTTAAGTATTAACTATTAAGCGTATCTTAAGTATTAACTATTAAGCGTATCTTAAGTATTAACTATTAAGCGTATCTTAAGTATTAACTATTAAGCGTATCTTAAGTATTAACAATTAAGCGTATCTTAAGTATTAACTATTAAGCGTATCTTAAGTATTAAATATTAAGCGTATCTTAAGTATTAACTATTAAGCGTATCTTAAGTATTAACTATTAAGCGTATCTTAACTATTAACTATTAAGCGTATCTTAAGTATTAACTATTAAGCGTATCTTAACTATTAACTATTAAGCGTATCTTAAGTATTAACTATTAAGCGTATCTTAAGTATTAACTATTAAGCGTATCTTAAGTATTAACTATTAAGCGTATCTTAAGTATTAACTATTAAGCGTATCTTAAGTATTAACTATTAAGCGTATCTTAAGTATTAACTATTAAGCGTATCTTAAGTATTAACTATTAAGCGTATCTTAAGTATTAACTATTAAGCGTATCTTAAGTATTAATTATTAAGCGTATCTTAAGTATTAACTATTAAGCGTATCTTAAGTATTAACTATTAAGCGTATCTTAAGTATTAACTATTAAGCGTATCTTAACTATTAACTATTAAGCGTATCTTAAGTATTAACTATTAAGCGTATCTTAACTATTAACTATTAAGCGTATCTTAAGTATTTACTATTAAGCGTATCTTAAGTATTAACTATTAAGCGTATCTTAAGTATTAACTATTAAGCGTATCTTAAGTATTAACTATTAAGCGTATCTTAACTATTAACTATTAAGCGTATCTTAAGTATTAACTATTAAGCGTATCTTAAGTATTAACTATTAAGCGTATCTTAAGTATTAACTATTAAGCGTATCTTAAGTATTAACTATTAAGCGTATCTTAAGTATTAAATATTAAGCGTATCTTAAGTATTAACTATTAAGCGTATCTTAAGTATTAACTATTAAGCGTATCTTAACTATTAACTATTAAGCGTATCTTAAGTATTAACTATTAAGCGTATCTTAACTATTAACTATTAAGCGTATCTTAAGTATTAACTATTAAGCGTATCTTAAGTATTAACTATTAAGCGTATCTTAAGTATTAACTATTAAGCGTATCTTAAGTATTAACTATTAAGCGTATCTTAAGTATTAACTATTAAGCGTATCTTAAGTATTAACTATTAAGCGTATCTTAAGTATTTAGTTATTTTTCCCGCCATTTTCCGAGTGAAACGCCAGCTGTCAAAATGGTCGCCATTCTGATACTAATAATATCTGTTTGATATTATGCATTTACTATTAAGCTTCAGACTATCTTTAGTATTTTGTTATATCCTAGGGATCTGTTATATTTTATTTATTGTATCAAATATTTGTGTTGATATTCTTGATATATAGCAAGAGTTTAAGTTCTTTAACTTAACGTTTCTTCAAATATTATGTATATATATAATATATATATATATATATATATATATATATATATATATATGTATACTTTAATTTTTTATTCATACAAAGATTATTGGTTACATATATGCATACATGTTTCGGTTGTACTATTCACAGAGAGTCAACGTCTTCATACCAAAGAAGACAGAGAAGTTGGCTCTGAAAAGGCTGAATCTATGTGAAGAGTACAACCGAAACATGTATGCACATATGTAACCATTAATGTTTGTATAAATAAAAATGTATACAAAAGAACAGCTCTACTTGCTATTGAGCACTTTTGGCAAACACTGGAGTGTCAAAGGGTTAACATCTACAGAAACTAATACAATGCATGTACTATATATATATATATATATATATATATATACATATATATATATATATATATATATATATATATATATATATATATGTATATATATAGTATTAGTATTTAATGTATCCACATAAAATTTTAAAAGGAGATATAATTTTTTATGCATCAATTTTCAGTATTTACTTCAACGGTGCTCGATACGGAGGTAGAGCTAGGTAGTAAACTATGAAAATATATTTATGACAATTAATCTTAACAGAGACTCCCGTGTTTCATCACCGGGGGAAATCTTCAAGCTAAAATCTTAGCCTGAAGATTCCTCCCGGGGATGAAACGCGGGGGCCTCTGTGTAGCTTAATTGCCATAAATATATCTTCATAGCATACTATATATATATATATATATATATATATATATATATATATATATATATATATATATGTATATATGTATATATGTATATATGTATATATATATATGTATATATAATGAAGAAGAATTGAAAGGAATTAGAGAAGCAAAAGTCAAATCATAATTCAATTCAATTGCTCAGAGCAAGGTGTATTCCGCAAAAAAGGCAATTTATTCAAGTTAAATTTTCCTTAAGCCAGGCTTTTCAAAGATCAAAATCTTATCATCAGAGGAAGTCGCTGGGATAGATAAGTTAGCAAATGCCAAGATTTAAAATTTGAAAAAATAAAATAAAAGTTGTAGGAGGAAGAAACACAGGGCAAAATTCTGCCCGAATGCAAGCAAATATCCGATTGCTAAAAAGTCCGGTGTCGAAAAGTCCAGCGGAGAGAATGAGATGTAGATAGGTAGGTCGTTAAAAGGCCCGAAAGGTTGTGAGAGAGGAATCAAAGTTAAATTCCAAGAAGCCACAACTTCAGGTGCGGCGAAAATAGAAAATCCAAAGGGTAAAATGTCCAATAAGTGCAGGCAGGCAGGCTCAGAAGAGAGTGAGGTGGAAAATATTCGCCATTAACAATACTTCCTGGGCAAAGATGTCAGAGAAAAAGCTTTAAAATAGGAAAAAATGTAGCGAAAATATTTTAAAGTTAGCCCGAAGCGAAAGCCGGCTTGAAAATGAGAAAAGGTATAAACTCCTGTGCGACCAGTATGCAGGGAGGGAATGAGTGAGGGGTGTGTAGGGGGAGAGAAGAACGGGTGCGAAGAAGGAAAAAGGGTGTGGAGAGTGAATGCGGTTAAAACTAAGAGTGTGATTGTGGGGGGGTGAGTCGCATGAAAGTAGAAATTGGATGTTAGCGCGAATTTGGGTTCAATTAAAAAAGGGAAAGGAGTGGGTAGGAGTAAGTCAACGAGTGCTGGGAGGGAGAGTTCAAATGCCAGAATGCGTCTATAAATAGAGTTCGGGGTTTAGTTGTTTTATCAGGAGACCTTACTTATAAACAATGAGGCAAAGTATATTGAAGGGTAGAATTAGAGAAATAGTAAGAATAAAAATTAAAAATTGAAAGATTAAAAAAGTGAAAAAGTAAAATAAGAATAGAATTAAAATTAAAGATAAAAATAAAAATAAGAAAAATAAAAAATGAAAAAGAGATAATAAAATTAGTATTAGTTTTAAGCTCGCAAAGAAAATTATGGGTTGCCTGATAAGATAATAATAATAGAATGAGGGAGAAAGTCGATAAAATTGGAACTCAAAAATGAGTATTAGAATGAGGGAAGAGTAAATTAGACCTCGAAAGGAT
>OY744534.1:91564589-91589589 GCA_963556195.1 Sepiola atlantica | reverse complement strand
TTATAAGACATTCAGTTTACAGAATTGTCGAAATCCCGAATAACATAAATCTTTATTATTTGAGGTTATGTAAACCTACGAAACGTACAGACTCATTCAATATTACTAGATACGACCTTGTATCTCTGCAAGAGGTTTTGTCCGTCTGTCGTCAAATTTGTCACGCTTAAATATGAAATATATTTATGGCTTAATATAAAGGCCTGCCAATCAAAGTCGCGTTGATTCTTCTTTTATCTGGAGTCCGTGGTGAACTGGGCAAAATGGCTTGTTAATGTAAACACCTCTAGACTAGGTTTCCCTCCTTTCACTTCTAACGCTTTGATCCTTGTTGTTCCTCAGTCAAAATGAATAGTGCCCTCCTTGAGTAAAGTCCCTTCAATAAGCTCCTAAGAAAACGTTCACTCCAGATCTAAAATAACGGAAGAATATCATATCTTCTGCTAAGGTCGCCAGAACAATGGTTTGTTACTTCTACCGTCACAGGAAGCACCTGAGTCCTCTACTTATATAAGTCAGATATGTCTTAGAACAATGGTTGGATACTTCTACCGTCACATGAAGCACCTGAGTCCTCTACTTATATAAGTCAGATATGTCTTAGAACAATGGTTGGATACTTCTACCGTCACATGAAGCACCTGAGTCCTCTACTTATATAAGTCAGATATGTCTTAGAACAATGGTTGGATACTTCTACCGTCACAAGAAGCACCTGAGTCCTCTACTTATATAAGTCAGATATGTCTTAGAACAATGGTTGGATACTTCTACCGTCACAGGAAGCACCTGAGTCCTCTACTTATATAAGTCAGATATGTATTAGAACAATGGTTGGATACTTCTACCGTCACAGGAAGCACCTGAGTCCTCTACTTATATAAGTCAGATATGTCTTAGAACAATGGTTGGATACTTCTACCGTCACAGGAAGCACCTGAGTCCTCTACTTATATAAGTCAGATATGTCTTAGAACAATGGTTGGATACTTCTACCGTCACAGGAAGCACCTGAGTCCTCTACTTATATAAGTCAGATATGTCTTAGAACAATGGTTGGATACTTCTACCGTCACAGGAAGCACCTGAGTCCTCTACTTATATAAGTCAGATATGTCTTAGAACAATGGTTGGATACTTCTACCGTCACAGGAAGCACCTGAGTCCTCTACTTATATAAGTCAGATATGTCTTAGAACAATGGTTAAATACTTCTACCGTCACAGGAAGCACATGAGTCCTCTACTTATATAAGTCAGATATGTCTTAGAACAATGGTTGGATACTTCTACCGTCACAGGAAGCACCTGAGTCCTCTACTTATATAAGTCAGATATGTATTAGAACAATGGTTGGATACTTCTACCGTCAGAGGAAGCACCTGAATCTTCTACCTATATGAGTCAAATATGTCTTAAATTGGATAACTTATGTTACATCTGGTGCCTCTAAAATTAATGTTTCTCGCCTGAACATAAAACAAAATCTACTTCAAAATCTAGTTGGAGATGATCTCTTCTGTTCCGTACAGCTGGGTTTTTTTTTCAAAATAAAGTAAACGTTGCAAGACTCTTTCCTCTATCGTTATTTCTATGGAAGATGGTGTTGCCCGAGCTCAAATCTTAGCTTTCTTTTTTGTAAGACATTCACAGGTAAAAAAAAAGTCTGATTAGAAGTATGGAAAAATTATTCCTTTCCTCAGCCATGTACCTAATTTTCATGAACAATAGTTCTTTGCAAAAACTCCGTGGGACACTTATATGCTTCCCTTCAGATGACATCATAATCGTCTTCAAATCCAATGTCAACTAATACTTGTCACAGATAAAAAAGCTAACTCAAGTCCTTCCATTAATCATTTTCAAGATTCTAATAATATTAATTATCTTTCAACTGCCAATCAAATTATCTCATTAACCCTAATCCTCGAGTTGCTTTTGGCCACGATAAGTTCTGACTCATTAGTAAAGAAACGCGTAGATTGGTTGAAGGAATGTCATTACAGATCCATCCTAGCATCGATATGAGAAGCTCTGTGTTTGAAATAGAACATTAGTCTGTCGTTTTAGATAGAACGTTAATATGATACATTTCAATTTAAAACAAGCCGCGCGTACGTGGTCCCCCTCTGTATGTGTCTCGATGTGGCGAGTGTAAAATGCAATAAATATGGACAATTTAGTGCATTTTTGACCCCCTGGGGGGGCGGGGGGGCTAACCAGATTTTCTTTCAAAAATCGGAGAATGCCACTTTCTAACCTGACCAAAGTTACAACTTCATGCAAAATTTAAGAGAACTTCAAGGAATGGTTGCGGAGAAAAATCCGGACGGACGGACGGACATGCCTCAAGACATGAGTCCCCGGATTTTATAAATCGAGGAACTAATTAAACTCTAGTCTGTAATCTTTAGTTTAAAGAGTATTTTCATCAATAATCGCACTTTTAATGAACGTATCTTAGGGTATGTGTGTCTTAAATTCTCTATTAGATATTATGTCCATCGATAAGTTATCGGCGATGTCACGCTCGCGTTTGATGTAGTATGTTCTTTGTTCCGCTTCACTTTGAAAAAACATTTTTCATCGATAAAACTACAAACCTAATTGACGCAATTGATTGACAGGTTTAGAAATGGTTTACATCGGTATGCCACGCATAAGTGTTAAGTGCATTTGCATTTGTATTTTACACATAATTTTGAATGACATGTATATTAACGTGCCACGTTAAGTTTACAACTACACTTGCATTGGTATGTCACGCTGAAGTAAGAATAGGATGTATATAGGTATGTCACGCTAAAGTTTACATAGCATTATCATTGGTATGTCACGCTGAAGTTTGAATAACATGTATATTGGTTTGTCACGTTAGTTTACAACTACACTTGCATGTGTATGTCACGCTGAAGTAAGAATAGGATGTGCATAGGTATGTCACGCTAAAGTTTACATAGCATTATCATTGGTATGTCACGTTTATGTATGTAATAGCTTTTTTAATCGCTAAACGCACATATTGAATTATCACATCTAACTTTAGGCGTGTCTAATATTCTCTGTATGATGCTTTCAAGAGGTTGGTCGGTTTGTCATACCTAATTTTGAAGTCGCATTTTCTAATTTTTGCCAGACTCCAATTATGATTATCGGCAGTATCTCGCATTTAATTTTGAACAAGCGTCCTTATTGGAGGTGTTAATCTCTGTCGGTCGGTCGGTACCTCACGTTTAATCTTAAATAAGCATTCACATCGATAAACGCTCTTTTTTAATGGTCGCATCTCAGGAACTTCCGATCCCGTTTCTGTCATAATCCAGAGCAATAAGCTCCATTTATTCGACCATTGTTGCACATGTGCATTTGATTGAGTCAGACGTAAGTAACTTTTCACTGCAGCAATTCTTCCCAGGTTAAACTAAACGCAATCTATGATTTGAATAAAGAAAAAGAACGTTCTTGAACAGTGGATCGGTTACTGAGTGAACAAATGTGCGCCTAATTCAAAGTGAAAAGAATATGCGAGCGATTGAGTCTGGAACCTTAACACATCTCACTGTATGAGAGAAGTCTCGCTCTGATTTCTCTTCCGACCATAAGAGAGGATTTTTTTCTCTCTAAAGGTTGAAATTCACCCATTAACATGCAGGTAAGAGCGCGAAGTTTTTCCGAAGCGACGCGTGAATTAGGTTCAGAATCTCTGGTTGACGTGAGTAAAATGGTGCGGAGTTTGAATGGAGAAGACTTTCTTTTAGAATGAAGTGATTTCTTTTACTGGTTAAGTTTGCGGTAATAACACGGGAAGAATGGGAAGCAGTGAATGGAGTAGTGATGCGTTAACACCGGGGAAGATAGAACAATAGAGAACTGAGAATGAAAGGAAAAAGCCGGATGAAGGAAGGAAGGAGATAAGTAAGATATGAACACCTTCAAAGGTAGATAGATAGATCAATAGAATGATAACGAGAGATAGAAACTGGAAATGTTGTCTAAACCGATAGGAACCGATATATATATATATATATATATATATATATATATATATATATATATATATATATATATATATATATATATATATGAAGAAGAATGGAAAGGAATTAGAAAAGCAAAAGCCAAATCAAATTTCAATTCAATTGCCCAGAGCAAGGTATATTCCGCTAAAAGGCAATTTATTCAAGTTAAATTTTTCCTTATGCCAGGCTTTTCAAAGATCAAAATCTTATCATCAGAGGAAGTCGCTGGGATATATATATATATATATATATATATATATATATATATATATATATATATATATATATATATATATATATATATATATATATATATGGGGATAAAATGATCCGACGTATATATGAGAATAAAAATCTGATAAAATGCAATATTTATTTAATATATTGATAAAACAACGTGTTTCTTGCCATAATTCATGGATTTTCAAATATATGCTTTTTTCTTGTCTTAATCTATGGATTCTCAAATATATGCTCTTACCATCAGAGGCAATTCGACAGATAATTCTGTAAGATTTACTGTAATGCAAACATTTGAAAATATAAAATATATGAAAATATAAACAATTTTAAGTTTAAAATATGCAAAAAGAAAATCATAACATATTTAAAGATCATTTAATTAAATCCAAGGTTTCAAGATATATTTTAGAGTCGTACCGCGGTTTCATCTAGATGGACAGGATTTTTAATTTAAGGAATTATCAGCGTTCCGAAATGTAACCGACAGAGATGTATTGTGTTTAAATTCACCGTTAGCCGGTGTCTTGCTGAAACGTCCCTTTTAAGACATTACCGGTATCAGAGTTATATTTTTGTTGGATGGGATTTATTAAGTGTTTTATTTTATTTATTTTTTATTTATAGTTTTGTATTTTTTTAAATGTCCTATTTTATTTTATTAAATGTTTTATTTCATTTTTTATTTATTTATACTGTTACATATTTTTATGGTTACATTTCAAAGGTTGTATTTTAAAAAGTTGTGTTTTAAAAAAAATGTCTATAGTTCATAAGAAATATTCTGGTTCTCGATATTAATATAATCGTAATTAAATTTTATTTAAATAATTGGATTATTTATGATGGATTTGTTACCGCTTCAAAGGTGTGTTTATTTAAGGGGGGTAACTGTGTTGTGTAGTTTATGGGTGGGATTTATTAATATTTGAAAAATAATGTGTTTATTTATTCAGAGTTTCGTATCTTTTATTTTATTGTATTTAGATTTATTTACTTTTTGTGGGTATTGTGTTAAGGAAAGAACTAATGGCGAACCGCACTATACTTTCATTGGCATAGATGCTTAAACGCTTTCGCTCTTGCCGCCTGTATTCTTGTGCTCATACGAGTAACTAAATTTATTTATCTTGACGTGACACCGTAAAGTTTTATGATTGCTATTTTCGTCTATCCATTATATAATAATTGCGTTTGTCACGACCAAAACGCTGCCAACTCTCATTCTGCGCAGCGAGATGTATGTTTACATTAGTTTTAAATGTCTGCATGTCGGTGAAACAGAGGGCAGGGAGGGAGTACCAGAGACCAGCAGCACGAGGAAAGAAGCTAATTGGGGACCTCCACAGTGAATTGATGGGATTAGGTTTAGGGTTAGGGTTAGGGTTAGGGTTAGGGTTAGAATAAAAAAAATAATAAAAGATTAGGGTTAGGGTTTATGGTTAGGGTTAAGGTTATAATAAAAAGAATAAAAGGTTAGGGTAAGGGTTTAGGGTTATGGTTTAAGGTTAGGGTTAGGGTTTAGGGTTTAGGGTTTAGCGTTAGGGTTAGGGTTATAATAAAAAATAATAACAGGTTAGGGTTTAGGGTTAGGGTTAGAGTTAGGGGTAGGGTTTAGGCTTTAAGGTTACGGTTAGAGTTAGAGTTTAGGGTTATAATAAAAAGAATAAAAGGTTAGTGTTAGGGTTTAGGGTTAGGGTTTAGGGTTATAATTAAAATAATAAAAGGTTAGGGTTAGGGTTAAGGTTAAGGTTAGGGTTAGGGTTTAGGGTTGGGGTTAGGGTTAGGGTTATACTAAAAAGAATAAACGGTTAGAGTTAGGGTATAGGGTTAGGGGTAGGGTAAGGGTTAGGGTTATAATAAAAAGAATAAAAGGTTTCTGTTAGTATAACCCTTTTATTAGTTGAGATTAGTTGAGATTTAGAAACTGAAAAAAATGGCGTCTTAGATTAAGGGCTATTGTAGGAAGGAGAACAAGTATATAAAAGAAGACTCAATCCAGCTGGCAATATTGTGTTATTCTTCACACCTGTCGAGTGATGGATAGAAAAAGTGACTGCGGGAATGGAATAGCTGTGGCAGCATGATTCAGTTCCGTGTAAAACCTCCGGAAAAATCAGAACTGTCTGTCTGTGAACTTCCGAGATTTCACAAGTCGCAAAATCTGATCGCCTCTAACTCGGCTGATTGTAATCCCATAGGCGAGCTGATGACAAAGATAAAACTGGTATTTAAGCCTCGCTCGAACGACACTGTGAGGGTCGTGTGCTCCAGTTTTAGGTCTCGCCTTGAGGCCATGCTCAGCGTGGCTTCTTAGGGTTAGATGTAATTGATTAAAATACTCTAAACGATACAATTTGAAGTCTTAAGTTTAGTCTCAAAAAGTGGCAAGTTCGTACCGAACACGTTCTCTCTCTTTCTCTCTATCTCTCTCTATCTCTCTCTCTCTTTATCTCTCTCTCTCTTTCTTTCTCTCTTTCTCTCTCTTTCTATATATATGTATATATATATATATGTATATATATATATATATATAGAGAGAGAGAGAGAGAGAGAGATAGAGAGATAAATTGAGATAGGTGTATAGATACAGAGAAAGACATATATATACATATATATATATATATATATATATATATATATATATATAGGATACATTTCAGAGGAAACATTTTATAATCAATGAAACGGGCGGGTGGAAAAAAATTGCTAACATTTCCTTAAGGCCTCATCGTCTGACCCTCTAAGAGGAAACGTCATAATGATAAATTAAAAACTAAGAAAATCGAATGAGATATGAAGGGAAAAATTGTTTAAGTTGGAGAAAACGATTGAGAGAGAAAGAAAAAGAAAAAGAAAAAAATGTAAATCTCTCAACGTTATGGTGGATTTGAATCATTAAAGATCTCCAACTGATGCTTCAAAAATATTTTTTTACACAGGCTAGGTCGAGAATTGTTAATAACTAACGCTTCAATAATATTGAGATGGTAGTTCGACCCGGCACTGTGTAAAACAGAAAACCACCCATCGGAATACTTGTCAGAACAACTATTTATACTAACCAGGTGATTACCGATGAATATTCCTGTGCTTGAAAGTTCCCGGATGATCTCAAAACTTTGAGAAAGTTGGAGAGGAAGAAATTGATCAATAAATGTGAACAGAAATAAAGAAACACTGATGTAAAAAAGATAATAAAAGACAAAGAGAAGGAAGATGAAGTTAAATTGGATGATAATCGTCTGTCTAGTTAGTTTTATTAACTATTATTACTATTATTAACTATTATTACTGTTAACGATTGCTTTTTCGCCTTGGTCATAGAAATAAGTAAAGGAATTATGTGATTCTGGTGTCGACAATAGGAATGCAAACCAACATAAAATATTATAAATATGTAGTGTAAGAATAAGATTACCCGACATCTGAGCAAATTGAACAGTCGCCATGTCTATATACACCAGGGGCGGGCAACCTCCGGCCCGCGCACCACATCGGGCCTGCGAAGGCTTAGCGTCCGGCCGCCACTCTGCTATGCTTTATTATTGCAATCCGGCCCGCGGACCTCCCAGTAAAACTCATATCATTTTGTGACATAGACGTAAAAGTAGGTTACAAATAAGATTTACAGTCGGATAAGAATGTATGAATATCAGCGAGCGATGATGCATGTATATTTCATTTTTCTTTAACTATTAAGAGATAAAAATAGAAAAAGAGAAAGAGAGAGGCAAAGAGGAAACGTGAGACGAGGAAAGGGCATGAACCATAGACACTATGTGAGGTGTGTCAAAACGAATGCTGGATCAACTTGCTACTTTCCCCGTCATTATTTTTTATGATTCCAAAATGGCTCTTCGTCGGCGCCTTTTATAACATAGCATACAGAAGTCACTTGAGAAAAAATATCAGATTTGTAGAGTGTCCAATCCAATTTTTGTTCATGAATTTATTCATGTAAACAAAATATAATAATTCTGAGATTTCGTTTTTCACTCCGGCCCGCGATCTCCTTCCAAAAGTCTCAACTGGCCCTCACTCTGAAAAGGTTGCCCGCCTCTGATCTACACTGAAGAGTCGTGATACGGTGAAACAGCTGCCTGAGAATGACTATATATATAGATAGAAAGACAAGTAGAGTGAAAGAGAGAGGGGGAGAAAGAGCAAAAGCGAAATGAAAAAGAGGAGGAGGAGGAGGAGGAGGAAGAGGAGGAAGAGGAGGAGAGGGGATGTGCGCTAGAGAGACGTGTCTGTTCTCCATGTTTACCCAACGTAAATGCATACCGGATTGCACTTAACCTTTCGAAAACAAAAACATTCGGTTCTTTATGTTTCGGAAACGGATGTTGGGTCGTTATCGCAATCGTGCAGGTTTCACCGGGTTCGATTAATAACAGGTATTGATAGTGATTTACATCGAACGCAAAACACTTTGGGAAGATACAAACAGATTATCACATGTTTTCCTTTAAATGTTAGACCGCCTCCCCCCCCACTACTATATCTTCTATTTCTCTCCCCTTCTAAATCTCTCTTTCTAAACAACAAACAGATTATCACGTTTTTTTTTTATGTTAGACCGCCTTCCCCGACTACGAGTATATATATATATATATATATATATATATATATATATATATATATATATATATATATATATATATATATTCCAGTTCTCTCCCCCTCTCTATCTCTCTTTCTCAACAACAAAAAGATGATCACACGTTTTCTTTTTAAATATTAGACAGCTTCCTCCCCTTCAAACATATATATATCTTCCATCTCTCTCTCTCTCTCTCTCTCTCTCTCTCTCTCTCTCTCTCTCTCTCTCTCTCTATCTGTCTATCTGTCTATCTCTTTCTCATCCTATTGTTCGCCCTCTGTTTCTATCACCCCTTCTCTCATGATATGGAAATGCATGTGAATGGAACAACGCCGCATGACGTGTCAGCCTGCTTTTACGTTAGCGTGTGCGATGACGTGTTATGTTGCGTATTATTTGGCAGTTCCACAAGTTTATTATCTTCGATAATAGAACCAAAATAAATTCGCATCCACTCGCAGACAAGCGGAATATGCGAATATGCGGTGGTGGTGTTTGATTAGAAGGCAACCCATAGTTAGAGTAAACATATTAATTCAAATAAATACAATTCACATTTAGCTGAGATGACTGTTTCATGTTCCTCTTCCAACGAGATTTTAACTACCTGTGGAAGTAAACCCGAAATCGAATAGCAACAACGTCAGCCTCGCAAGCAAGAGAGCTAAGTTACCAATATCCATGGTCCGATGAAAGTTAGTCTATGATATATGGTTACATCAGATATATATCCATTTAATGAGAGTTGGATTTAATGTGTTATTACATGTTTCAATAATTTAGGGTATATATATATATATATATATATATATATATATATATATATATATATATATATATATATATATATAGCACTAGATGAAGTGAAAGAATAAAATAAAGTGCGAATCAAATTTTATTAGAATTCACTGTTCAGGCAAAGTATTTAAAGTCCTTAACTCATGAGTTTTCAAAGAAAATTCTTCTCCTCAGAGGATCATTACCGCAATGACATTACTGCAGGCAAAAAAATTAAACTTTGAAAATATATATAAATACTATATATATATAAAAATATATAAAAGTATATAAAACATCAAATATATCGGTCCAAAACGTACTTTATTGTTAAACCTATACAGTTCATCCGAGTCATAAAGTTTTAAACATATTCAGGAAAGATATCAAAGAGGTTGATTGAAAAATAATCCAGGTGGTGACTGGTGGTCGAAAAATGAAAAAGTTATCCAGGCGGGAAACTTGTTTGCTAGCGATGCAGTAAATGACAGTGAAAAATATGTATCCAACATGTATGCCTATTAATGGAACAATAGAACAAAACAAATCATATGAAAGGTTCAGAAAACTCACTTGGTGTTGAATATTATAATTAAAGATATTAGTTGCCTCTTATATCTTTTGTTGTATTAACCTTATATATATATATACATATATGTATATATATATATATATATGTATATACATATATGTATATATATACATATATATATATATATGTATATATATATATATGTATATATATGTATATATATATATGTATATATATATGTATATATATATGTATATATATATGTATATATATATGTATATATGTATATATATATGTATATATATATATGTATATATGTATATATATATATGTATATATATATATGTATATATATATATATATATATATATATATATATATATATAAGCGTCGAGCCTGGCCAGTATTAAATGTGTGACCATTTGGGAATACCAGGTGCTGTATGTGTGCTCTCTGCTTATCTCGGCATTGTTTCCAGTCGTCTTGTATTACTACTTGCCATTGGAATCTAGCAATGCCGACTCAGGAGAGCGGTTGTTGGTGAATGCGCAACCCTTGCAATTATAAATTCGCGCGCGGGCAGCCCCTGGTGGGGCACTCATACGTCGAAATCGACGGGAGAGTCCATCATATATATATATATATATATATATATATATATATATATACATATATATATACATATATATATATATACATATAGGTATATATATACAGGTTTTCAATAATTTAGGGTATATATATATATATATATATATATATATATATATATATATATATATATATATATACCCTAAATTATTGAAAACCTGTAATAACACACAATATATATCAATGCTATACAATAGATTAGTTATGAATTGGAAGCATAATTAGAATATTTAAACATTTACTATTGTTTAAAGATATACAGAAACACCTGCAACATTTTTTTTGTCATGTTTTTTTACATATAAAAAAGTCCTATCCGTTGTTGATAATGGCCGCCATTCCTATCCGTTGTGCAAAGCAGGTGGCATTTCCTCAACAATAACAATTCAACATTCAGCAAATATCCTGTGCTCAATCCTTTCGGTTGATTATCATGAAATATCCTTCCGTTAATAGTGGTGTGTTCGTTTATTGTTTCCTATTTATTTTGAAACAACACACAAGGATGTTAATCTGTGTACATTGCGACTTGTCTCCATAGTAAAAAGAATTGTCACCATTGAAACAATGGTGACAATTCTTTTCTTCTTTATTCTGTGCTGTTATCCTATAATTTGGTATATCATATAAGTTAGCATCTCCAGTTTCCTCATCTTCTAAATCAGAGTATAATTAGACACAATGTAAGTGTTTCATTTGGGGAAAACTTAGCTCCCCAATAGGGAACACTCTAAATCGGGATAAAATAAAAATCGTTTCAGTCTAGAAGTTTTTCTCCTTCACTGACTGAGAACAGAAAAAATGATGTGTAGTTAATCAGAACAGATACTACACTCTTCATTTAGGCAAAATGCCGAGAAACTATCGTTTCAAACTTTTGTAATTAAGCTATATGATCAAAACATGCTTGGATTGAACTTAAACATGGTAATACTAACCTTAACTCTAACCCTAACCTGAGGACAGAAAAGATGAAGTGTAGTATCAAAATAGATATTACACTCTGCTTTTAGCCAAATTGCCGAGAAACTATCGTTTCAAACTTTTGTAATTAGGTTATATTATCAAGATGTACTTGGATTGAATTTAAACATGATTATACTAACCCTAACCCAAACCCAAACACAAGTCAGAATACTTCGTAATCTCCATAAAACAAGAGAAATAATAACATGGTCTTCACTGGAGACACACCAAAAGACCATTCAGAATTTGAGGAAACTTGGTCTTCATGACACGTGGATTTTGTGCAGCCTGCAGGTTGGCCACCACCTGTTGTTCGCATATTGTGCAACTGATTCTGAGAAGAACCACCAAGTGTTTGGTTGGTTGGTTGTTTTACGGCATATCAACCCTTTTCGGGTTATGTAATGCCAAATCCGGTCATTTTGGGAGTTTTTATGTTTCAAGTTCTTTATATTTTCAAATATTTATTCATGGTGTTTCGTTTGACTGTTTTGTAGAGGAAAATTGTTTTTATTTTTGGCTTTGCAGAACATGATTGAGTTTTGCAAAGGGAAAGGGAAAAAAAGAGATGATATCCTTAGTATTTTACCGAATATTTTTCATTTTCATTAGTTGATTTATAAAAATTATTTAAAACTAACCGATTATTTAAAACTAACTTATTGTTGTGAAGTAGTCCAACAGTGAAAAGAAGAAGTCAAGTCGAGGTTGGGTTAAGATAACAAGTGTATTAACATAAAACGCATAAAGGTAAGGAAACTGACTGGCACTCGGCTAGACAGTTACAATACTGTCCTTTTTCTCCCTGGTGATTGTCTACTCGCACTATTTATAGTGAGAACCGGTGTAGTTTCTCTTCTGTTAGAACGGCCGGTGTAACACTTATATAACTATTAAGAGAACAATGCATCCAATTGTTGTTGATTGATATATTTTACGTTTTATTTATACTATCAAGAGCTGAAACAATAATTTGACATCCACGTTGACGAATATGCTAATTATAACCAAACAGGATTATACAACGATAATACTCTGATATATTAATATAAAGATAAATTTAAAGAAGAAAGACTTAAACGAATATATGTCGGACAAATAATGTTGATTACTCGAAGCCCTTCGAAAGGGATATAATGGTAGTTTGGTATGGTAGTTTTGTTTTACGGCATATCAACCCTTTTTGGGTTATTTAATGCCGAATCTGGTCATTATAGTGAAAGTTTTTATGCTTCAAGTTCTTTATATCTTCAAATGTTTAATCAGGGTTTTTGGTTTGGTAGTTTTGTTTTACGGCATATCAACCGATTTTGGGTTATTTAATGCCGAATCTGGTCTTGTTTTCTTCTCTTTTTTGTTTCTTTCCCCTTTTAATATCTGTTTCTATTTAACCCATAGTTGGGACCCTAACAGGTACTACCACTCCGGGTCAGGGTGGACCTGGGAGCAATGGTAATTAAGAGGAGGCTCCACATTCCCCAAAGTTCGTAAGCCGGATCTCACCATCGGATGTAGTTTAAGGTCATATCCAGGACCGGGAGTAGGGTAGGAAAGATAAAAATAAAAAAGGGGAGGGAGAAAGGGAGAGGGGCTGTTGTTTTTGTTTTTGGTTTTGTAGAACATAATTAAGTTTTACAAAAAAAAAAAAAAAAAAAAAAAAACGTCAATGTAGGTGAATTTCGTCTCAGGGAGCCACAGGGCAGCCTGATCTGGTATCACCAGAGGGATATAATGGAAATGATTAATGGAAATGATTAAATGATTCCGCAAATAAAATATACAAAAGAAACCTATAAGTAATGCAAAAGCATAAGTAAATACAATTTTACATAGATTTATATAAAAAAGAAATATATACAAAATGCACATGCATCATGTAGCAAATTGGTACTCTCATAGCTGACGCACCATGTTTCCGTGACTTCACGTCGTCAACGTCCGGGCAGGTATCAGAATCGCCCAGGAGTCGACGAAACTATTAACCAAGAATCAAATATAAAACAAAATAAAATAAAATTTAATTAAAAAGAGGAACATGAAATATCAGATAGAACATAAACATATGAATTATAAATTTATTGTGAATATAGAAAAGGAAAGAGAGAGGGAAGTGAATGGAAGAGAGGGGAGGGGGAATAAAAAAGAAAAAGAGGGGAGGGAAGAGGAAGTAAAAAAACACCCAATGTCTGAAGAAGACGCGTCTATATCCGGTTAATATTACCTTGTGTAGCGAGACGCTTATATATATATATATATATATATATATATATATATATATATATATATTATTAATTAACAATTTTTAAAAATAGTAATTTAATATTATTTATATTAAATTAGTATTTTATTATTTTTATTTTTATTTATTTTTATATTTTATTTTTATTTATTTTATATATATACAGGGTGAGCCGAAAGTAGGTGGACAGTAAAAAACATGTATACCTACAATTACATGTAATAAAACAATTATATTAATGAAAATTAAATGTTATTTATCAACGCAAGTGTTCAAACTGTTTTCCTTCTTGATGTACATAGCTTTGAAGTCTGCCTCTTACGTTTCGACAAAAAAATGTTTTTTACTGTCCACCTACTTTTGGCTCACCCTGTATATATATATATATATATATATATATATATATATATATATATATATATATATATATATATATATATAGTCTAAAGAAGCTTTGAGTCATTAAAAAAAAAAAAGTAAAAAAAGTAAAATGCAGTTTAAATTCCCAGACAAACTAACTAAATCCAAGATATTGCAGACTTAACATTCGTTGGAAAATTAATAAATGAAAAAATATAAGTAAAATAAAAAAATATTAAAAATATATAAAAAATAAAAATAAAAAAGGGGGGTTAATTATCTAAGAGAGAAACAAAAACAGGAAACCTTAAGCGTCTAATATATATTTCTAGAGATGAAAGATAAGAATAAAAAATTGTAAAGATACAATATTTATTAGAACATCAAAAGTTCAGAGTAACGGGATCCATATCCTTAATCCATGGATTTTCAAAGATAAACCCTTTTCATCAGAGGATAGAGAAAAACCAACAATGTAATTGTAAATATTATATTTAACTTTGAAAATTTTATATAAAATAAAACAAAATAAAGACCAAAAGGTAAAGAGTCTTATGTTGAGATGAGAGCGTAAAGTCAGGGTTGACCCCGTCCAAAAACACGTCAAAAATAAAAACAGCTGTTATATTGGAAATGAATGTTTGAAAAAGAATAATACTCAAATTGTTTAAGAAGTCAAATGTTTTTATTAAGAGACTGGTATTTAGACGGCAATTGATTGCTCTATTCAATATATTGAGCGTTATATTATCACGATACATTATTATTAAACGATAATTCAATTATCATTAATTAAATTCAACATTTAAATATATATATATGGGAAAATGAAAAAGGAAAACCAAAAAATGGATGTTATTTATGTGTACATCAACGTTTCGTCTTTATTTATAAGACTACATCAGGATGATAAAATAGAGAAAAAATGTCATGCAAGTACAGATACATGTAGGGTAGACATATTGGGAGGAAAAATAAAATTAAATAATGGCCCCTACTGGGTGGACGTCCGTACTCATTTCTATTTCTCCAACAAGTACGGACGTCCACCCAGTAGGGGCCATTATTTCATTTTATTTTTCTTCCCAATATGTCTACCCTACATGTATCTGTACTTGCATGACATTTTTTCTCTATTTTATCATCCTGGTGAAGTCTTATAAATAAAGACGAAACGTTGATGTACACATAAAAAACATCCATTTTTTGGTTTTCCTTTTTCATTTTCCCATCACGTCGGATTACCTTCATCCTTCTCTTCCCATATATATATATATATATATATATATATAAAGAGAGAGGGAGAGAGAGTGAGAGAAAGGAAGAGGAGAGAGAGAAAAAAGGAAGAGAGTGAGAGAGAGTTTGTTGTTAAGTATGATCAAAGACCATCGGGATGCAGTTGTTTGGGTTTTTTTATTTGTATTTTAGGAGTTGTTGTCTGTTTATTCTAGTAGTTTTGTTTATGGCTTTCTTGGGTACTCTCATAGCTGAAGCATCATGTTCCTGTGACTTCGCGTCGTCACCGTTCGGATAGGTTACGGAAGCGCCCGAGAGTTGGCGAGGCGAAAACTCCTAAACGCTAAATATGACTGGCAGCCGATAAATTCAGACGAAGAAAACCAAACTAAAATACATATATACAAATAAAAAACGAACAAACCATAGCTAAACAACTGTTATTAATTAGATGTTTATTTTTGTTTTTTTTTTGTCAAAGAAACCATTTTTAATCAAATGTTTTGAAATAAAATGTTTTTTGTTTGTGCACCGGAAGGTTTCAAACGATGATTTTGTTTGATTCGTTAAGCAAATGTTATTGTTTTTTTAACTTTTTTTTCAATGTTTTCTTTTACATTTTTTGTCAATTTTCTTCTTGTTAACATAAACATCGCCACAACTGTTTTTTTATGCAGAAAACAAACTGTTTATAAGCAAATGTTTCTTGTTTAAAACTTTCGTCAACTCTCGGGCGCTTCTGAGATTTTGCCGAACGTTGACGACACGAAGTCACGGACATATGGGCCATCAGCTATAAGAGTACCGGTAAATTATCAATAGAAATATCACATTAAGAAATACCAAACAGTTCAAGGTTCTAAAAGAAATTTACAATTAAGAACCTATCTTCTATATAAAGAAAAGACGTTTACCCCTCCGAAATCAGACGATAAAAATAACGCATCGAAACGCATCACTTAAGTCGTTCAGTAACCTCGAATGCGCTTCCAGAAAATAAAAATTATTTTCAGACCCTAAACCAAATACATTAGTTTGTGACCCCCCCTCCTTAAGCCTCTCACAAATAAGTTTTATTTACTCCTCCCCAGGAGTTAGGCACAAGGCCAGTTTTATCTTACTCCCACAAGTAAGATGTGACCCAAGATCGGGTCGAGAAAGTGGGGTTTGAAAAGCCAGCGCTCGAGAGGTGAGCACTCTGGCCATTTAAAAATTGCCTGGGCAGCCCCGTCGGCATTCCCCGGTAGGGGCGCCTCAGACAGTAAGCAATAAACTTACTCCTCCCCAAAGAGGGGAGGCAAAGCTTGGGAGGGTGGACGTCCTAGAACTGCACAGGACAGGCGTGCAGTATCCATCGGAACAGATACTACACTTTCAAATAAGTTTTATTTACTCCTCCCCAGGAGTTAGGCACAAAGCCAGTTTTATCTTACTCCCACAAGTAAGATGTGACCCAAGATCCGGTCGAGAAAGTGGGGTTTGAAAAGCCAGCGCTCGAGAGGTGAGCACTCTGGCCATTTAAAAATTGCCTGGGCAGCCCCGTCGGCATTCCCCGGTAGGGGCGCCTCAGACAGTAAGCAATAAACTTACTCCTCCCCAAAGAGGGGAGGCAAAGCCTGGGAGGGTGGACCTCTTAGAACTGCACAGGACAGGCGTGCAGTATCCATCGGAACAGATACTACACTTTCAAATAAGTAAGATGTTAGCAAATTATATATCTAAGATCTCCCACAAAACCCATGAACACCGGCTAACGTCGTGGACCCATTATTTCACAAAGAACTAAAAACAAAAACACCGGTTTCAGAATTCGCTAACCAGCACATGAGTGATGCCTAACCAACATTCATTATAACGCTGAACGCTTCATCAAACAGACGTTCTATAATCGGTAAAAAAAAGTAGTATAGTATCCATATTTTGGGAGGCTCTGCGCATGCGTCAGATTTCATCCATGGTAGGTCGTGGTGAGTCGCTGGAGCTAGCGCATGCGTGTTGAGCGCACAATTCAAGTGTAAACGGATGAAAGCATTTTAGTTTTTAATTAAAATAAACGTGTTTTTCTAATACTTTTGGGGGGTTGTTCATTCTGACATTTTTATTTATTTCAAACACTTACATAATTAATAAAATGTTGTTTTTTTTTTCAATGTAAATATTCATTAAACCAAAAAACAATTTGTGAAAATCGTAAAAGAAAACAAAAAATAATTAAACAAATGTATTTAATTTTATATTCAGCATATTTTTTTGTTTTATTCCAAACACTTACATTATTAATAAAATGTATTATTATTATCATAGCATATTTACTTAAAAATAAAAACGTTTTCGTATGTTTGCATTTGAATTGTGCGCTCAATACGCATGCGCTGGTTTGGGTCGCTCGCTGCGACTTTTTATGAATGAAATCTGACGCATGCGCGGAGCCTCCCAGGGCCTCCCAAAATATGGATACTATACTACTTTTTTACCCTATAATCTTACTACTCCTCTCGCACACGTAATAGGAAACAAAGTAAACTGGGTAACAGGGGTAAATACACTAAAAACCACCAAACAGATAAAATCGTACTGAAATTTATTCCACTAGTTCAAACAGCTGTTTATTTGAATTCCTAACAAGACGATATACATATTTTTTTTATTGGGAATCCATCAAATCTAATGCGGTTTCCTATTCTCCCCATCACGATTCCATAGACTACAAGAACTAAATGTCTTGGGATGTCTCTAAATTCCACCATCAATTTTCTAACCTCTATACCCTCAAAACGGTATCATTCCATAATCTTTTCGATTTTATGCAAAGGTAAAAGTCACACGTCGAATAATTAATTGAATAAGGAGGTTGTTTCACTACCCATACGGGATCCTGTCTGATAGTTGTATTAATATTAAAAAAAGAAGACATGTTGTGCTCCTAATTTCACATTAGCTGCAGTGCAATCCTAAGAAAATAAGTTACATTTCAAAACAATTTATTAATTTTAAATCATCATATATATATATATATATATATATATATATATATATATATATATATATATATATATATATATATATATTGTTGTTGTTGCCCCCTTTTAAAAAACTATGTGTAATAAAAATATTAAAAGCTGCGTTAACATAAATAAACAAACAAAATGATTTAATGTAATTGTTTTGAAATAATAATAGTCAGTGTCTCTATTCACTTCCCATCCCACGAGGGCAGGTCGTTTTTTTAACGTGGAGAAAATTCAGCTCCTCCCAAAATGAGGCACTCTGGATTTGGGCAAAAACACTTTTAAATTACCTCAGTCCAGAAAGATATCTCCTTCGCTGATTGCGGAGAGAAAAGATAAAATGTACCAGAACAGATACTACACTTTGCTGATATCCAAGAGACCAAGTAAGTCTTCAGGAATCCCCTAAATTGTTTAAAAATAAGTGTTGAAAAAAGTAGAGTTTCTGTTTCTGTGCAAGATGTTGCATATATCGCACGTTGAAAAATGGAAATACCAACATAAGCATATCAATAAATACAATGGTCACAGCAAATTAGAATTACAGTTATTTACTTTTCTCTTTTTTAAATTTAAATTTTAATTTTCTTTCATTTGCTGGGGACGGGGCATTCTTCCAAATGCCATGCGATCACCCGCTATTTACAGACTCCAACCGAGAACTCTTTTCGGGATTCTGGCTGTTCCGTTGAGTGCAATTGTTTGGATTTCTCTTGCTCTTGGGTCACCAGGTATACTTGCCAAATACTTTTTCAACTTATTCTTTCATGACTCCAGTGGCTCCTATGATAACTGGAATGCTGGAGATCTCTTTTTAGCGTTTAGGAGTTTTCGCCTCGTCAACTCTCGGCCGCTTCCGTAACCTATTCGAATGTTGACGACGCGAAGTAACAGAAACATGGTGCGTCAGCAAAAAGAGTACCCAAGAAAGCCATAGACAAAAATACTAGAATAGACAGACAACAACTTCTAAAATGTAAACAAAAAAAACAAACAACCGCATCCCGATCGTTTTTCATCATATGCACAAACTCACAACATACTTCACAACAAATTGGAATTACAGTTATTTACCTCCTATATGTCGTGATGTGTGATAACACAGTTTGCTTATCCCTCTTAGATAATCAAAACAAAACAACTTCGGAAATTAATCACTCCTGAAAAAGCGTAATAAGAGAAGATTCTGGAAAAGTTAAATAGCAATCATGGAAATCAAAGTAAAAACAGCAATCACGAACAAAATGGCCGACAGAAATTGATATGAGTGCAGCTGCGAATTTACCCAGTATTTTATTATCTATGTCTGTGCAAATATAAATGGTATTACCTATGTCTACGCAAATATAAATGACAACACATTAAATTAGCTATCACATTCGTCAGTACACACATAAAAATGAAGGAAGACAAACTTTGAATAATTAAGCGGCGCAAATAATATTTGCTATTCAACATTAATGAGCAATGCGCAAAGAAAACAAACAATGGCGGACGTATAACTAAGCAGGCAGCATGGGGATAGCAATTTTACACCGAATATCAAATATAAAACAAAGAGAGAATCTCGGAATGTACACAGATGATCGAGTTACGCTAATAAACAATATGCACAGATAAAATGTGCTGACACTAATTAAAAAAAAAGGTTTGATATTCAACGATCTGGAATTTGAAATAGAAATCTGTACAAATCGAAAATAAATTGATTTCTCAAATCTAACATTGAATTGAAATGCAGAGTTAAAGAACACTTCACAATATTTTATATGCTTGCTCTATCCAACCAATCTAAATTATTATCAATAATCATATGACTATCTACTAGTCTGTCAGGCATCTAAATTTTAAACTAATCTCACAAACAGGCCCATTTAAACGGCTTCAAACCATTTAAAATTCCAACAGAGTTACTGCCCTTTGACCGAGCGATTCCTTCATCTAAATTTAATTGTCTGTCTGTCTGTCTGTCTGTATGTCTGTCTGTCCGTCCTGGAGAATTTTTTGTAAACAGAAGAGAGAGGGGAGGGGGAGGGGGTCGTCGAGTAATTAACATTTAATTAATTAAGCTTTTCGAGTCAGCGTTCATAATATTTGTATACCTGTAGAATTAGGAAACTAGTATTAATCAATTAAATTTACATTAAATAACATTAAATAACCTTATTAGATTAGAGAAGAACGAAATTTCAAGACGAGGCTGCGATTAGAAGTGAAAACGTTGCAAGAATCTTACTTAAATTCATAGATTTCAACGGCCTTAAAGTCCAGAATTTAAACACGAAATTAATTAACGGTTTTCCCTTTAACCTTTTCTCTCTTCTTTGTTCTCTCTCCCTTTAGAACGCACATCATCAAACCCCAAAACAGTAACGGCCAAATATACAAAATTCATAACATAAACTCACGGGAATTATATAGAAACATTTTTTTTATTTTTTTTATTCTTATTATTTTTTATTCCTATTTATTTTTACTTTTATTTTTATTTTAATTTTATTATTTTATTTAATTTTTTTATTTTGTTATTTTTATTTTTATTTTTATTTTATTTCTATATTCTCATATCTCTTCATATCTTCTCCGGTTTTAAATCTCAACCGTTTCCTTAAACTAAATTTAAATTCAAACAAACATACACAACACGCTAAGCAAAAAACGCATCCCAACGAGAGTGTCACGTGACTTCACATTTCCAAAACAGATGACAACAGAAGCTGAAGAGAGCCGGATGGCTAAGTATTTCTGTGTTTGAAACCGACGGTACGAATGTTGTACTAATTTTTCTGTGCCAAATTAAATATATATATATATATATATATATATATATATATATATATATATACCTATCTCGCTCTCTTGTTCTCTCGCTCTCTCTTTATATATATATATATATATATATATATATATATATATATATATATATATATATATATTCAAATTATTTTCGTTCTTTTTTTTTAAGCATTGGTGATAGGTAATAAGTGTCAATAGAAAGCCCTTACAATGCAAGGTAGATTTTTTTTACTGTTGTCTTATATATTTCGGAGAAACACTCCATTTTCAAAGATGTATTTTTTTAAATCTCCGAAATATATAAGACAACAGTAAAAAAAAAAAAAATCTACTTTGCATTGTAAGGGCTTTCTATTGACACTTATTACCTATCACCAATGCTTAAAAAAAAAGAACGAAAATAATTTGAATATAACTCCCAGCATGCCCGATGCTTCAGTTCTTTATACCTACTACCGTGAATTCCATCACAGAGCGGATAAATACGTCAGACCAACAAGACGTTTCTTCTATAAACAAAACTATAAGTTTGCTTATTTAAAAAAAAATACATCTTTGAAAATGGAGTGTTTCTCCGAAATATATAAGACAACAGTAAAAAAAAAAAAAAATCTACCTTGCATTGTAAGGGCTTTCTATTGACACTTATATATATATATATATATATATATATATATATAAATCTTTCCACTTAACCTCCTTAACTGTATAACTTTATTTGGCTTTCCATTTTCTTTCCCGTTTAACTTCTTTTAATGCATTCGTCCGCTTCCCTTCAACACTTCCATTCTTCATTCTTTTCCCTTTCAACGTGATAACTAACCCACTCTATTCATATTATCCTAGCCCTTTTATTTACTTGTTGATTAGCCTTATCTACTCCATATCCCATTTGCACACCTCGATATCGAACTCCTTACTGCTTCCACTGTGCACTCTAATTATTCTTCCCCTCCTGTTTGTAATTCTTCTCACTTTTTTAATAGCCTCGCCCTTCGCACATCTCTCTCAAACTACTCAACCCCCAACCCGCCCTAGCTCTACATCTTTTAACCCCTATAGTATTTACTTGTAACTGCGATCTCCACTCTCCTTCTGGCTTAATCCTTTGTCATTTTTTTAACCTTGTATATCTCTTACTTCTTCCGGCCTTCACTAACCTATTTAACAATTTTCTTAATTAACCTCCATATAACTTTTTTAAATAAAATTTCAAAGTTTATATTTTCCCATATCTATTTGAACTAGCATCCCGTAACTACTTATTTACTAACCCAAAATTTTTTCCACCTTGGAGACTCCCATTCCGGATATCCTCTCTAGGTCTTGTTTTCCTTTTTCTTTTTCCTTATTCTAATTTTCATTCTTGAGCTCCAATCTTATCGACTTTTCCCTCATTCTATTATTAGTATCTTATTTTTTAATTTTTTAATTTTTTAATTTTTTATTTTTTATTCTTTCGGTCAATCCTCAATTTTCCCTGCGAGCTTAAGACTAATCTTATTATCTATTTTTCATTCTTTATTCTTTTATTTTCTTATTTCTACTTTTTATACTATTTTTATCTTTATTTTTATCTTTACTCTTTTAATTTTTAACTCATTTTCCCAGTCCTACCCTTCATATATATTTTGCCTCATTGTTTATATCTAAGGTCATTTGATTAAACTTCTAAACCCCCGAACTCTGTTCTTATACATATTCTGATATTTTAACCCCTTATCCTAACATTCGTTAACTTACCCCCACTCCTTTCTTCCCCTTTTCTAGTTGAATCCTAATTCGCGCTAACTTCCAATTTCAACTTTATGTTTCACCCCCCCACTTTCACACTCTTAGTTTTATCCGCATTCCTTCACCGCATCGCTCCCTTTCTCCTCCCCCCTCTCTTTCCTCGTACCCGTCCCTTTCTCCTCCCACACACCACTTACCCGTTTCCTCCCTTGCCCACTGGTCGCATATTATACTCTTGTTTTCACTGTCTTTGCTTTTCTTCATTTATAGCCGGCTTTCTCAACTGGGCAGACTTTAAATATTCTCACTGCCCCTTTTTCCACTTTAAAACACTTTCCTTTGTCATCTCTGCCCGGGAAGTTTCTTTAATGGCGAATATTTTACATCTTAATCTCCTCTGACGCCTGCCTGCCTGCATCATCGAATGTACCTCTTATTGGACTTTTTACCATTCCTGGATTTTCTATTTTCGCCGTACCTGAAGTTGTGGCTTCTTGGAATTTAACTTTGAAACTTCTCTCATTACTTCTCGTGCCTCTAACGACCTACCTATCTACATCGTATCCTCTCCGCTGGACTCTTCGACACCGGACTTTTTGGCAATCGGACATTTGCTTGCACCCTGGCACAGTTTTGCCCTACGTTTCCTTCCCTACAACTTTTATTTTATTTCATTTTTTTAAATTTTAAATCTTGGCCATTGCCAACTTATCTATCCCAGCGACTTCCTCTGATGATAAGATTTTGATCTTTGAAAAGCCTGGCTTAAGGAAAATTTAACTTGAATAAATTGCCTTTTTGCGGAATATACCTTGCTTTGAACTTTTGAATTGAATTTTGATTTGGCTTTTGCTTTCTCTAATTCCTTTCCACTCTCCTTCATTTATATATATATATATATATATATATATATATATATATATATATATATATATACATATTTATTTGCCCATTTTCTTTTTTTATCATTTTCCCCCCTCGACCTTTTTCGTATTTTAACGTATTTGCCGCACGCGTTACCATTTTTTCGTTTTTACTTTATCAAATACTTAAACACGTGCCTGAAACATCCCGTTGTGCGTTCTTTTTTTCTATGTTTTTCCATGATCTCTACCTCCGCTCTTCTCTCTTTGAATCGTTAATCAATTATGCGGTAGTCCACCACCTCGTTAATGCTACACTTTTCATGACGAACACTATGGACTTAGGCAAGTCCATTCTACTGCGAATATCCCAACAGTCACCTTGGAATGCATATACTATATGTTCGACAAAGCTGGTTAAGCTAAGACGGTAGTGCTTGATATATCCAAGGTAGTTTATAGGATCTAACATAATGGTCTACGCATGAAGATTTATTCGTACGGTATTACTGGACGAATATTTAATATAATCAGATCCTTTTTAGCCAACAGAACAATTCATATTGTTCTTCGTAATGCGGGTGTGTCCAAGGGGTCGATCCTTAAGCCTATATTATTCCTGATTTATAAACGACCTTCCTGATTTAATTGTGGCCGAATCAGGATATTTGCTGACAACACCAGACATGTGGTAACAACAAACACACACATATCCAAGTAATGTCTGAATCCTTACCAAATGACTTCTAGTCTGTAGTTAAATGTTGACGTAAATGGATGGTAACATTTAATGCTACTAAGACAAAGCTAATTTTCTTTTACTAATTATAAGAAACGTTTTCAAAAACTGATTGAGATGGCTAATAGCAACTTACCTGAGAGTCCACCGTTCTAACTACTCGGCCTAATATTCACAGATCACGAACAAATAAAAGGATACATTGCAAAGACTGCTGCAAGGAAAGTGGGCTCCC
>OY744534.1:91547089-91559589 GCA_963556195.1 Sepiola atlantica | reverse complement strand
AAGACTCATTTCTGACAATACTATATCTGGAAATTGGGTTGGCGCAGTGGTCAACGTCGAGGGCTATGATCTCGTTAAAAAGGGGATGTGATATAGCTTCTGCCGGGGCTATAGGTGTACAACAGCAGGGTTGACTTCCCTCTCGAGCCATGGTAGGGCAACTAGTCTCGGAGAAGGAAAATCCCGAAATAACAACTGAAAGAAAAATGTTGGTTCTTTACACGTGACACACTGCACTTGTATATCGATTATTTTCCAGGTTGAGAGAGTAATTGTCGTTTACATAATCCATTATGACCAAACCAATATGTGGAAAACATCTTATCGTTTCAGATGGTACTCATTGTATCTAGATCGAATACTTTCTCCGTGGAAAATGTCCGTTTTTCGTATTGGTAGAATTTGATCAGAACAGGGAGGGAGTTCCAAAAGCCGGCAGATGAATGAAAAAAGCTATTGGAGTAGAAGGCTCCCCGGCATATATGAACCTTCACAGTGAATGGATGGGACTTAGATGATTGTCGGGTTCGTCTAGTGTATTTACGTCGAGGGAACACCATAGCAGCAAGTACATCGGAGCACAATCCATTGAATTACTTGACAAACAGGCACAATGGCTGGAGCTTGGTGGATAGTGAAGGACCGATTCAGTTGGCAACTCTTTTTGGGACCTTGTCTAAGAGGAAGAGACTAGTGGATGATGCACCAGCTCAGATGTTGCAACAATACTCCATGCATAGGCGGATGGGGATTTTGTATAGATATAGGATAATGCCAGGTGTGAGAAGATTACTAGCACGGTTGAGAGAGACCACCTTCTTTGCAGCAGCCTGGGCAATGTCTTCAGTGTATTTGGTATACATTTCTATCTGTTTTTATTAATTTAATTTGTTATTTAAAATTGTGCTATAATTTTTATTTGTTTCGTAAAAATATTTTATTAGTTTAATTACTTCTTTTTAACGAAGTTCAGCCCAAACAAGACAGGCCGCCACTGTAGAACTAAGGGGCTACTGAGAAGAAAGAAAAGGGGAGAAGGTTGGGAGGGGTCAACCTAAAATGGGATCTGCGCAGCGAGATGTCTGTTTACATTAGTTTTAAATTTCTGCATGTCAGTACTGTCGGAGAAGCAGGGGGCAGGGTTGGAGGTCCAGAGGCCAGGAGCACGAGGAAAGAAGCTATTTGAGTAGAAAGCTCTCCGGCATTTGAGGACTTCCACAGTGAATGTATGGGATTTAGTTGATTTTCGAGTTGGTCTAATGAATTTACGTCGAGGGGGCACCAGAGTAGCCAATTCATCGGAGCATAATCCATTGAAGTATTTGTGAAACAAGCACAAGGATGCTACATTGCGACGATGGGACAAGGACTGAAGCTTGGTTTACAGTGAGGGACCTATTAGGTTGGCGATTCTTTTTTGGACCTTGTCAAGGAGGGAGAGACTAGTAGATGATGCACCAGCCCAGATGTGGCAACAATACTCCATGCATGGGCGGATGGTGGCTTTGTAGAGATACAGGATAATGTCAGGTTTGAGGAGTTTACTAGCACGGTAAGGGAAGCCAACCTTCTTTGCGGCAGCCTTGGCAATGTCTTCAATGTATTTGTTCTAATTCATGTTACCCGTGAAGGTTAGGCCGAGGAGTTTGAATGATGAACTCTCAGGTGTAGGGTGTTATTTGCCATGACAATCGGTGGTTGGAGTAGTTTCTTTTAGTTATTGAAGGAAATGAACTTTGTCTTTACGGCATTAAAAGTTATCAACCATTTATGACCCCTAATCCACTACAGCCTGGAGATCATTTTCTAACGATTCAGCCATTGCCTCAGATATGATCGCGTCTGTTTTGCCAACATGGCGAGAGTAAAGCGTGGAGTCGTCAGCAAATAAACCAATCTCTGATTCTATGTCATCAGGGAGATCGTTTATATAAGTCAGGAACAACAAAGGTCCAAGGATAGATCCCTGGGGTACACCAGCATTTATGCCATGTTGCTTAGATGAGCAGCCATTGCCGACAACCTGGATTTTTAATTTGGTTAGGAAAGATCTAATTATATTAAGTAATTGCCCAGTAATACCGTGTGAGCGTATTTTCAGGAGAAGCCCTTTATGCCATACCTTGTCAAAACAATATGCTATTTCAAATTATTTCATGATATGTTATTATTTTTTATTATTTGTATGAGATGAATGTCTACTTTTCAATATCTCCTAACAGTGCTCAACTTTAATTTTCTTAAAAGGGCATTTATAATAACATTCCTAAATAAATATAAAATAATATTTAATTACAGACGACGTCGTTTCGAACTTATGTTCTCATGTATATATATATATATATATATATATATATATATATATATATATATATATATATATATATATATATATATAAATTATTAATACATACAGACGCTAGCATTTCAAGCTTATTGCTCTCATCAGTGAAGGAAAGTTAGGAGGCGCCAACCCGGTTCTTAGAGTCAGCTTAGAATATGCAAGCAGTCGCCATATCGACTCGCCCAACGTAAACTGTTTCGTATATATATATAGGGTGGGCCAAAATAAGGGTCCTATCTTTAAATTTGAATAACTTGAATTTGAATAACTTCCACAAAATAAAAGTTAAACTCACCAAACTTTATGTGTGTGTAGACTGACCCTTCCGAGATTTTGTGAAATAAACAAAACAAATTTTAGCCGAAAAACACTTCTTAAAACTTACAAAAACTAAAGTATTGTTTTTTACACTGTTTTGAGTTTTTTAAGCAAAAATAATGTTTTCTAAATGAGGGTACGTTCCTTAGGGCTAATACGGCTTATGCTTGCTTCGGAAGGGGTCCTTTACTTATTCTAAAAAAAAATTTTTTTTAAATCGATAAATAAAAAAGTTAGGAATTTTTAAAAATAGGACCCTTATTTTTGGCCACCCTGTATAAAAATGGCCGAATTAAAAACTATCGGTTAAGTACTATACGAATTGCCACCTGAAACCAGAAAGATGGCTCGACGGTTTGAGAAACTCACGAGGAAAATATACAAAATCGAAAGTTCCGTGATGTTCAGCAATACTTGCTTAGATATATATATATATATATATATATATATATATATATATATATATATATATATATATATATGTGAGTGTGTATACAATAAATTATATATATATATATATCCATAAAATCTCTCACATTTTTTCAATTCATACAAAAATACAACAACTATTACAAAACGGCATATGATTATATATTTAAAATTCACATAGAAATAATATATATATATATATATATATATATATATATATATATATATATATATCCATAAAATCTCTTACATTTGTTCAATTCATAGAAAAATATTACAACTATTATATTTAAAATTCACATAGAAAAGTGTTTAGTTTTAAATTCTTTGAGAAATGATATGCAGCATTGTGGGCAATAGCCGGATGGAATCGTTTTTCGAAGTTGCCCATTACTCTTCGTATCATCTCCCGTTGATTTATTCGATTCTCTCTGTGATAATTTCCTTAAATTTCTCAAGAGTTCAAGGATGATGTCAGAATACATATTTTTTGGTATCAATTTAAATGCCACAACTAAATCTGATGATTCTGCCGACGACCATGTATTTTGCTTTAAAAACGCGCACGCGGCACACATTTTCATTAAACAGCGCATCATTATTGATAATCACTCAATTTTGATAGCACTATTTCATCGTATTTTTAAGATGCATTTATATGCACCGACATGTTATCCTGATGCCATGAAGTATCTCATGTTTCTCCAACATCAGATATCGTTAGGCAGATAACTCAGCCAGAATTGAACAAATATGAACATCATCTCATTGACTACACGTCGTAATTAGTAATTTTGTCTGTTCTATTTTAACTATTTGATCATTATGCAATCAAGTAATTAAATAGATAAATTTGAGTTTCTTTCTATATAACGCTATAACCGGGATATTTCCGGATCCACCATGAATCATAAATGTCCAATCTTGTAGTCAGATCAGAACAGTAGTCCGATTAATCCAAATAATTAATCTTAAACTCGAGAATCTGTATTAAATTACGAACGAAACCACGAAGAAAGTGAACATGAAGGTTACATAGGCTTAACCGTTTTCAAAATGGCGTCCAAGATGAGAACTGTAATTCGAAAAATCCGTACAATACATAAGTACAAAACAGCATCATGTTCAAATAATTAAACTATTTCCATTAAAATTTGTTAATAAAGATATCATCTCAAAGACGGCCGGATTGCATGTCAGGCGAAACGTAGTAGATATATAAATATCAACATTGATTACGACAATAATTCGAAGACAACCAATTGTACGTCAAACTGGGTTCGGTTTATTACCAGGGGAACCTATTAAGTGTACTGCTAACCCTAAACCCTAACCCTAAATCCTAACCTTAACCCTACCCCTAACCCTAACCCTAACCCTTAGCCTAACCCTTACTCTAACCCTAACCCTACACCTACCCCCACCCCTAACCCTAACCCTACCCTTACCCCTAACCCTACCCCTACACTTAACCCTAACTTATCGGCGTGACAAGAAATCAAGTTGTTTTGTGCGAAGGTGTCACTTTATTACGTTTCAAAAAAGTATTCGATCTTCAACTCGCCCTTTCTTTCTTCTTCCAATCCGAAGTCTTTATGAATTAATCGATATCGATCTGTTGTCATTGTTTGTGAAGTAAGACTTTCTGTTTCCGTTGAGCATCGAACAGTAATCGAATATCGATTTTATAGGTTTATTTTGCTGATCAAGAAACGTGCAATATTGAGAAATATAATAAAATACGCGTGTAGTTACGTAAAGGAGTAGACGCGCAACTAGGTTTTTAAAAAGATATAAATAATCATTTCAACTGTAATATTTTTTAATACAATACTTATGACTCAAACAACTTGTGATTTATCTATTTTCAAGTTTTATTCTTCGACGTAATTGCTAGAAGTCGAAGATTGACATTTTCAGCGTGACTCGTACATTCGCATAAAAATGATAAAAATCCTCGAACTTATTAATTAAGCATTTTTTATTACTACAGCGTGTTTACAACGAGATGTGTGACTGTATTTCTATAATTTCGATTATTCGGACTACTGTTCTCATCTTGAGTGTTATCATTATACCGTTTCGACCGCTGTAACCTTTGTCAGGTGTATCTTTTCGAACTCGGGAATATTTATGTCGAACTCGGGAATCCGTAGGGAATTTCGAACAAAACCCTTTATTTCGTCCACGAGGGTAGTATGATCTGCGAGGACTTGTGGCGCAGTGGCAGGGTGGGCCAAAATAAGGGTCCTATCTTTAAATTTGAATAACTTGAATTTGAATAACTTCCACAAAATAAAAGTTAAACTCACCAAACTTTATGTGTGTGTAGACTGACCCTTCCGAGATTTTTTGAAGTAAACAAAACAAATTTTAGCCGAAAAATACTTCTTAAAACTTACAAAAACTAAAGTATTGTTTTTTACACTGTTTTGAGTTTTTTAAGCAAAAATAATGTTTTCTAAATGAGGGTACGTTCCTTAGGGCTAATACGGCTCATGCTTGCTTCGGAAGGGGTCCTTTACTTATTCTAAAAAAAAATTTTTTTAAATCAATAAATAAAAAAGTTAGGAATTTTTAAAAATAGGACCCTTATTTTTGCCCACCCTATACTAAGCAAAATTCAGTTCAAAGTGATAGTCATCTGAAGGTTGAAGGTTCAATCCTCAGTGCGGGCGATACGAAGAATTGCGAATTACTGAAAACTTATCCCAGTCTGACGGAACGAAAACATGTTACCCACGTGTATTAAATAAACGGTTCCGTTTTAAATTTCCGTCGAGGTTCCCGAATTGGCCATAAATATTTCTGAATTCGAAGAGATACACCTGAAGAAGGCCGGGTATTACAGCGGTCGAAAGATGAGGAATGTAGTCCGAATAATTGAAATTATACAAATTATCAATGGTCATCTACAAAATTTCAAAAACATAATATTTGGCTGTGATTATCTGAATCCTAAACTATACAGTATGGGGTGAATAAAAATTAGTGATAAAAAGAATTCTTCATTTTTATTCTCATGAATTTTAGTCATAGTTGCTGAAACTGATGTGTTTGTTTTTCTTAATAGTTTTTGTCAATTTCCAAAAGCAGTCAAGAACTCGCATGTGAAGTCAGTCAGACGTCAAAATGCTTTAAAACTCTTGCTCCATTTACCAGCGTATACAAAACCAAAACACCCCGATCTGACTTTTAAAAAAATTAAGTTAATAACACGAAAATTAAACCATTTTTTTTAAATTAAAACTACTCAACGCTATATTAATTCAAATCCAGAAACCTATAAATTATAACATTACGTATGAAACTAGTAGCCACAGTTTAAAATTCTTAAGGTAATACATCCTGTGACGCTAATTCCGGCGTCCCGGAATTTATATTGTTAACGTATCTCCTTAAACTGCACTGGTTCGTTCTTTTGACATCTAACTGACTTCACATGCGCGTTTTTGACTGTTTTTTTTTAAATTATCTTCTTTTCTCCAGTTGTGTTGTGCATTTGTTTTTATCACCTGAAGATGATTCGACGAAAAATCGAAAACGTTCGTCGTCCAAATAGAACCTACATTAATTTCTTTTTGATTTTATCACGAAAAAAGATAATTGGAAAATTGATCAAATAATAAATAGAGCGTATGAATTATGTTAGGTTTAACAATGTTTGCTTAAATATATATAATATATTTATCTACTTTATATATATATATATATATATATATATATATATATATATATATATATATATACTTCTTTGTAATATAGCAGGAAAAATCCCAGCAGAGTGCTCGATTAATTGAGAATTAAAGTTAAAAATACAAAATTAAGAGCGTAATATTTATTATTTTAGTACAGAAAAATTAGTGCAACATTCGTACCGTCGGTTTCAAGCAGGGAAGGACTTAGTCATCTGGCTCTCTTCAGCTTCTGTTGTACCAATATATATATATATATATATATATATATATATATATATATATATATATATATGGCTTTTGCTTCTCTAATTCCTTTCCATTCTTCTTCATATATATATATATATATATATATATATATATATATATATATATATATATATATATATATATATATATATAAGTAGATAGGTTATGAAAATGAAATTCTGATAAAATGCCATATATACGAAATTATACATACTTCAAACTAGGGTTATATAAAAAATCTTTTTTCTTTCCTTAATCAATGGATTCTCAAAGATATGCCTTTTTATTGCTTTAATCCATGGATTTTCAAAGATATGCTCTCATCATCAGAGGAAATTCGAAAGATATATCAGTAAGGTTTACTGTAATGCAAACATTTGAAAATAGAAAAGATAAAATATCTGAAAATATAAACAACTTTAAGTTTAAAATATGCACGAAAAATCATTACCCATTCAGGATGCATCGAAAAAGCGTTTAATCAAATCCGAGAGTTCAAGTCATGAATCAAGTGTAAGATGATAGGTTCAAGGTAATATCTGACTTCTTCTGAGGATAAGATCATATCTTTGAAAATCCATGAATTAACGAAAGAAAAAAAGCTTATATGATTTACCGTTTCGTCTCTTTGTACACAGAGTCTACAATTTCTGTTTTCCTGGTTTCAGTCTATCAAATTTGTTTCCCACGTGTTTATTGAGGTTCTATGGCATACAGTTGCAGAATACTAGAATTTGTTTTGAGAATATCGTAGTGCGTTTGATAAAGAATTAATATCACGAAAATGGAATGAATTCCACGAGGATTTCACATTGCGTCACATGATATGCATGCATGCCAATGGACAAAGCATTTGGTATCACTAAATATCAAAAAAGAATTGATTTAACGAAAACGTTAGAATAACATAGAAATAATGGCGTCTATTTAAATGTCGTTATCTTTTCTCTTCTCGTCTCCGTCAATGGCCGATATTTTACCCGAGGGATTTCGTTCGTCGAATAAAAGCAAACAGCAGAAATAGAAAGTGAAAAGGTTTCGGATTTAAAGCAGTCTCAATAATAAATTTATTAGAAAAACTAGACTTCCGGGTCTTGATTCGTGGCAATGCTTACACTCTGCATATGCTTACACAAGTGAATGCTTACTTGTGACATACGTGGTATATTATACTTTCGCTATCACTTACCGTCATGTATAAGGCTAAAATTTTCGGATCTGTGTGGAGTCACTTCTTTAATCGCCACTTTGTAATGACTATTCTGACGGAAAGTCGTAGTACTTGCCAGTGTTTTGTTAAACAATATATTATATATATATTGTTTCTAGACGATGTATTTGCAAAATGCATGCCGAAGAAAAGGAATTTACAAAACTATTTGTATGAAAGATATAAGTCAGTGTTCAGCAGGAAATGGACAAGAATAAGACCCCGTCTTATATGAACCAACAACAAACATTATAACATAGTTCACCCTAAAAAAAGGAAGTTGACACTGTAGACGTAGGGGGCTACTGAGAATTACGGTGAAAGTTTTAGGGGATCATCTTAAATCGGGAGCTGTGAAGTGAGATGCTTGTTTATATTAGTTAGACATTTCTCCATGTCGGTACAGTCGTGGAAACAGGGAGAAGGGAGTGAGTCCTAAAGGCCGACAGATGAATGAAATAAGCTAATTGAGTAGAAGGCTGTCTGGTATATATGAACCTCCACAGTGAATGTATGTGATTTCACTGATTGTTGTGTTAGTCGAGTGTATTTACCTCGAGGTAGCACGAGAGCAGCAAGTTCATCGGAGCACATTCCATTGGCGTATTTGCAAAACAAGTACAGTGATGCAACATTGTGGCGATGAGACAAGGGCTGGGGTTCGGTATATAGTGAGAAACCTATCAGATTACCGACTCCTTTTTGGACCTTGTCTAAAGGGGAGAGACTAGTGGAAGGTGCACCAATCCAGATGTAACAACAATACTCCATGGATGGGCGGATGGTGGCTTTGTAGAGATTTATGATACTGTCAGGTGTGAGAAATTTTCTAGCACGACAGAGGGAGCCAACTATCATTGAATCAGCTTTGGCAATGTCTTTTATATATTTCTTCCAATTATTGTGATTGAACTAATGGACACATTCGGAATGGTAGAAATCCAATTCAATTAGTACTGTACTAATAATCGTTAATAATATTAATTGTATCTGAGATTTAAATGAGCCAAAAGCTTTTGATAAGGAGTAAAACATCAAACCGCTCCCAAACTAAGATTATCAGATTAGGTTTTGATAAAAAAATGAATAAGGAATCTAGACATTAGGTTTAGTAGCATTACATGTTTATTTTAATAAACGTGCTGTAAAACTACACAGGGTATTAATTTTACCCATCCTAGGACGAGTCATTTTCTAGTATTTTATTAATCTATGTTCAATTTTTTTCATGTAAACAGAAACTTTATAGAACCAGTTATATCGTTATTGTATCAATGTCTTGTAAAACTGAAGAAAAAAAATTGCTGCACTGCTAAAAACACGCATGTTTCATTGAACAAAAAATTATTAAAACATGTATTTTTATAAATTTGTAAATAAATGTATCATTTCACCGGCGATTCTAAGTGTAGTAACATCAAATTCATTATTGTGCACGCGGCCAGCGCTTTCGCTACATATATATCACATTAAAAACACTGTAGGATCTCGACGATGAAAAAAGAAAGAGAAAGAAAAATGATTGCCTTTATTACCATGATTAAGGTTTATAAAACCGAACATTTGGATTTTAAAAAAAATGATTAAATAAATATTTCATTTATTTTTTTTAAATCTCGCGTCATGTTGTCTGGTTTCTTTACGGATTTTCAAATTTATCATTTCACCGGCGCGTCTAAATGTAGTTACATCCATCTCATTATATAGTTTTATATAGGAATTTTGTTATTCCTTTCTTTTATTCCTCGGTACTATTAAAAAATTGAACGAAATCAGAACACGCGTGGTTCAGAGAAGAAATCACACCCGCAAATAAAGTCATATAACCAGTCCAGCATGAAACGGGTGAACCTCTATCAGTCGTGTCACTGTTCCGAGCGGAGTGGGTAACATACTCTTCCGTAATCAGTTGATATATGCAATTTCGTATGCGACAGCTTTTGTTTTTGCGGCGATTTCGTTGTATACCCAACCAGAACGATGGAAGTTGAAATCGCGTGAGTGCGATTCTCCAGGCGACTGAATGTTTTGGTGTAGAAAGTTGCCATGCACCGACGAACGTCATTCAGACTTGGCGTAGGATGACGATGCGATCTTTCTATCCTTTGCGCTAGTTGCAACACAGAACATTTAGCTATTTTAGGAATAAGCATGGAGAATACATCAAGATCATACACTGTATTAGGATGCGAAAAAAAGCACGTCTGGGTTCTACTTTCCTTACATAGTTTTGAATAGAATTAATGTACGAAAAAATATTTAAGTTTTTTTTTTATATAATAAAATATTATTTAATACTTATAAAAATAAATACATAAAAGAGATTGATCAATGTTATTTGTTAAATAAAAACAACACGGTAAGGATTTGGGAGTGAGTCTTTTTATAAAGTTTCATTATTTTTGACACATAACAACATTAATAAAATTATTTTACAGATATTTTTTATCAATTTACAGTAAATTTGTATTAACTTAAATAAACGAAAAACTGCGCTAAAATATTCATCATTGCTAGGATTTAAATATGCTTAAAAATAATATGTCATAGAGCTGCATGATACTGGAATTTATTTTGTAGATATCGTTGTGTGTTCCTTGGAGAAATCATTTTTTAACTAGCGGAACCCGTGTAAATTACACGAAATGATGTTTTTAATACTAATTATCTTGTTCCTAGCCTATACTTGTATTGTTTGAATAAAATATGATAAGATTTGGGCTTGTATATTTATTTAAAACATGAACAATACATGAAACAATTTACAAAACTTCTTTATATACAATATTTTAAGTGAAGGTAATATTTCGACGACTACACCTTACTTTGTAAATGTCTTCGATTAAATTAAATTTGGCTCCAATTCATGAATATTTATTTACTGCTCCCCAAGAGTTAGGCACAAGGCCAGTTTTATCTTACTCCCACAAGTAAGATGTGACCCAAGGTCGGGTCGGGAAAGTGGAGTTTGAAAAGCCAGCGCTCGAGAAGGTGAGCACTCTGGCCATTAACAATTGCCCGGGCAGCCCCGTTGGCATTCCCCGGTAGGATCGCCACAGGCAGTAAGCAATAAACTTACTCCTCCCCAAAGAGGGGAGGCGAAGCCTGAGAGGGTGGACCTCCTAGAACTGCACAGGACAGACCCATAGACCGGCGTGAATCAAGACTCGAAGGGCAAGACAATATCAGTCTATGGAGTGCAGTATCCATCGGAACAGATACTACACTTTGATCTTAGCCAAAAGGCCAAGCCAATTCATGAGTAGCATACAAAGATTCGGAAGGTCGTTGCTTTTGATGTAAGCATGACACACAAAATCACACGCGCTATTGTATGTATATGTGTCTTCCCGGTCGTCCCCTCCCTACCTCTCTTCCCCTCGAAATGTAGAAAAAAAAATAGATGTTGGTTGGGATCGAACTATAAACCAGTCGGGCCGAAGTCATCAAAAATACTACGTCGCTAACCGTTGCGCCAAAGGGAAATACTTAAAAATGTTTCGAAAATTAGGCGAGTTTAATGTTCGGCACGCATGCGCAGAGCTTTTGCCGGAAGCGTGACACACGAACAAACACGCTATCGTATCAATATATAGATGAAGTTCCGTTTGTTGTTGTTAAAGGGTGAGAGAAAGGAAAGTTATTTGCTGTCATTGTAACTTGACGAGTTCTTGCTGTGGATGTTTTACAGGGGGTCAGGGCATTAACCTCAGTCGAACACCCACCATTAACATGACGATAGAGTAGACAGAGACTAGCAACATCTTTTCTGTGTAAACGAGGTTGTAGAGAAGAGAAGGGTTCGCATTGATAGAGTTAACCCTAACCTTAACCCTAACCCTTAATATTACGAATTCGGTTTTGTAGAAGTGAGAGTGTTCCGAGATATTTTATCAGAACGTATCTAGCTTTTCTACATGTAGAGAAATGCATCAGGGGTTATTATTATATGTAGCATGGAATATTGGTTTGTGGTTTTACGGCACATAACTCCGAAACAATTAATATACAGTAAAACAAATAAATCAAATAAGGTTCCCACGTGTTTATTGAGTTTCTTTACCATACAATTGCAGTATACTAAAATTTGTTTTGTAGATATCGTTGTGCGTTCCCTGAAGAATTCAAGTCTTCTGAAAATTAGAAAGAATTCCACGAGGATTTCACATTGCGTCACATGATGTATATTCATGCCAATGAGCAAAGCATTCGGCATCACTAAATATGAAATGTTATTGATTCAACGAAAACGCCG
>OY744534.1:91517089-91542089 GCA_963556195.1 Sepiola atlantica | reverse complement strand
TGATTGTTCCGTAAATATAGCCAGGTTTGAAATCACCTATGATTTTGGGAAGATTTCGTTGTTAATGGCGGCGTTATTGGCAGTGATTAATTTGTTAATTTTAGTTTTAAGGAGGGGGGTCGGATTATAGTTTATTTTTTGAAATTTGTTGCTATCTTCGAGGATGGTTTCTAGTTTGGAGTAATATTATTCATCCGATATCTTCTAAAAATGCCCTCTAAATTCTTTTGTAGACTTATTTCTGAATTCATCTAGACCCATCTGAAAATTGTATACGTTATGGTTGTTGATGAATTGGCAAATTGTTAAGAGAATAAGAATACAAAATTCGACTAGTTTTCGAATGCTGCAACCTTTGAGATCGAAGAAATTTATTAGAAATCTGTCTAGCATTGTTAGATAACTCATTACGTAATACGCTTCGGGCCTGATATATAGATTGCACCATTAATAGCAAATGCATGTGATGATTATAAAGTACTAAGCTTCAAATGGCACGTATCCAAATTTGAACCTAATAGGATAATTAGTTTCAAATTTGGGCCTAATAGGATAATTAGTTTCAAATTTGGGCCTAATAGGATAATTAGTTTTAAATTTAGGCCTAATAGGATAATTAGTTTCAAATTTGGGCCTAATAGGATAATTAGTTTCAAATTTGGGCTAAATAGGATAATTAGTTTCAAATTTGGGCCTAATAGGATAATTAGTTTCAAATTTGGGCCTAGTAGGATAATTAGTTTCAAATTTGGGCCTAATAAGATAATTAGTTTCAAATTTGAGCCTAATAGTATAATTAGTTTCAAATTTGGGCCTAATAGGATAATTAGTTTCAAATTTGGGCCTAATAGGATAATTAGTTTCAAATTTGAGCCTAATAGTATAATTAGTTTCAAATTTGGGCCTAATATGATAATTAGTTTCAAATTTGGGCCTAATAGGATAATTAGTTTCAAATTTGGGCCTAATAGGATAATTAGTTTCAAATTTGGGCCTAATAGGATAATTAGTTTCAAATTTGAGCCTAATAGTATAATTAGTTTCAAATTTGGGCCTAATAGGATAATTAGTTTCAAATTTGAGCCTAATAGGCCAATTAGTTTCAAATTTGGGCCTAATAGGATAATTAGTTTCAAATTTGAGCTTAATAGGATAATTAGTTTCAAATTTGGGCCTAATAGGATAATTAGTTTACAATTTGTGCCTAATAGGATAATTAGTTTCACATTTGAGCCTGATAGGATAATTAGTTGCAAATTTGGGCCTAATAGGATAATTAGTTTCAAATTTGGGCCTAATAGGATAATTAGTTTCAAATGTGGGCCTAATAGGATAATTAGTTTCAAATTTGGGCCTAATAGGATAATTAGTTTGAAATTTGGGCCTAATAGGATAATTAGTTTCAAATTTGGGTCTAATAGGATAATTAGTTTCAAATTTGGGCCTAATAGAATAATTAGTTTCAAATTTGGGCCTAATAGGATACTTAGTTTCAAATTTGGGCCTAATAGAATAATTAGTCTCAAATTTGAGCCTAATAGTATAATTAGTTTCAAATTTGGGCCTAATAGGATAATTAGTTTCAAATTTGTGCCTAATAGGATAATTAGTTTCAAATTTGAGCCTAATAGAATAATTAGTTTCAAATTTGGGCCTAATAGGATAATTAGTTTCAAATTTGGGCCTAATAGGATAATTAGTTTCAAATTTGGGCCTAATAGGATAATTAGTTTCAAATTTGGGCCTAATAAGATAATTAGTTTCAAATTTGAGCCTAATAGTATAATTAGTTTCAAATTTGGGCCTAATAGGATAATTAGTTTCAAATTTGGGCCTAATAGGATAATTAGTTTCAAATTTGAGCCTAATAGTATAATTAGTTTCAAATTTGGGCCTAATATGATAATTAGTTTCAAACTTGGGCCTAATAGGATAATTAGTTTTAAAATAACGTCATTCAGCTTAGGCCGCGGTTTCCACGTTATGAAACAATGAGAAAATAGCGAATATTATATTGCAGTATCCGTGCATGTGAAGGGGGAAATCGCCAATTAATGGCGAAAAATGAAAAAAAAAAGGGAAACGGGTTCTTTCACCAAGACAATTCACCGTGTAAGAAGTTGATCGCAACGATTGCAAAACTAAATATATTGCAATCTAAATTCCTTCCGCACCCATCCTATTCTCCAGATCTAGTCCCCAGCGACTACTGGCTGTTTGCGGACAACATGAATGAATGAAAGTCATTCCTTGGAGCTTACCAAAAGAAGATGGTTGCTCAAAAAGAGGCTCATTAATTGCAACTGAGAAGAAATAGAGATCTGATCGTTGTTGTTTAAAGGAAAGAACGTTTTGTTTTATAGAGATTAACAGTAACAAGACACTTTTCCCCGATTGAACCACGTTCTTAGATCAGAAAAGAGCATTAGCAATATATTGGTCACCAATGCTCTTTGAAGTGCTGCTATAGACAGTTGCGTTGCCTGTGTATATGTTAACAGATGATCTCAGAATCTAATTTTAAGATCATAAATAAAAATTAGGAAGAGGCTAGGACTCCGAATATATTCTACAGACACACCGATCCTGATACTCTGTGCTTCTCATTTCAACTCATCAAGAACTACTGTTTTAGGCCTATAATAGAAAATACATTGGATGATTGAGAAGACGCTGTAAGATATTCTATAGCTAATACATTTGTGAAGCAACCATTTCTGCCATAACCTACATATCGATTTGGTATGTCGAATTATTTTCCTAGAAACAAAGTCCCCATCGATAGATACACCCATCCAATGCGATATTAGAGTCAGCACGTCAGCAGTTGATCTTTTAGGACGAAATCCATATTGTTTGTCACTAAGTAGATAGCTTTAGCTGAGGTGATTGAGAACTTATTGATTTATTACAGATTCAAACAAGTTATGTACAAGATATCAATCGGTCTGCAGAGGACTAGTCAACAGTATTTTAAAATACAGAGAGGACTATCTAAACTTTCCAAAAGAGAGCAAAACATTTGTTCCTTAAGCAACGATTGAATACATTTGTAAGACTTTATTTTAAGAGAGAAACTATGGAATGTATTGTTCGAAACAATAGCTCCCAATTTAGGATGACCACCGAAACTTTAACCCGAAGTCTCAATCGCCCCTTACGTCTACAGTGACAACTTGCCTTGTTTGGAGTGAATTAAGTTAAAGAAAAAGTCCCGTTGCTTTTCAGACATATCTAATAATTCTACTCTCTGAGACAAAGGCCACACCAAATTCTGAATGCAATCGATCATATTTAAATACGAAGAAAAAATTCAGATTTATTTCGGATTTAAAATCAATATAAGTCGGAATTAAAATGGTTTCTTACGATATAAAAAAAGCTTTTATGAATCGAGTGGTTTTTGAACGTGCTTTTTATTAAGTTCAAATCTTTGATTATCTGACTGAATTTATTAGTGATTGATTTTTAATAATAGTTAGCCTGACCAAAAGGAATGCAATTTTGAGGAATTATTCTGTGGTTTATAGTAATAATTTGTATATGCCTCTCACTCGCTTTTCTAACTTATTTTCTTTGTGAATGCATGTCGTACTGTTGGTAGGACATTATTATTATTTGTACTCACTAGGAGTTCTCACACAGATCATCGTCAGTGATTGCTCACCGACAATAACCAGTGGTATTTCCTGGAGTCTGAGTGACAACAAGTCTCCCCAGACTTCCAGTATTCTTCACCTCTTTTCGATAACGATGCGGTATCGCAACAGCCGCTTAACATTGATTTCTCGCTGGTAAGGACAATTGGTCTTCTCTGGGATTTGGGTGGCAATACGCCTCCCCAAGGTCTCAGCATTCTCTGCACATTTCCAGTGGAGGTCTGGTTTGTGCCCTCCTTCCTCGGTCTTCTCATCCTCCTCGACCCTCTCCAAATATGTTGTCTGGTGTCAGTCTAGGGCGGCACCAGTTAAAAAGATAAATAAAATAATATTTCTTTAAATTAATTTTTTTTTTAAAGTTTTTTTTTTTGTTTTTTTTTCCTTTCAATTCTTTATTTTTTTCCTTTTCTCTTTCCTTATTTAAAAATTTAAAAAAATAATTTTTAATTCTTTAAAAAAATTTTTTGGGGGAGGGCAGAGGAAGGAGCTCATAGTGTTTCTTGTAATTTCTGTTTCTTTGGTTCATTCTTGTGTAGTGATAGCTGAGGCCGGTGTAATTTATTGGGGGGGATTATGAAGTGCTGTTTCTTGCCGTTTCTGTTCCTTGGCTCTTGTTGTAGTGTTCTTCGTGTGGTTTTGTTTTTTTCTGTTGTAAATTCCTTGTGACTGGTTAGCCTTTGTAGCTTATGTGCGTTAGTTTCCGCATTCAAGGATTTTCCTTAAGATTGCAGCTGTTTTGATCATTGCCGTCCCTTTGATTCCAATTTCTTCCAGTCTTTTCTCCAGGTTTTTTGGGATTGTTCTTAGTGCTCCTACGATTATTGGGATTATACTAACTTTCTTCATGCACCATATTCCTTTCAGTTCTCTGGCTTGTTCTGTGTATTTACTTCGTTTTTCCGTGTCTTTAATCTTCACTCTGTGGGCTGCTGGAACGGCGAAGTCTACGATTTTACAAGATTTTTCCTTTTTGTATATTATAATAACATCAAGTCTCCTTGCTTGTATGAGTTTATCTGTTCGTATATCCATATCCCAGAGGAGGTTATGTTTTTCGTTTTCCAGTACGGTTTCTGGTTTATGTTTGTACTATTTGTCTGCATATTCGAAATCCAATTGTTTGCACAGTTCCCTGTGTATTACTTTCCCAACATAGGCATGTCTGTTCTTGTATTCTTTTTGAGAAAGTTTGCTAAATATATTATTATTATTATTATTTATTTATTTATTTATTTGTTATGCATCCTTGGGCATCTCCCCATTCTCCATTCAACTGTTAAAAAAAAAAAAAAAATTAAAAAAAACAAACTCTTAGTACAGTATCGATATCCAGATCAAATTCTGTTAAATATTTCATTTGATAACTCCCAAAAGTGCCCCCTCAATTTCTCCCTCCTGACACTTTCTCTGAATTCATCCAACCTTATCTTAAACTGATCCACGCTATTGCTGTTCTTAATCCGATCTGGCAACTTATTCCAAAAACATATTACTCTGTGAGCAAAAAAACATAACTGGTTAACAGATCTATTTTTCGAAAACTGTCTTGACAATAACCTTCCAGATCTAGGAGAAATACTAAAAAAAAAATCCCACCATAGTTAGCAATGCCATTAATTATCTTGAAAGTCTCAATACTATCACCTCTCATTCTTCTCTCCAGCAAAGTAGTCAATCCCAATTTGTCCAATATCCCCCTGTAACTACACTCCTTTACTTTACTTAATAGTTTTGGCAGCCTTCTTTGTACGCCTTCCAGTTTCAATATTATATTCCAATTTCCATATCTAGTCGCTGGATCCCAGACTTGGGTGCAGTATTCTATATGCCCAAGTCTTTTCAATAGGTTTTCATTGGTGTGATTTCCGTGTATTACAGCGCAGTGGTTGTTTTAAGGGGTCATTCAAATGTTGAGTTAACTACCTAGTGTGAAATATTAAATACTCGGCATATAAACACTTATTATTTAGTGCAAAAACGCAATCCCAAACCAAACAATTTATTAATTAGTTTTTTTATCTGTTTTACGGCATATAAACCTAACATTGGTTGTAAACGATCGAGTGATATCTTGTTTTTTTTTTATATTTAACGGCATATCAACCCTTTTTCTTTATTTAATACCGAACCAGACTATCTATTATAAATGATTCATTATTTTCTCGGTTAGTCGGACGGCATATCAACACGTTTTTATTTCGTCACAAAACATAATACCTATTGTTAATTAGTTATTTTACGGCGTATCAACCTTTTTCCCTGTTCTGTTTTGATATCGGAAACCCATTAACATTTGTGAACGGTAAATTACATAAACAACTTGATTTGAATTATGTTTTTGTTTATTCATAACCGAGAGGAAATTGTAGGTACATTTTTTATCAATAGAATTATAACATAACTGAAAATAAGAGATCCAATATGATATGAAACGCGCACAACTTATTCAAGTATTTCAATCAGTCCCATGTTGCTGAACTACTTGCAATAATAAACGTTTTTTTTTTAAATTGAACCTATTTCTTCTTACTCTTAATTATAGGTGAAATACAATGGTAAACTTGGTTCTAAATCTTTACTTGGTCAACAAACTCAATATAAAGATGAGCCGCGCGTGCGTGGTACCCCTTTGTATGTGACTCGATGTGGCGAGTGTAAAAGGCAATAAATTTGGGCAATTTGGGGCATTTTTGACCCCCATTTGACCACCTGGGGGCGCGAACAAGAATTTTTCTGAGGTAAAAGATGCTCATTTTATATCCAGAACAATTGCCTCTACATTTTGGCCAAGTTTTAAAAAATTGAATAGGTGGATCAAACGTTATGGGAGAAAATGGTCATTTTTTGCCATTTGGGGGGGGGGGGCTTTTGACCCCCTGGGGGCGCGAACCAGATTTTTTCCAAGGTCAGCGATACTTATTTTCTATTAGGAACAATTGCCTCCACATTTTGGCCAAGTTTCAGAGAAATTGAATGGATGGATGAAAAATTATGGGGCAAAAAATGTCATTTTTTGCCATTTCGAGGCCTTTTGACCCCTGGGGGGCGGCTAACCAGATTTTTTTCAAAAATTGGAGAATGTAACTTTCTAACCTGACCAAAGTTACAACTTCATGCAAAATCTCAGAGAAATTCAATGGATGGTTGCGGAGAAAAATCCGGACGGACGGAAATGCCTCAAAATAAAGACTTTATATGAAGTTTTTAATTATTTTTTTAAACAGAGACCACCACTGTATCAAGGTCGAGGCCATCTGTGAACAAGTGTTAATGCGATTTCTATTTATCCCCTCCAGGAGATTAGACACAAGTGTCATGTGGGTTTGATGGAAGCGTTTTCAGTGGAATGACTTGGATTTGAACCTGGCACACCCAAGTTCTCAGTCCGCGTCGATACCAACTAAGTCACTGTGCCATCTTCATATATGAAGTTTCAAAAAAGAACAGTTCGATTCTGTGAAACTTGTAGAATACTTTCGAATACCATATCAGTATTACGGAATGAAAGTGATTTCTTTTTATTTCGTCACTAAAGAAAATCTTCGCTTATCTGTGGTAAAGCTAAGGGGAGATAAATATTATTTTATGTAGATCCACGTAATCGCTTTTATGTGATTACTTCGCTTGTATCTTCATTGGTTTCTTTTCCTATGTCGTAAATCACAGTATGTTCGCATTCTGCCCGAAAGCCAACCTCAAGTGGCTTTCCCTTTTTCATTGTATTCGGCGTTTGAATATTCTGTAAACAAATACACGATTCATGGCTCTAGGCGTATTATTCAGAACTTTGCATAACATGTGCTGTCGAAATATTTAAGAAGTCCTTAAACACAAAACATGAATTTCGAATAGGCGAAATTTGATTATCAGCTCACCGACTCACTTATCAAATGTATATTCATATACTAGCTGTCCCGACCCGCCGTTGCTCAAGAGTATTTAAACTTTTATTTTCCCACATGACTCTGGACAATTGACGACCCAAAATGTATTATTTATTCAAAATCTAACAGATAAAATATAACAGTTGTTTTTTCTCTCGATTTTTTTTTGTTTTAAAACCGTAAATTTATAACAAAGTAAATTCTTTCCAATTTTTTTTTAATCTAATAACAGAAGAACGGAAATGCTACTATATTCAGCACGAACTTAAATCATTTTAACAAAGAAAAAATAAACTAGACAATTAGCATTGTGAACCCTGTCTGTTTCTTTTTCTGTGTCTTTCTCTATCTCTTTGTCAAAACATTGGTTAAGTGTGAAATCAGTGTGGATGAATACGATTAGAAACATTAAAAAATTAGCTTCTAACGTGTTTTACCTCTCGCCTTTATTCTAACAAGATTTCGGTCGATGTAATCTCTGACCTTCTTCTTTGCGCAACGGATGAAGTGCCACATATAATCAGTTCTAAGTGACAGTTTTCTCGAAGTTTCTGGAAGTTATTTGGAAGTTTTCCGGAAGTTCAATATTCAATTCTTTGTACTTGCGATACTAATAATAATATAATTAGGAATTACTTACGACTTCTACCGGATCCTGGCGTACGGAACTAGAGCAGTTTACGCTCGTTGATTAAATAAGGAGTTCCGTTCGAAATTCTGTACATATTCCTGAGTTTCTCAAGTTCGACAAGACCCACCTGAAAGCAGGTCGGAGGTTACATCGGCCAAAACGTTGCGAGAATAACATCTAAGATTAGAACAGTATTCTGAATAATCGAAATCATACACTATAAAAAGATGTGTAAGATTAAACGATGGTTATTGCGTTATTTAAAAAAACGATAAATTCGCTTTTAGGCAGGAAAATAACCCAGTAAGTAGATTTAACAAGAGGTGTAATATTAGGATTGTAATACTATAGATTGTCTCACCCCTACGAACGGAACAAAGAACTTAAGGGGGGATTAAATACAAAGTAAATGAGAATATTGAAATAACAGACCAGTGACGCCATGAGGGTTGTTTGTTAACTTTCTGGGTGGCTTGGTAGTGATGGGGAACGTGAGATGAGGATAAAGCAAATGTATCCAATTTCCGGTGGTTTACTGAGAAAAAAAAGCGGACATATCTAGTTGAGGTTATAAGCTGAAAGAATACCGAGTGTATCTGATTTCCGTTAGAAAGTAGATGTATTTGGGGGGCGAGGAGTGTTTAGGAGATTGATTCAGGCGATCCACTACACCGAAGGCTGTCAGTGTGGGACACAGAACGTTGTCACTGAGGTCAGCGTGACCAGACAACGATCCACAGACACCATTTGGGTTTCTAGCCCACGACAAACACACACGCCCGTGTTTAACAAGTCAGTATACAATGTATATAGCTGTGTCTATGGTGTTTGCTTATGATGTGTGTAAATTGTGAGTTCAGCGACCGTCAATGAAAGAATTGACAGAGCCAGAATTAGAAAAGTATTTTAGCCTGAAGATTCCCGCCGGGGATCAAACGCGGGAGCATCTGTGTAGCTTAATGGCGATAAATATATTTTCATAACTTACTATATATATATATATATATATATATATATATATGTGTGTGTGTGTGTGTGTGTGTGTGTGTTTGTTTGTATAGTACTCTTTATCATCGAGTTGATGTTATATATATATATATATATATAAATTATAACTAAAAGGTAAACTTTTAGAGAGTTGGACCTATTGTGAAATAAGGAAAGCTCAATATACTGGATAGAGCAAAAATATAGTACGTCAACAGACCTGAATAGAATCGCCGTCGTTGGGTTTTTATACAGACTCCTCTGGATTTACCAATATTTCTGAACCCCACGTTTTTTGGATTTCGTTATTGGTGGTTCCCCTGCCCGTTTGAACTTTTTAAAAAACTTTTTTTTTAACTTTTTTAATTTTTTAATTTTAAAAGAATCATTTTTCAAATTTGGAACTTTGACAGTCCTATCCTGTCAACTTATCAATCATAATTTTTCCTCTGATGATAAGATTTTAATCTTTGAAAAGCCTGGTTTAAGGAAAGAAAGAGATGAAAAATAAATGTTTTTATTAACCAAACTGCTCCTTGTTTTGAACAACTGAAAATATCGATTTGCTTCCATTTGCAGGTCTTATTAATTTTCATTGACGTACTATATATATATATATATATATATATATATATATATATATATATATATATATATATATATATATATATATATATATATATATATATCGAATGTTTAATGTATTTGTTTATATGTATTAATATCTTTATCATACCAGTATGCGAAAATAATGAATATCATTGTGTCCATAATAAACTGTTTGATATATCATCTTTTATATTTCTAAATTCAGCCCGAATATCGTATGGCAGCTGTCTTTTTTATTTTTACATTTTGTTTTCATGTTTTCGGATTTAAAGAGAGTTTGCTGAGATCGATGTCAACGCCTTCTTGTTTTCCCCCGCTTGCTTTTTACCTGTTTCGTGTGTCGCTCGAATTCTTAGAGAAAAGATGGAGAGTCTGCGAACGTTGAATAGTTTGCTTTTCTTATCTTTGTTTTTTTTTTATCTTCGCGTTCCTCTTGGCTTAATGTTCGACATTTATTATAATGAAGTGTCCTTTAAACCAGATTTATGCCTTAAAAGAGATGCGGTTGAATGAGTATTGAAGGTTATTTTAAGTTTAAGCCAAACGTTTTTTTTTTCTTTTTATTTAATTTACTTTTAATGTTCGCATCTACCGGGAATGCCGACGGGGCTGCACAGGCAATTTTTAAATGGCCAGAATGCTCACCTCGAGCCCTGGCTTATCTAATCCCACTTTCCCGACCTTGTGTCACATCTTGCCTTGTGGGAGGTAGATAAATATAGCAATTAACTTCTTGGCCTTTTGGCTAAGATCAAAGTGTAGTATCTGTTCCGATAGATACTGCACTTCATAGATCAGTATTGTCTTGGCCTTCGGGGCTTGATTTACGCCGGTCTATGGGTCTGATCTGTCCTGTGCAGTTCTAGGAGGTCCACCCTCCCAGGCTTTACCTCCCCTCTTTGAGGAGGAGTAAGTTAATTGCTTACTGCTTGAGGCGCCCCTACCGGGGAATGCCGACAGGGCTGCCCAGGCAATTTTTAATGGCCAGAGTGCTCACCTTCTCGAGCGCTGGCTTTTCAAATCCCACTTTCCGACCTTGTGTCACATATTCCTATTGTGGGTAGGGGTTAAATAACGCCACGATCAAAGTGTAGTATCTGTTCTCAGTTGCGACACTTTCATTTTACCCTAAGTCTAGTGATCAGCTACCGGGCCTTTGGCCAGTTTTAAAGCTTTTTATTATTGACCAAGCCCCCTTTTGGGGCTTTTTGTCACTTTCTTCTCCCCCTCTTGGGGATTTTTCCTTCTTCTTTTTTCGCCCCTCTTGGGCAATATTTATTGTTTACTGTTTTTCTTGTTTTCAGCGTTCTACTGATGTGCGCACTTAAGCAGCTGGCAGGTGTTCGGGGAGACCCACAAACCGATCTCACGGTCGGTGACGGTCTCCTCGGCTCCGAATCGGCGGGTGCTGTGCCTCAGTAGGATCGGATTATGATGGAAGCCACCCGGAGGCTGACAACAACCAGGGTGTGACCGCCGAGGGCACCCTTTCGGACCTCGCCAGTCGTACTCCCGAGTATGACCTGATGGTGGCAGTGACAATCCAGTTGCGGGGAAGACTGTCGTACCGAGCGGCAATCCAGTCTTGGCGGGGAGCACACTCGAGTGTGCCCAAGTTGTGGAGGGGACTGTCGCACCGAGCGACAATCCAGTTGCGGAGGGGACTGTCGCACCGAGCGGCAATCCAGTCTTGGCGGGGAGCACACTCGAGTGTGCCCAGAGTATGTCGGAGAGGGCCGCACCGAGCGGCACTCTGGTTGAGTTGGGAGAGAGCACACCCGAGTGCTTTCCAGTATCTATTTGGGATATGCCCATGTCGGGGGTTAGCACACCCGAGTGCGCCCAAGTTCGTGCAGTTGCAAGGGTTGCCGCTCATGTGAGCTTAGTTTCGGGGATTTTAACCATCCCGTTGGCCCTAGTCTCTCGAGAAATATCCCTTTTCATTTCGAGAGACGCAATCGTAGGCGCAATAAGGCGCAGGCTCTTAAAAAAGCCAGTCCCTAGACATAGAGATAGCCCAACAATTATATAGGCCAGGGTTGTTTCTTGGGTGCTCCTCAGGGGATTCGTCTTCAGAAAAAGAAAGTCAAGTAACAGGAAAAGCAAGGGGACCTTAAAAGCACCACCGGATGCGTGGCCTGCTCTGAGTAGCTCTAGTTCCCAGATCCCAGCAGGGCAGAAGACCTCAACCATACATGCTCCTCAGGTCCAAAGAAACATAACAAAATGGGGCCCCAGAACCAGAAGACCCCAGAGCATTATAAAGAACTCTTCAGGGACAAATATAAAGACCTTACGGAGGGAAATAAAATCAAACTCATCCCTGGTACCCTGGAGAGTGTCAGAGCTAGAATAGTGACTCTGGTGACCACATATATCAAGTTAAAGGGGGTCACTGGGATCCCTAAAGATCGAATGTTTCAGATACTGGGGGACTTAAATATACCAGCCACATATATCCTAAAAAATCATATGCAGCGTGGGATATTCTGCTACCTACCCCGGAACAGGCAGAGAAAGTATCAAGAAATGATATCTTGTGGAAAAGGCTGAGGATCAAAACTGAGTACCTGGAGAGAAGACGGACGACTGTTAAGATGTAGAGGCGGTTCTTCTGGTCCGTGGCCCCCGAAATATTCTCACGGGGGAATATATCTTTAAAATGAGGCTGAATTACGCCAGTTTCCTCGCGATACCAGCGCAACTCCGGTGTGAAGCGTGGACAATGTCGCTAATCGTCGAGGGGAGGAAACCACATTTCTGGCAATGCCTGACGCCGGGGCATATGGCGAAAGATTGCCCCAAAAGGATCGCAGCGAAATCCTCGGCGTCTGGGCCCTCAACATCCAAAACAGTGCCAGCAAAAATCAAAGTGGCAACTGAAGTAGAATTTGTAGCCACAACTAAAGTGTCGACTACAACGGAAGGAACAACGGATGAAAACCCCACGCCAACATCTGAGGAAACAACTAAGGAGGCTCCCTCGGGTTGGAACAAAGTGGTTACTAAAAAGAGTGATAGGGCCAAAGTTAGTCATAACCTAACCCAACCCGAAATGACGCCAACACCGGCAGTCAAGAGAAAACTTTCGAAGCACTCTTCAGAATCGGAGGAAGACCAAATAGAGGAGGAGAGAATGGCAGTGGAAAGTGTCAAGGAGCCTTAAAAGGACCCGAAAGCGAAATAGAAAAAAGAGGCCCTAAACGAGGAAGAGAAAGAAAAGATGGAAGAAGGCTTAGTAGATCCTGTATATCTGATTTCCGTTAGAAAGTAGATGTATTTGGGGGGCGCGGAGTATTGGTTGAGGAGAGTACTCCTCCCCTTTCTAACAACCCTTGTGAGGGAGCATCTCCAGAAAAGGAGAAAGTTGCGGAGAAACCTGTGGCAGAAGCAGCTCCAGAGAAGCAGGTAGAAGTCAACGAGGAAGTGAAACCCACAACTTCTACTCAGCCGGTCATCAGACGGGAAAGAACAAAGAAACTCCCTTTCTTGCCCAGGGAAAAATGTGTATAGCCGATGCCTCCCAGGTTCAGTCAGACTTGAACGGGAGACAGAGGAGATATTTGAAGGAACTGGAGACGTTTACCCATGTTGATGGGAAACAAGTTCAAAATCTCCTGAACTTTCAGGATGCACCCAAAATTACCACTTTCCTAAGGCAGGACAAGGGCAGTAGAGCGAGGGCCCTTCGGAGGATGGTAGAGGAGGGACAGGTGGCATTTCCGGGATTTAATCTTATAGATGAGGAGAACCCGGCGTTAAAAAAACTGGCTTCAAACTGTCCGGGGAGGGTCCCCATTTATGTTCATCCCTCATTTTTTCGAGCCTTGAAGCTAACCTTTCACCTGGACGTGGGAGGTCTGGCTCGAGACGGACGGATTTCGTCCGAACTGCTGATCGGCAGTCTTGGTCAGGCCTTCGGCGTCCTGACTCCCGAGGACTTTAGGCCCATTTGCGACATCTAATAAAGGATAATGGCTTTAAACCTGGCCACATTGAATGTGAGGGGCATGAGATCTCGAAGCAAGGCTGTTCGCGTGCTGAGGGATCTTGTGGCCCTTAAGGTAGATATAGCTGCGATCAAGGAGACCCACTTCGTTTCGTATGGGGATTGTGATGTGCTGACTGACGACTACGACGTCATCTCAGCATATGGTAATGTCCGTAGTTGTGGTGTCTCTTTGCTAGTGAAACGCACTCTGTCTGCGACAGTGAGCGTTGTTCATACGGATGCGGTAGGTCGGCTGGTCGTAGTCGATGTTGCCGTTGAAAACAGTAAGTTTCGGATCGTTGCGATAAATCGCAACGATCCGAAACTTACTGCTTTCAACATTGCTGGTGAGAGGGTTTCCTTTTATCGACGGTTGGAGACGTTTCTCGGGGATCCGAAGCGAGTAGTTTTAATGGGGGATTGGAACGCCGTCCTTGACCCCAAGATAGATAAGGTCGGTGGGAATAGAGGGTCGGGGTGGTGTGAAAGCAGTCTGTCTGACCTAATGGGCTCATGTGATCTTGTCGACAGGTTTCGCGTTGATCACCCAGGGCGGGAGATGTGGACGTGGCATACTAGTGCGGCCTTCTGTCCGAGTACTTACTTGGACAGAATATTAGTTAGAAGAGGCGACATAGATTTCTTATCTTGTCCACCGTTCACTTGGTTAGGTCATTCGGACCATAAATTGGTGATGGCCCGTTTGAGTTTAAGTGATAGGCCTGGGTTAGCTGGGTACTGGAAGTTGAATACCTTCTTACTGGAGATACCCGACTTCCGGGACAAGCTAACGTTACTACTTCAGCGGGGTTTAGTGGGGGCGGTTATCGGGAGTAGTTGGTGGGTTATCACTAAGGCTCATGTTAGACGCTTTTGTGTCCGCTACAGCCAGCGCCTTGCTCGAGATAGGGCTAGGACGCAAAAGCGTGTAGAGGATAAGAGGACCCGGGTGGTGGCTGGGGGGATTTCCATAGAGATAGCTTTAATTAAGGGGGACCTCAATCGCTTGGCTAGCGAGCGATATGAAGGTCAAGTAGTTCGCGCTAGGTTAAATAAAGTCTCTAACAAAGCTGTGAACGTTGACGCTGTTGAGCGTAAGGCTGCTTTATGTCGTGGCTCGGATGGGTACATTCGGAAGGTGAATAACCTGGAAGGACATACACTGGTATCGACTCGTGAGATTTGCGGGGGGTTCTGCGAGCATTTGGAGGATCGCTTCAGCCAACTACCCAGACTCCGCAGCCAGGAGTTTGACAGTATTTGGCTGACTCGCCCCGCCTAGAGGCGGCCCGAGCAGCTAGCTGTGATGGGGACGTTACAGAGAGTGAGATCATTACTGCATTGAAGCAGGTCGACTTGAACAAATCTCCAGGACTCGATAGTCTGCCATACGAAGTTTATTTGAGGCTGTCGCCCATGTTTGTTCCTCTTCTGAAGGATGTGTTTAACAACTGGTTTGCTCAGGGCTCGATCCCTGGGCAGGTTACCAAAGGAGTGGTCACATTGTTGAAGAAGGGGGTCTAACGTGGAGTGGGGGATTTCGATAGTTATAGGCCCATAACTCTGCTAAACACAGAGTTAAAGATTTTGGCCCGTGTTCTTGCGAATCCAGATTGTTATCGCTGACTTGATCGAGCCTGAGCAGAACTATGCTGTGAAGCGGAGGTCAATTCAAAACAATTTGCATCTGGTTCGCACGATCCTAGAAGGTATAGAAGACGACACTGAAGCCGCGCTGATCAATTTAGATCAGTCCAAAGCTTTCGATAGGGTCGACCATGGTTTCTTGGAATCTGTTCTAGAGGCTGCCGGTTTTAATCCGGACTTCCGCAAGTGGGACTCTATTCTGTACCGTCTGACGACGGTAGCGGTGCAAGTAAACGGTAGGCTTTCGGAGTCGTTCGTGGTTTCTCGTTCGGTGCGTTAGGGTTGTCCGCTGTCGCCCCTGCTTTATGTCCTGGCGTTGGAGCCCTTCCTTCGCAAATTAAGGGCGGGGCGGCTACACCAGTTCTGCGCGGAATCGCTATCCCTCCTCACTATGCGCGAGTCAGGGTTTCCGCGTATGCCGATGATGTCACCGTTTTTGTGTCCAGCCGTGAAGACATCGAAGCGGTGACTAAGGCGCTCGCTCGGTACGAAGAAGTGACAGGGGCCATTGTCAACCGCAGCAAGTCCAACGGCCTGCGGTTGGCTGCCAGGAGCGGAGAGACCGCACTTCCAGGTGATTTCAGCTGGACAGATGGCCCAGTTCGGATCCTTGGCGTTTGGTTCGGACCGGGTCTCCAGTTGGAAAAGAATTGGTCGGAAGTACAGGCAAAGGTCGAATCGTCTGTGAGGGCTTGGATTCGAAGGAAACTTTCCTTGAAGGGGAGAGCGGAGGCGTGCGCCACTTACGTCTTTCCTCTCATCCTTTACCGGCTGTCTGTACTCCCTCTGCCTGCGGACCGCCTTCTTGCTTTCACGCGCTTGCTCTTTTCACTTCTGTGGAAGGGGCGGAAAGCATACGTCCGCAGACAGGTCTGTACGCAACGTCCGTGCGATGGAGGCTTGGGGATGCCTGACTTGGCAAGTCATAGACATGCCGAAGGACTGGCTTTCCTGAGTCGTACTTTGACGGAGGACGCTCCGTGGGTCCCTGCGATTGAGAGCGCCTTTCCCAACCTCATACCCGACCACTCGGTAGAAGGTCGACGTAGATCGAGAGGGGCGTCCATGTTCGTCGCCGATTGCCGAGCCGCGCTTAAGGCGTTGCCGGGGTCCAGTGACCTTGCCCGGTCTAGGAAGAGACTATATTGGGATTTAGTGGAGGGGTCCGCTTCGGATCCGCTTGGGAGGCGGCTTGGATTGTCGAGTGGGGAGGCTCGCTCCCAGTGGAGTTGGGCGCCAGGCCAGAGTTATCTCAACAATTCTGAGTATTCTCTGACCTGGCGACTGGTTCGAAATGCACTGCCCCTCTATGGCAGATTACGCAGGGATGGCATAAGGGACGTTCCCTTATGCCTGCGCTGTGAGGACAATGAGGAAGAAACGGCCGAGCACGCCTTCTTCACTTGCAGCAAAGTTTGTCGTCTCTGGGAGTATGTCAGAGAGGTAACGGCTCGCATCGACGCCGAGCAGCCGATGGTACTTGATGTAGCATACGTCATCAACAACGTAGCACCGCCATGGTCTAGGAAGAAAAGAATGCATTTTCTAGCGATCCTAGCCACAGCGAGGTTAGTGACGTGGGTTGCACGTTTAAATGAGGTTCATGGGGTTGGGTCTGTTTCGGATCGTGATCTGGTTGTTTACTTTAAGCATCAGCTTAAAGTCAAAATCAGATGCGATTGGAAACGACTACATCGCATGGAGTTCAATAGAAGATGGGTGCGCAACACTAGTTTGTGCATCCGACGAGGGTCCAGGTTTGAATACGTTTTCCCGCCTTAGCATGGCGCAGACGGTACTGGGTCCTATGGAACCCAACCCAGTATAAAACAAAATGTTTTTTATTAGCCTAGTCGAATCATAAGCTAGTAGGAATAAATGATGTCCTGTCCCGATTTTGTTTTTGCCGGCACTAGAGAGCTTCCAAAGATGCCCACTCCACATATTTATTTTGTCCCCGGCTGATGAAACCCTTGGCAATATTATCTTGTTAGACGCCATCCATTCCCGTACCCAGATCCCGATTAATTTATTTTCAGAACGCCTCACTTTATTCCCACTCCCAATTAGGGGTCGACCTGCTTGTTTTCGGCCTCGAGCCGGAAAACAGTGGGCGGTTCAAACTTAGCAAGAGGGTAGGGAGGGTCCTACTAACCACCTCTTATCATTTTATTTGGTTCTTTATTTTTCTTTCTTTTTGGGTGTTTTTAATGGGTATCCCACTCCCACGTTATTTTATGTTTTTATGTTTCATTTTGGGGATATTTTAAGTAGGGTTAAGCCATAGAGTGACTGCGAATCTTTTAGTGCAAACGTCTAGCTTAGGGTAGATTAGGTTTTTTGTCATTGTGTTTTTTGTCAAATAAAAAATGTCTTTGTTTTGTCTTTGATTTGAAATAAAAAATGTCAAACTGTTAAATGTCATAATGACCCCCGACCCCCACCCCTTCCACAGTGGGCTTTTATGCCTAAGGTGGTATGCATTCTGGGAATGTAATTTTAACTCTAGGAGTTAATGTTTCCCAGGATGCATCCATCTAAATAAATTTTGGCCAAGATCAAAGTGTAGTATCTGTTCCGATGGATACTACATCCCATAGACTGGTACCGTCTTGGCCTACGGGTCTTGATTCATGCCAGTCTATTGGTTGGCTTTGCCTTCTCACCCTTTGAGAAGGGGTTAGTTTATTGCTAATCGCCTGAGGCGCCCCTACCGGAAAGTGCCGACGGGGCTGCCCAAGCAACTTTTAATGGCCAGAACGCTCAAATTCTCGGGCGCTGGTTTTTCAATTCCCACTTTCCCGACCTTGTGTCACATCTTGCTTTGTGGGAGGAATATATATATATATATATATATATATATATATATATATATATATATATATATAGTGTGTGTGTTAACGTGAATAATTTTGGTGAGAAATCCGAGTAAGAGATCTCAATATAGAAAACAGAGCAAGAATATAATATAGAACGAAAAAAAGTCACATACACATTGTAACGGTCGCCATTATAATTTATTTCGACCTCCTGGCCTCTTCAGAATGCTAACGGGGTAGCCACATATTTTAAATATGTAGCTGCCCTGAAGAGGCCAAGAGGTCGAAATAAATTACAATGCCGACAGTTATAATGTGTATGTGAATTTTTTTCTTTTTATATTATTTTTTTTTCTTTAATATATATATATATATATATATATATATATATATATATATATATATATATATATATATATATATATATATATATATGCTTCCTTTGTTGTTAGGCTGGGAGTTTGATATCATGATGAATGAACTACATATACTGACCCCTAAATGAAGAAGTAATGGCTGAAATGATGATATCATTACGAACGAACACTACACTCCCCTAAGACAAAAAGGAGAAGCTAATCCTGGGTTGATGATACCGTGAGAAACGAACGTATATTATACTACCCCCAAAAGAAGCGGTAATGCCTGGGAGAAATGTATGACGACGAATGAACATATATTACACATAACAAGATAAGCATAAACCGATGTAATGTTAATTTACTTAGGATAGGTGGAAAAAACCCTTCGCATTTATTCATTAAGATAACATTAAAAACAGTTTCATTGTCCACGTAAAACGCCGAAATAAAAATTAGGCGAAAAAATATACTCGCCATCTTTATAAACAAAGAAAAACATGCTAGCTAAGGAGGTAAAATAAATTGCCTGAACAGGACAGTTTTGCACCACTTTTATATCCTTTTAAAATGAAATCAAGACATAATGATAGTAAACATTATATCTAACATCCTTATTCTAATTTTGATTTGAGAGAATATCACAAATTCAAGGCTTAAGCTTTAGGGGTCTTAAGAAAAATGTTAAATTGAGGGAATCTTACTTATTTAGTGTATAATGATGATAGATAACAAAAATTTCGCCATTAACACCGGTTGAAATACTGAAAATTTAAAATTTGAAGAAAATTTATTATTTGATATCTATTATTATTGTTAACATTTCACAAAAATCGGTAGTATCTGAATATTCACAATAGCTTCAACTCCCGTTCTCTTTCCTTTGCATGCAACTAAATATAGCACACATTTGGACTCTTTGCGCTTAGCAGCTCTGTTCGAAAATGCATAGTGATCACGTCGCCATTTTTGAAAAACAAGGGACGTAAATCAACCCAGCGTTACAAGCCCAGCTTGTCGTGACAAGCGAGTGTAGAAAAAAAATCACAAACTACTTGATCAGTTTACGTAATTTTTGGTGTACGATATCTTTGTACCGTCCCGGTCAAATACATAACACAGATAAGTATTTATTATTTGTTTTTCCTTATTGAGGCTTTTTCCGAAATTGCACCCAATATTCTTATAAAACTACAACTATTTCTTGCTGTCGCGTTCATTTCTATTTATATAATTATTGAATGCATATAATTTGCAAAACGTTCAATCCTTAAATTAAATGAGGATTTCCTCCGAATGTTTAACTTAGTTTAGATGACTTTTATTCCAATTCCAAATTCATTTTAAATTTCGGAGGGCCATACAGTAGTTTATTTTTCAAAAACAATTGATATACTATCAAAATGGTTGCTTTGTGTTTTTGAAGAAACAGAAATTAATTACAGCAGATTTAACTTAATAATTAAATTTATTTTTTTCATAAAGGATATAAAAATTGTGTTTTCGTACTTTTTAATATAGAGTTTTATTTCAATAATAATCGATAAATAGTAATCAAAAGAAATTTAAAAATGTCTAAAACACGTAAAGGCGTGAAACACACGTACACACTAGAAGCAAACTGGTAATTAATACAGAGTTGTAATTTCTAATTCTATTGGCTTTTCGTTTATAAGCGAATAAATGTATTTTGCAGTTTGCATCCAATCACATGAAGTAGAAAGAAGAAAGAAAGACTTGCGAATTAGTTTTGATGGCGCAGTCTCGTGGATTTGGGGTAAACTGGAAAGAAAATTAATTATTTTAATAGACATCCGATTCAGGCAAAATGAAAAAAAAATTCTGATCAGTTGAAAACAGAAACAACTAATTTAAGTCTCTCGACCGAATAGCGTTTATGAGTGAAATATCATGCGTTGTTTCTGGTATCAGGTTGGAAAGAAAATAATGTCGTTTTTTGTCCAACACATTTATTTCATCTGAAACATTCACATTAGATAATATTTCATCTTTAAAATAATTTCCCACATTTTCTATGACTTCTGTCCAACGATCAACTAACTTTTGATGCCTTCTTCAAAAAGTGTCCCTGATCTTTTAGAGAAAAAAAAATTTAGGTAATTTTTGAGTTGGTGGTCATTTTCATAAATTTTATTGTTTAAGTGATTCTGCAACGACCGGATAAGATGGAAGTCGGATAGAGCAATATCAAGTGAATAAGGCGGATGAGGCAAAACTTCCCAATTGAAACTCATGACCTTTTGCTGAGTGAGTTTTCCTGTGGGACGTCTCGCGTTATCATCCTGAAGCACTACACCCTTTCTATTGAGTAATGCTGGTCGTTTTTTTGATAGAGCAATTCTTAGATCATCCAGCTGCGAACAATATTTTACTGCTGTGATTGTTTGATTAGGCTCTAGTAACGTATAATGATTCAGTCCTCTCATGTCCCACCATAAAGAGAGCATACACTTCTTTGGGTGTAGTCCTTGTTTTGGAACAGGCCGTGAACTTTGGTTTTGGTTAAACCATTGTCTTTTGCGTTGGGTATTCTCATAAATAACTCATTTTTCATCTCTAGCCACAATTGTTTGCAAAAATGGTTCTCGATGATTCCTGGAAAGCAAAGATGTGCCAACAGTCAATCTTTGATTTCGTTGAGCTCCGGTCAAATCGTGGACAACCTAGAGTTCAAGTTTAGAAAATTTTACTAACTCATGAAGGCATGAAATAATTGTGGTATGGACTGTATTGAATTGTTGAGCTAATTCTCTGCTGGTTAACATTGGATTGGGTTCCACAGAACTTTTCATGGCGTCTTTATCAATTTATTTTGGCCTTCCCGAACGTCGCCTATCTGACAGGTTAAAGGCTCCAAAAGAAAATTCTGCAAACCACTGTTGACATTTTCAATAATTCAGAACATTTATCCCATAGACAGTTCCACTATTCCTTGTAGATTTTGCAGCTTAGTTTCTTTTTTGTTCATAGAGCATGCAATGTCTCAGATGCTCCTCACTAATATCCATTTTTTGACGCTTGAGACCGTTAAACTTAATATTTTCCAACTATTTACTATATCGAAAAAGCAAAGCAAAATATTAAGACACACATTCACCAGAAAATCTAGAACTGTGTACAACTTAGGAGGCTGCAACGTGATGAAGTAAAAAATACGACATTACTTTTTTCCCAACCTGATAGATGTATTAAGGCTATCTTGATTGGTTCAAAATTCGTACAATGAATGACGCTACTTAGGCTACAAATCATTTAACTATACGTTATACTTATTACACTTCGTGTAGCATTGCATAATCGATTAAAACGTTGCTGGCATGCTAGGGTATAATCGATCACTAAAAGTTGGCTACTTGTTGTTGCAAGTCGGATTTTTCGGTATCTAAACCTTCAGAAATTCCTAGAAGAACATTATTGATGAAGCTTCGAACATATCGAACGGATCTATAAAATTAGAATCAATCAAAACATTTCTTAAATATCAGATGTTACACTTTGTACATATAGTACAATGCCATAATTCCTTCATCATTATACGTAGCCCATTTATTTGTAAATGTGTATTATGCTTATTTTTATATCCGTCAGAATAGTCGTTCGTCCTGGTTTCCAAGTCATGGAAATATTCGCGAGAATATATCAGCTAAAGAAGAATTAACAACATTTAAACTAGATTACAAAAGTAGAATCGTGCAATACATGAAAATATAATCACATACACAAATACTACAATAATCACATACACAAACAATCACATACACAAATAATACAATAATGACATACACAAATAATCACATACACAAATAATACAATAATCACATACACAAATAATCACATACATAAATAATACAATAATCACATACACAAATAATACAATAATCACATACACAAATAATCACATACACAAATAATACAATAATCACATACACAAATAATACAATAATCACATACACAAATAATACAATAATCACATACACAAATAATCACATACACAAATAATACAATAATCACATACACAAAGAATCACATACACAAATAATACAATAATCACATACACAAATAATCACATACACAAATAATCACATACACAAATAATCACATACACAAATAATACAATAATCACATACACAAATAATACAATAATCACATACACAAATAATCACATACACAAATAATACAATAATCACATACACAAATAATCACATACACAAATAATACAATAATCACATACACAAACAATCACATACACAAATAATACAATAATGACATACACAAATAATCACATACACAAATAATACACTAATCACATACACAAATAATACAATAATGACATACACAAATAATCACATACACAAATAATACACTAATCACATACACAAATAATACAATAATCACATACACAAATAATCACATACACAAATAATACACTAATCACATACACAAATAATACAATAATCACATACACAAATAATCACATACACAAATAATACACTAATCACATACACAAATAATACAATAATCACATACACAAATAATCACATACACAAATAATACGCACATTGACACAAAGTTTGACAAGTAAACAGTAAACTGCTATCTTACCAAATGCTGTGTTCGTGCTGTGCTTAAAATAATGACCACACATTGATATATGAAAATATCGCCAGGACTACACTTATCCTAACGTCTTTAAGAACTTGGCGTCTCTGTCTGCTCATATCGTGATTCGACCCCTCGGGGTTAATACCATCAAAATGAGGAAGAAGAAAAGAAGAAAAAAACTATATGACAGTCTCGCCTGAAAAAGTTGTTCTACAACGAAAGCTTGCAAAAAAAATTAAATAAATGAATTTTTCATTTAAATTGCACGATTGTTGATTTTCAAAATATTTCACTTTCATACATTTTTATGCGTGCTTCAAAGATGTTGTCAAATTCCTTACTTAAAAATCGCCAATCTGCTCATAACATCGCCAGGACTACACTTATCCTAACGTCTTTAAGAACTTGACGTCTCTCTCTGCTCCTATCGTGATTCGACCCCTCGGGTTAATACCATCAAAATGAGGAAAGAAGAAAAAAAGAAAATAAATATAAGGCAGTCTCGCCTGACAAAGTTGTTCTACAACGAAAGCTTGAAAAAAAAATTAAATAAATGAATTGTTCATTTAAATTGCACGATTGTTGATTTTCAAAATATTTCACTTTAATATAGTAATATATATTTATTGTTGTTGGTGGTGAAGCGGTGTAGGTTAGTGAGGAAAGAGTACGCACATACAGAAATTCGACGGGTAAATGTGTTGGGGTTTAAATCGCCAACCAACTGTGGATATACATTTCGAGTGATTATTATATAACTAGGTGTACCCACTAGCAAACGCCTACCGTGGGACTTCACTGTCAATATATAAACAGACCTAAGAAGTTTTATTCGACAACATAGGGGTTCCTTCTGTCGCTATCTTTTTAAAGGTGGTTTCAATCGAACATTATTTTATTTATGACAATCCACCATAGTTTTTATCCGACAGGGTGCGTGTTTTCACCCAACGAATATTTTATATTTGACCATCAATAATGTTATGTATTTTTCGTCAGGCCAGGTGCGTGTCTATGTCAAGGGCATCTACTTCTTAAAAATTACCTTTCAGTGCACTTGGGCTGGATATGTAACACAAATATAAAGGATTAGACAGAATTAGCATCGTACATGGATACCTAAGATAAACAAACTTCTTACTAAAACCCGACGAAATAAGAATACTCTAAATAATACGCATCAACCTCCACAATGCTATTAAAATATGGACCTAACTCTCAAAAAAAAGACTACATGAAAAGAATACATGAAATCTACGTCAGATAAGAGAAACCAAAGATAAAATTGAATAACTTTTTGTCCGGAATATTAAAATAATTCCACGGTAAATACATTGTATTGCACATGATTGACCCATATGGTTGATGTGCCGTAAAAAAATCTGATTCGAAATACATTGTATTGCACATAAATGACCCATATGGTTGATGTGCCGCAAACGAATCTCATTCGAATCTGAATCTATTTGAAATTTTATCACAATTTAAACATTAAAAATGTTGCACATATATTCAAGCTATTAAAACAACATCATTATTAAGATAGAATAATTAAAGTTGCCTTTCTTATTCCGTTTTTACCATTATTTCTGAATTCATTTAATTCTATCTAAGGATTCATTGGCACGACTGTTTAATTGTGTAAGAGAAGCTGATTTATGCCAACGCGAATCAATTTATTCATATCATGAAGACTCCTGTAAATGGGTATATTATTGCGTCTCCTGCTTCAGGATGTTACTATATTGGAACATTGTGCAAACCAATAGTCTAAAAAAAGTTAGATGCGGC
>OY744534.1:91492089-91512089 GCA_963556195.1 Sepiola atlantica | reverse complement strand
CAGCTGATGATCCCCGTGTTAATATTAGACGCTTAAGGTTTCCTGTTTTTGTTTCACTCTTAGATAATTCACCCCCCTTCTTTTTTTATTTTTTATTTTACTTATATTTTTTCATTTATTAATTTTCCAACGAATGTTAAGTCTGCAATATCTTGGATTTAGTTAGTTTGTCTGGGAATTTAAACTGCATTTTACATTTTTTTAAATGACTTAAAGCTTCTTTAGACTATATATATATATATATATATATATATATATATATATATATATATATATATATATATATATATATATAAATAAATGTTTTGAGGTACAAACCTTATAAATACATTTAAAAAGGATGCGCGGAAATCTCTCAAAGGCCCTTTCGACTATCATCTCGTCAGGATAAAATCGATAGTTTTTTTTAATTAATAATATCGTCGAAAGAAAGAGCAAACGGGGACTTGAATGTGCCAAAATTAACGATAGAGCGATTAAAAGTCAATTTAATGATTTCGTTAAAAATCGATTAAAAAGCACTACGTTAGGGGGAAAAAAGGGAGAGAGTTCAAAGTTCCCCAAAGAGATTTAGCGATCTGACAAATACCTTCTGTCGGCACAAGGAAGGTTTTCGAATAGCGATAGAGACAGATTGCAATATTTTCAAATGGTTCTTGGAATCTGCTCTATGCAAGACCTCAAAACGGTCTATTTTTTAGCTATTGGCACAACTTGGGTGTTCAACCAAATGCTGGCCAATAGCAGAGTCCAAAGAATTAGAGGAGGGGTAACACAAGGATCCTACCCTTCCCTGACGTATTTTCGATCGAACGTGCTGGTTTATGCGGGTCTGCATATATATGTATAGTAATCCACACACATACTGTTTCGCTGTATCAAACCTATTTAGTGCGGCTTGACCAGCTAGTACCTCAAGTGGGGATTAATTTTTTTTTTTAAACGAAGTGACATTTATGTAGGAAAGTGGGTCATTTCTTACTAATTAACTAAATAATTCACGAGTTTCACCATGATGTCACGTTATCTGATTCGAAGATACAGCAGCAGTGGCCTCCCCGAAAGAGGAGTCAACAATCGGAAGTAATGAGCAGTCTCAAGAGAGCGTGTTGATGGTATCAATATCAATATTGGGAGGGTCTATGCCTTAAAGTGTTTATGCTTTGTGTAACATTTCTTTCACCGAGAGGGGCAACGTCGGGAAACGGGCCCTGCTAGTAAAATATATAGTGGATATATTCATAAACTGTTTTAATTTTCACATTTCAATACAATCAAATAAATAGTAGAAATACCCATGTATATATATATGTGTGTGTGTGTGTGTGTGTGGGTGTGTGTGTGTGTGTGTGTGTGGCAAATGACAAACGGAAAACAGGTTAAAATGCAGGAGAAAAGCAGGAACAAGAGATTTGACCGGTTTCGTTCGTATTAACGAATGTCTTGAAGACGTTCGTTAATACGAACGAAACCGGTCAAACCTCTTGTTTTTGTTTTTTTTCCCATGCATTTTAACCTGGTTTCTGTTTGTCTTTTTTCACACATTTTGTCTACCACGGCATTTTATTTTCATGACTTATTGTTTACCTTACCCCATATATATATATATATATATATATATATATATATATATATATATATATATATATATATAATTATATATATATATGTGTGTGTGTGTGTGTGTGTGTATTTAAAGCCACCCTAAGAATTAAATGCATCGGATGCTGGAGCATTTAACACATACCATGATAGTAAACAATTTTATGCTGGAAATTTAACTCATAGTTGTAACATTTAAACATGAAATAATAACGGGACTGCAAATATAAATGTATTATACTAATCGAAACAAAACCTGTCGATCGGATTGAATATTAAAATGGATATAATAGATTAGAAATAAAAGTGTTGTTTTTAAGTAGAGGAACGAATGTATATGGCGTAAATGACTGGCTGGACAGGTTTAAGTGTATGCCTTGCATTAAAAAGTTTATTTAAATAAACGAAATGTCTAATCGACTTACTCTAGTAAGATCTTGGCCTTTTGGCTAAGATCAAAGTGTAGTATCTGTTCCGATGGATACTGCACCCCATAGACTAGTATTGTCTTGGCCTTCGGAGCTTTATTTACGCCGGTCTATGGGTCTGTCCTGTGCAGTTCTAGGAGGTCCACCCTCCCAGGCTTCGCCTCCCCTCTTTGGGGAGGAGTAAGTTTATTGCTTACTGTCTAAGGCGCCCCTACAGGTGAATGCCGACGGGGCTGCCCATGCAATTTTTAAACCCCACTTCCCGACCCGACCTTGGGTCACATCTTACTTGTGGGAGTAAGATAAAAACTGGCCTTGTGCCTAACTCCTAAGAGGAGTTAATCAATACTCTAGTAATATCTAAATATACTGCTAATGCATGAAACTAATGTTGTCATCATCTTCGTTTTACGCTACCTTTTTCTTCTGAGAGATTCTGTGCCAGTCCATAACCGTTTGGGAATTTTGAAAGACTCGTTAGTTAACCAATTAAGAAAGATTGCTCTTACTCTGTGTCCGCTGTATCAGTTAATGTCCGTCGGGTTATTTCACCAGAACTCTAAGTTTAACTCATTTTAGCATATATCGCAAACAACGCACTTATATACTTCGGCAATGCAACAATCTATGGCGTTTTTTTATTGATTTATAAACCTAATTTCTCGTATGAGTTTTTTTTTTTACCTCCGCTAATATTAAATCCTGATATTGTAATCAATTACCTCTTGGTATGAATGGCATTTTTATAATACTTCTTGGATCATATGCCTTTTCATTTTTCATTCTTGATTTCCATATAATATACATCTCTTTAACCCAATAAATATATAAATGGTTAAGTAACTTACAAAAATGCAGTAAAACTAGTTTAAGAAAAAAAAACAGAATGTGAGTTACGGAACCCTATGTACTGAATAATTTTCCATATGTAGCTGAATATGAGTAATGCACATAAGGAAGGCTGGAGTGTCTAACAACAAAAAGCATTATGAACGCGATGCGAACATATATAAATAAACAAGCCGCGCGTGCGTGGTCCCCCTCTGTATTTGACTCGATGTGGTGAGTGTAAAATGCAATAAATTTGGGCAATTTGGGGCATTTTTTACCCCACTTTGACCCCCTGGGGGCGCGAACCAGAATTTTCTTGAGGTCAAGGATGCCCATTTTATATCCAGAACAATTGCCTCTACATTTTGGCCAAGTTTCAGAAAAATTGAATTGATGAATCAAACGTTATGGGAGAAAAGGATCATTTTTTGCCATTTTGGGGGCTTTTGACCCCCTGGGGGCGCGAACCAGATTTTTTCTCAAGGTCAGCGATACTTATTTTCTATTAGGAATAATCGCCTCCACATTTTTGCCAAGTCTCAGAGAAATTGAATGGATGGATGAAAGTTATGGGGCAAAAAATGTCATTTTTTGCCATTTCGGGGCCTTTTGACCCCCTGGGGGTCTAACCAGATCTTTTTGAAAAATCGGAGAATGTCACTTTCTAACCTGACCAAAGTTACAACTTACAGCAAAAATTCAGAGAAATTCAATGGATGGTTGTGGAGAAAATGAGGACGGACGGACGGACGGACGGACGGACGGACGGACGGACATGCCTCAAAATATAAGTCCCCCGATTTTATAAATCGGGGGACCAATAAATAACTGTTCCTACCCGGCGTTACTCGGGATGCAGCGAAGTCAGTTGTATTTGTTTATAAAATTTTTCAACATACACAGAAAAAAATTAGATTATAGTTGTAAGGGATGCAGCTAGTTTAATATTTCTCAATTTAAAATATGAGTTATTGAATCAGGGGATTGACTATCAATCGAGGAAGAGTTGTCATCCGGCTCCAAAGAGGCAGTTAAAAGTTAATGTCACAGAATGAAATAAAATTAAATCTCCTTTTTACCCCAGTACAACAAAAATAAGGACTCACAGTTCGCTCGACGTTTTCTCTCTATTTTTATCTTTTGTTTTATTTCTCTTCAAGTTTGGAAATGAATTGCCGACGTCAAATGCGATTTCTGTTCCTTCTTTTATTGAGTAAAATCAGACATATGAAAACCAACTCGATCTGCAAAACTACACATGGATTTTCTGCTCCGGATGTTAGAAAAAAATAACTAAAAGTAAACCGTTATTCATAAGGCATCGGCAGTGTTCGAATCCTAAGTCGACCTACAATTCAAACACACTTTTAAATTGCAAAGTAGGCAAAGACAGGCTCTTTTATGGCGGGGATGAGGTAGGTCGAGGATACATCTACCGCTCGATTCTGGTTCAGGGATGAGGCAGGTTGGGGCAACATCTACCGCTCGATTCTAGTTCAGAGATGGGCCAAGTTGGGGCGACATCTACCGCTCGATTCTGGTTCAGGGATGAGGCAAGTCGGGGCAACATCTACCGCTCGATTCTAGTTCAGGGATGATGCCAGTCGGGGCGACATCTACTGCTCGATTCTGGATCAGGGATGAGGCCAGTCGGGTCTACATCTACAGCTCGATTCTGGTTCAGGGATAGGGCCAGTCTGGGCTATATCTACCGCTCAATTCTGGCCTAGGGATGAGGCAAGTTGGGGCGACACTACTGCTCGATTCTGGTTCAGGAATATAAAGTTCGTCACAGTTATTACTTTCGCAAATTTAAATTTGTATGTCATAAGTGAAAAAGGTTTTCTATATTTCCTGCTGTGTGGGCGGGACTATATACTTTTTTTTAATAAACTGTAGCGAAGTACGTAATTATTGTTCCGAATAATATGTTACAACAACACCAAATGTAAATTGTCTAGTCACAATAAAAGTTTAATATATCAGTTGAAATTCGATGTTTGTCCAACTTTTAAAATTTAAATAGATAGCTCTCTATGTTGTCTGTAAATAACTAAGTCTTCTGAGAAATATCGTTAAATAACCGATGGGCCTTATGTATATTGTTGTCCTCCCAAAAGGATTGTCGATGTGGTCTGGAGACTTTTCTCTCTGACAGTTGGAGATTCCCGAGAGAAGCACTTTTAAATGAATTCAGCGAAACTGAATATGGTTTGAGGATTGATAATTCGTATAATTTTGGTTCTTCAGACTACATTTCTCATCTTATTCAGACTACATTTCTCAACGTTTTGGTCGCTGTAATTCAGTTCTAAGTGATAGTCATCTGAAGGTTGAAGGTTCAATCCTCGGTGCGGGGGATACGAAGAATTGAGAATTACTGAACACTTTCGCCAGTCATGGCTGATGGAACAAGAGCATGCTACCCCCGTGGATTAAATAAAGGGTTCCGTTCGAAATTCCGTCCGAGTTCGAAGAGATACACCTGAAGAAGGCCGGAGGTTACAGCGACCGAAACGTTGTGAGAATAACACTCTAGATGAGAAATGTAGTCCGAATAACCAAAATTATTCACTGAATATCTTTTAATTTATTAAATACATATAGTTTATTATCCAGCGATTGTTTTTCGCTGGATCATCTCAACATGTGGATGAAAGCCCCCTATCTACTCACATCTAACAATGTGTTTCCATTGCGAACTTTTAGACTGCACTTCTGAAACTAGTTCAAAGTTGTTGACAATTTAAATTCAGCAACGCTGGAGAACATAACAGAACAAAATCGCATTACGTTAAGCATTTTAAAATGTTTCCACTGGTCTCATATGTGATGTTATTAATTTTAGGTTGTTGTGTTTTTATGTAGATAGCTTCCAGTATTTTTTATTTTTTAAAAATTGGTTTCGGAATGTATAATGTTAGTGTTACTATGTAACCCCAATAATAATAATAATAAAGCTTATACCTACATTGGTTTTACAAGCACTACCCTATCCCGTCGCCTCACCATGCATCTTGTAAACTCTAGCTCAATTTACCAACATCTACAAAACCATAGCTGCCCTCCCTCTGATTGAAGATAAATTCTAGTTAACAACACTAAACCTGATCCCTAATCATAGTAGCCCCTTACTTCTCAGTGGCAATATGTTTTGTTTGAACTAAAGTTCAATCCTAAGTGAGGGCGATGCTAGGAATTGTGGATTACTGATCACTTCTACCCGGTCATCGCTGACGGGACGAGAACAATCAACCCCCGTGGATTAAATAAAGAGTTCCGTTCAGAACTCCGTGCAGATATCGAAGTTCGACAGAAAGATTCCCGAGTTCGACAAGATACACCTGAAGATGGTCGGAGGTTACACCGGCCGAAACGTTGTGAGAATAACAATCAAGATGAGAACAATAGTCAGAATAATCCAAATTATACAAATTATTAATCCTCATCTGAAAAAATCAGAAATATTGTTACCTTAATTTGTCATTATAAAATATTAAGATCAAACCTCATTTTATTTATTTATTATTATTAGTTATTATTAAGATTAAGATAAAACCTACGTTTCTTTGCTCATAAAAAATATAGTTGCATAGTCGATTAGTAAAGAAAGCTGGACACACGTACGATCACTTTTATTACATAGATTACTATACAGTAATTAAAATGAAAACAGTTAGTTTTGAATAAAGTCTCGAACTGGTGTTATATAGCAATATTTATGCTCAAAATTGCATTTACCATCACTAGTAAGTACCTAATTATCCTCTTATAGATTACAAAATCAATAATACTTTCTTTAACCCTTGTAAACTGTTTACAGAATGAAGATTCTAGTAGAGTTATGGAGTCGTGTTGTAATTATTTGGGCTGGTGAATCTCTGTCCCATTTGAGGGTTCTTAATAAGGTGCAGAAACGTATCTGTAATTTGATTGGTTCCACCCTTTCTTCTTCTCTACATCCTCTCTCTCTCACACAGATGCGATGTTGCTAGTCTCAGTCTTTTCTATGAATACTATTATGGCATGTGTGTTTCAGAATCATGTGATCTATTCCCCGCTTCTCTTGTTCCAGCTCGTTTTACTCGTTGGTCTAGTGGTCTCCAGCTATTTTGATACCTCATTGTAACATTTTTATTTTATTCCAGTAGCTTCTTTCCAAGAACTGCAAGCTTGTGGAACTCTCTTCCTGCTGACTGTTTTCCTACTAACTATATACTTGGTCTTTTCTAAGAATAATGCCAACAGACATCTCCTGTCTTTGCGATTATCATATTCCGTTCTTTGTAGTTCTTTACACCTAGTGGGTGCATGCCTTGTCTGGTGTGATTTTCATGAAAAGATTGATATCTGGAAATAGGGCTCTCGTGAAATTTCAGTTCTTCTAAATTTTGCATGATCATCCAACATGTATTTTAGCAGGGAAACAGCCACAATACTACAGGTGTAGTGGTAGAGCATAGCTGCATGTTACGAACGGTAGGCCTGCAATGTGAAAAATATTTAGCGAAATTGTTTGAAAGAGTTAATGCCTTTTAAAGATGAGCTTTCACGCTGAGATTGCGAGCCACTTGAGTTTATATGGAGATTATGTCCACCTCAGATAAGTGACGTAATGCGCAGTCAGTTTTTTTTGTTCACTGATTAAACAGGCTACCATTTTCAAGTGATCACGACCACGAATGTAATTTGATCTCTCTCTATATATATTCTGAACAAAAACAGATGAAATTTGGGGTTTCAGAACAGCTGGCTAGCGAGCTACGGGTCCTGCCCGTCGGTTAAGACTACATTTAAGATTTTTGGCGGACAGTTGACTTGGGTTTGGTTGTAAGTGAATGTTATTCTAATGGTAAATCTATCAGTTGGCAGAGAAACAAAGTGTTATATTAAACCTTGTAAAATAAAATAGTTTTCATTGTTCTAAAACCTAGGGTGTAATTTAATTTCGAAGTAAATTCAACTTATTAGAGAAGTGACCGACCCACATGATTGAAACTACGGCCCGTGTCGAAATCAAGCACCGAAGACGACGGGCGGATGATCACAATGTGTGCAGTGAACACACACACAAGATCACAAGCATTCAGTGTTGTGTGGGATAATTATCGAACGCATCAGCTTAAAAATCAATAAATCAGAAGAGTGTGAGGAGAATGTTTCAATTTAATGTTTTTTTTAATAAACAGTGTCTCATTTGTTTTCTCTACACACGCCACATACAAACATATACCCAATGAGAACTATAGTCAGATAATCATTTTTAATAAGCGTGTTTTAGACACACTGTATATCATAGAATAAGGCACAACCGTAGAAAAATCTACTCTCGTACATGAGACCAGTGAAATTACGTTAAAAAAGTATCGATCATACGTAATAATATTTTGTACTAGTTTCCGGTGAAATGGGTAGCCGTTAGAGTAGATGTTAGCCCGAGAGTGAAAATGTCTGCCATCTTATGCCACTCATTGTGTTGAAAGAAACTGCTTAGCCGGAAATATTTAAGATATTTTTACACGGAATGAAACAAAGATATATTTTCTGGAAACGCGCATCGGAGATTGGCTGAACAAATTAGCATATAAAGGTTTTGGTCTAAAATATATATATTTATTATATAGATTTGGTAATCGGTTTATTATTAACTTGCAAAGATGGTTCTGCTAAATGATATGTAACAATAAAAATTGCATTCGACTGTAGAAATGTCCTTCGTCTCTTCAGTAATTATTCTCAAGTTATTTTTTTTTATTTTTAGAAAAAATTAACAGGAAAGTAATTTCAATAGAAAGAATGTTCCAAGATTCTTATCTTCTTCGGCAATGCGTTGTTCCGAATTGAATCATCGGAGAAGCGTCAAAGATATTCTAAATTGATTGAAGGGCGGATTGTGTATGTGGCTGATAGACAAATGCGATCTATTTTTTCGTGACTCGAGTCATTACAAGACACACAGACAGAGAAACATGGCCGATAAAAATCGACAAAGGAACAACGTGAATTGAACGATAAGAAGAAGAAAATTAAATCAAATGCTCGCTGATTATTCCGATGTTAATTAAGACGGAATCTGTCATCAATAGAAGTTTCTGGTTACATCAAGATTGAAAACATCAAGAAAAACACGGGAATTTTCTCCGCCATTTTTACCGCCATTTTGTTTTCTCTTTCTTCTCGCTTAACATGATTCTCTTGTTCATCTTCATTTCCTCTCCTGAGCGTTTATTTAATTGCAAATAATATTTTACTGATACTTTTTTCTTTAAACCATTCTGAATTTCCTTCTTTGATGTTTCTTATCCTATTTCGTTCATTTCTATCCATTGTTTTCTCTTTCCATTCCTAAACTTGGAGGTTCATCTTTTTAATTTTTATAGCTTTAGTTAATTGGCCTTCTATATGTATTTCTCCTCTCGTTCTCTCTTTCTCTCTCTCTCTCTCTCTTTCTTCCGACTTAACATTAAGTAATACAGGGTGGCGCAAAAGTCGCGCATTGGTTTGAAACTATGCTTTTCTGATAAATAATACATTTCCTTGGTAATTTTGTTGCAGTAGTTTTTTAAAAATAATATCGTTTAAATTGCCACCATTTTCGGCCTCCCAAAGACGGGCTCGAGTTAGGGCATTTTCCATTACACTCCTTAGAATAACTGGCTCTAGTTCTTGGATTTCATGTCTGATATTGTTTTTAAGCTCTTGAATCGTTGTAGGCTTGTTCACATATACCCTTTCCTTCGTATAACCTCAAATGAAAAAGTCAAGTGCTGTTAAATCCGGTGAACGTGAGGGCCAGTTAAAATCAGAAAATCTGCTAATTAAGCGCTCGCCAAACAATCCCGCAAAAGTCACGCATTAGTTTGAATCAGTTGGAGACCAAGTTATTCTGGAGTTCTACTACCAAGCCCAATTTTCCTTACCATTTTTCATCGGTTAACTGTATCGTTGAATGACTTTTCGCCATTCCTATTCCAGCTCTATGAAACTTCATCTTCTTAACCTTCTCTATTTTTTGGCAGATCTCCTTCATTAAACTTCTCTACTTTCTGATGTAACATCATTTCTATTACTTTCAGGACTTAGTTATGCTTCCACGGACTTAGTACTAAGTTGCAGTTAGACAGAATATGCCCGAGGGTTCATTTTCCCCCACATCTCAATTTGTCGTCATTGTCAAAAAGTCAGGGGCTGTTAAATCCGGTGAACGTGAGGGCCAGTTAAAATCAGAAAATCTGCTAATTAAGCGCTCGCCAAACAATCCCGCAAAAGTCACGCATTAGTTTGAATCAGTCGTTACTGATTCAAACTAATGCTTGACTTTTGCGCCACCCTGTATATTGTGTTCATCTCATCCCTGTAGTTTACGTTGTACCAAAATAATATTTAAAAGTTTTAATGTATTAAAAAGTGCAAATGTACAACGTGTAAGCAAGTTAAGTAAGGACAGTATAAAGTGGACCTTGGGTTAGGGTTAGGGTTAGGGTTAGGGTTAGGGTTAGGGTTAGGGTTAGGGTTAAGGTCAGGGTCAGGCTCGTAACTCACGCTACCCATATTTGTCGTGTAGTCTTCACATTCCATGAGCGACATTTCTGACAAAGGGAGAAGAATTGCTGTTTTCTTGGTCAGAATCTATACATATAACTTTGGATAGATTTTTTTTTAAGTAATATGTTTAGCTCCTTAAATCAAGTGGCTTCATGCCTTGTCTGGAGCGATTTCCAAAAAAAAACAGAGATAATAATTCCGTTGGGTAATCATATTCTACCACATGATATAAGTAATAGAAAACTATTCATATTCTTGCAACATAATCTTTTTTAGATTTTCCTGAATTGATCCTTGTACCTGACTTGGCATTAGAATATGTTTCATAGAATTTACTTACAGCGTTTTAGATTTGTTACAAGAAGAGCCATTCTTTGAAAGCTTCCATTGGATCTGCTTATTTAACGATGAAAATTTCTGCTACGTAGTTCTCTGGCAGTCCCAATATGTACAAATGTAATGTGAACAAACATCTTGCTACCCAAATCGGCGCCAAAAATGACCCCTATAAATCTGACCCCTACCAGAGTAACTACTTCCGCTTCGGTGTTAACATGCTTTGTTTAAGGTGTACAACTGAAGCCCCAAATATCGACGTAAAAATATCATTTAGAATTTAAGTGTGAGAGACAATCGCATAGAAATCGCAACTTTTACCTGCATGCTTTGGTATAAAAATGCGAGTTCATACAGACTGACCGAGCCCCTGATATACATGCGAGGACTCATCTAAACACCATAGAAATGTTGGTTCATTAAAACCACAGATAAAATGTGCAAATTTTAATTGTCATTCAAAAGAAAGCATTTGTGCATACATTTTACGAAAACGTCATTAAATGTAGAAGACATTTATTATCACTTCGAATGACTTGATAAAAATGGCGAATATATTCAATGCTAATTATTACGACATTATTCATTGCAAAAGTTCTTGGGTGGAAATGGATGTTCAAATGTGTTTTAATTGAATTAAATGAACTAAACACAAGCATAAGTGTCGCCTGAGGAAATTGTAGAACCTAAATAAAAACTGCTTTTATTCCTGAATCCTGTATAATTAGTGTTAGTAGAATGTCTTATCTATCTATCTATTTATTTATCTATCTATCTATCTATATATATATATATATAGCTATATATATATATATAGGCTGTATGTGGATGACTATATATATATATATATATATATATATATATATATATATATATATCGAACCGGTTGCTATCAATTTACGGCAGCCGTCTCTGTGCAAACAAAAAGAGTACACCCATAACTTAGAACTAATGGGTGTACGTTAAGAATGTCTCTTCCCATTTTTCTTTTTCATAATTTTCTTTTTAATACCCTCGATAATTATTTATGGTCTTTTGACCACGTTTTTAATCGTCATTCCCCTTCATAGTCGACGATTACCTTGAAGAGTGTCGCCTGAAAGACGTCTCGGTAGTTTTATTTAAATTTTTTTCTCAATATTCGTTTAGAAAAAGAAGAAAAAAATCCTCATAGAGAAAGAAAAGTTTACGAAGTGATTCATCTTTGTCTCCCTTCTCCTGTGTCTTTTTCCTCTTTTGTAATATAAATCATTAAAAAAATCCTCATAGATAATAATGGCAGTGCATCCAACATTATTTCACTCTTTATTAAAACTGTGTACCTATAAATATATATATATGTATATATATATATGTATATATATATATACTTATTTATTTATTTATTTTGGTACAGAAAAAATTAGTACAACATTCGTACCGTCGGTTTCAAGCACAGAAGGACTTAGCCATCCGGCTCTCTAATTACAAAGAAGTTATATATATATATATATATATATATATATATATATATATATATATAAATTAATTACGTTTTATTCTAATTATTAAAATTGTAAATAATGATGAATATTTGAACGTTCATATTATGTTATAATTACGAAAAAGCATCCTCACAAAAACGTACGTATATCAAAGCTACTATTTAAATATATATATATATATATATAAGATTATTTTTATTTAAACAGACATGTACCAAATCTGCGACGCTGGCATGTCGATGCTATCGATCAACAGCTTTTATAGACTGGGGTAGAGTAAAAATCCGATCTTAACCATAGATCATATTTGGAAAGAAGGGTGCCGAATGAGATCGCAGTTTATAACAGCTGTTGATCGATAACATCGACAAACTTTATTTGATAGTGAGCAACTTTTATAAGTCCAGTTGAAATTGTTTTAATGACTATCCTGTAGGTGTTATCCTTGCCTGGATTATATATATATATATATATATATATATATATATATATATATATATATATATATATATATATATATATATATATATATATATATTGATATTGAAGGAAAGTCTTATTTAATATGATTAAATCTGTTCGTAAAATATAGTAATATTTTAAGATGACTTAACTATTATTTTGAGCTAAACGCACTTCCGCATATATTGATAAGTAAAATATAAATCAGTTTAAAGTACAGATAAAATAAATAGACATAAATGACAGGTAAATGATCATAGTATGATATAACAAAGAATGAACGTTATCGCCTCAACGTGCATATGTTTGTTTGATGATTGTTTTTTTTTGTTACAATGTTATCTCTATAACTTTACGCGATTCGGCAACTAGACTTTGAAAACAACATACAGAAACTGTTAGGGGAGCAGCTAACGCAAATAAATTCGACTGCGAAGTTACCTCTTGTCACCACTTTAGTTGTCCCTTACCTCATTTAACTATGTGTTGTGATTATATAATAGTTGCTAATTTGTTATAAGATAATATATACTGATTGCTTTAGTAATGTATTGGATAATAATGCATCCGTCTACAACATCGTTCATCCATATGCAAACTAAACACGTGCAGTAATTATGCTAACAACCGAAACGCTTATTTCTAACCAAAGAAAGTAAATAATAATTTAAAACAAAACCTGGGTTCGTTTTATTATGTAGATCTTAGTAATGTCCTCGTGAAGAACATTTCTCATATTCTTGTATATTTTTTAAAATCAGAAAACGAAGTATTCTTAATTGTTTATAGAGCCGGTGTAGTAATTAATATTACATTATCTATTGCATGAGCTTATAGTTAAACGTATTTTAATTAGATTTATACTGCATTTCTTCTACAGTGTTATGGGTCAAAAGATGAGGATTTAGTACTATGGGTGATATTTACTCCTACGCTAAAATTAGTAATCAAAGAGTAGAAAGTAATCAGTTAAAATGTAAAAACAATGAATTCAACCGAAACTAAATATATTTGTTGAGATCAGGTACCAATTATGGGGTAAACCTTTGTCTACGATGGTATACTGGTCAATCAAATTGGGAAAATTCTCGCTTTACTTCATACACAAACACACACACAGAAACATACACATACACACACATGTATATATATATATATATATATATATATATATATATATATATATATATATATATTACATTACAGTTAATGTCCCTTTGAGATTTGACAGTCTTAATAGTAGAGCACTCTTTGGAGTTACAAGATTGTTGTCACCAGCGATTATGCAAAGTTTTGCTCGGCCGTCGGACACTTTGGACAGTAACACACTTGCTCTGCCTCTCGAGTAAGTGTACGTTAATTTCAATTACTGTCTGTGGCGATTTCCTGTGGCCGTGTGGGCATATACGTTAGGTTCGTGATTCAAGTCTGAATCTACGCACTGATGAGGGTAAAAAAAGATATCGTCTATAAATATAAAAAAAATATTTACACAGTATATATATATATATATATATATATATATATATATATATATATATATATATATATATATAGTGTGTGTGTGTGCGCAGATTTGAATACTTTGATGGGAATCCGAGTAAGAGGGCTCAATGTACTTGTTAACAGAGCAGGAATAAATTTAAAGGAATTAAACTAAACACACATTAGGGCTGTCCGCATTATAAATTATTCCGACCTACATATGTCTCATCAGACGTGTGCACAGCCACATTCAGGAACTGAATGATCGCATGCACTTCCTAATTGTGGCTGTGCACGCGTCCGATGAAACCCATCTAGGTCGAAATAATTTATAATGCGGACATCCTTAGTGTGTGTTACCTTTATTCCCTATATATATATATATATATATATATATATATATATATATATATATATATATATATATATATATATATATATATATTGCAGGTCGAACGGTTACCCGGATAACTCCAATTCAGCATCTTTATCCATTCGGCCCCCGTGAGCGCCATATCAAATGTGAGAGAAATAAGGCCTTTCTCTATTTACGAATATATTAAGTGTTTAGAAAGTGTCCAATCTGCCATAGAGACATATAGCTTTCACAATATTGATTAATTAGAAACCTTTGTTGTTTATCCTAACGTTATCGACTTGAAGTGAATTTTTTTTATAAATATATTTTAATATCTACCAACATTTGTTTCAGAGATAGATAGATAGATAGATAGAGAGAGAGAGAGAGAGAGAGAGAGAGAGAGAGAGAAAATGCAAAAGAGACACACATTATATGCATGTGTGTTTGTGGTAATCATATCAGCTAAAATGATATTTGTAATATTTCGTGTTTATAATCAAAAGATTGTATCAGAAATAAGTAAAGACGGTGTCAGTGTTATTTTGTTACAAACAGAATATGATCGAGGTATCAATAGAAATCAAGAATATAAGGAACTAGGAGACAGAGATAAGAGAACGAAGGAAATGAGAGGTGTTAAAAATTACAAAATAATATGGGAGATAAAAAGCTGAAGTGAAACTTAAATAAATAGTAATATTAATTAGCTTTATCGGTAATATATATATATATATATATATATATATATATATATATATATATATATATATATGAAGGTTTATAGCTAAAAGATAACTTTTAGAGAATTAGACCTATTGTGAGATGAGGAAAGCTCAATATACTGGATAGAGCAAAAATAAGGTGAGTCAATGAAAAATAGTTAGACCTGTAAATGGAAACAGATCAATATCTTCAGTTGTTCAGAACAAGGAGCATTTAGTAAATAAAAATATTTCTTCTTCTTCTCTTTCAATTGCATTCCTTAAGCACGGCTTTTCAAAGATCAAAATCTTATCATCAGAGGAAGTAGTAATTGATTATTTGACAGATAAGAACAGTCAATATTCAAAATTTGGAAAAAGGGTTTTTTTTTAAAGTTCTTTTTATATATATATAAAGTAAGTTATGAAAACATATTTATGGCAATTAAGCTACACAGAAGCTCCCGCGTTTCATCCCCGGGTGGAATCTTCAGGCTAAAATGCATGGGTTAGTTTTGCCGAGTTTTTTTTATATACACGACAAGCTAGTTAACCAATCAGATCATTTGTTGTTGTCTTAGCCAATCGTTGGGCTTCTCACGAACAAAGGTCCGGTTAGTTTTACTTCATATTCTTTATTCTATTGTTCTGTTTTCTATAGAGTTGCCTATCCTTGTTTTTTTGTAGTGTCAATATAATGAGTGACCTTATTTTGACACGTGGTTCCTAGTATTTCTATTTAAGGTTTTAGTTTTTAGGTTTTTAGGTTTTAGTTTAGTTTTTTTCTTTACTTATTTGTTTGTTTATTAATTTATGTATTGTTAGCCTAAGGTAAATTTTATTCTGTGCAGGCAGCTGTTTGCTATCTCATTTCTACAGTTTAATAGATTTTGAGGGGTCCTTAAAGTTTAGGGTTTCAAATTTCTCATTCATTCATAATCTACACAGGTCGTCTAAATTTCTACATGTACTGGCCTGTCGTATTATTTTCCATTCAATTATTGGTGAGCGTTCATTTTCTTTTAGCTCCCAATAATGGTTTGCTAGTGCTGTTTTAATTCGACGTTCTCTGTTTATAAATTTACTTTTGTGGTCGTAATATCTGGTTTTAAAATCTAGGGAGGTCATAACCACGTATTACTTCTTGTTATTCGGTCTTTGACAAATATTGTGGCTTGGTAAACAATACTTTTGGTTAGGCATTTATTTTGTAGTTGACAAAGTGTACGATTTATGCAGTTACATCTTTTCTCTTTATTGCGAAGTTTTTCATTTCTGTTCGGGTGGTTACTATTAGGGTTTTGTTTATTTCTATTTGTAGTGTTTATATTTTTGTTCTTCTTAGTGTTATTTTTCCTATATTTGTCACTTTTTTATGCAATTTGTTATGTTTTTCTCCTTTTCTGCTGTTCACTTTAACTTTTGTTATTGTGTGTCCTACTTATCATTTCTAGGTTTTTGCAGCAGTTGTAGGATCGTTTTAGGTTATTTTTATTGAATATTTTATGCAGGGGAATGGTTACGGGGTAGTGTTTTTAAATAAGATTTAGGAATTTCTTGCCCAGTTTAGTTTTTAGCATCTGACTATAGAGCGATGTATACCAGATTATATATATATATATATATATATATATATATATATATATATATATATATATATATATATATTTATACTTTATTATAACTATTGGTGCCCTGTTTCTTATATTTAATTTGGATATCATGGTACCACTATTTTTTAGAGCTGTATTGTAAATGTTGCTTGATTTTTTAAATACATTTTCGTTGCTAGAATTATTGATAAGTCTACGTTCGAAAGAATTCGGAATTGTTTTATTATTGATGGGGGTGATTGGACTTTGGGTGTACGTATATTGGATTGGCGTTTTCTTTTAGGTATGGTTCGTAAGTACATTTATTTACATCTAGAAAGTGAGTTGTTTTTATGTTAGCAAGTACTTATACTTTTCGGACTAGATTTTTCATTTCTATATGCTAATTCTCTTGAAGTTGTCTCCCTTGACTTTGTTAGAATTTCTTATTATCGCTAATCCATCATCTCTATAAAGGCCGATATCTGTATTATCAAATATATTTGTGAGTGTATATAAAATAAATGACCCCACAAGATCTGATGCCTCTGCAGATTCAAGGACACCCATGGCAAAATCAAACGTATTTGTCATACCCCGGGGATGAAACGCGGGAGCCTCTTTGTAGCTTAATTGGCATAAATATATTTTCATAACTTACTATATATATATTATAAGAAGACACGTTCAAGTAAAATTGAAAGTAGAGCACTACCGGAGAGATCAATAATAGACATACACCTGAGGTCCCAGTGAAATACTCGGACTCTGTCGTTGAGTTCTATCGTATGTCTAGATTATTATACTCGCCGATTTCAGTGTAAATATCAATATGTCTCCATAATTACGTGGCAATTTCTTGTGGCTCCAAGGACTTAGTGAATGCTTACAAGTTCAAGGTGTCTCTGTGAACCGGGTTCGCGCTCTATGACCGTCTGAGATTGTTAATTTCATGCGCTGATGAAAGCTGTAAGCTCGAAACGACGTCGTACGTAGATAAAATATTTAAAAATATATAATTAAATAGGTTTTTAGCTAATTCCAAAAAAACAATAATGAATATGTGTTTTACAATTCATGTATGTCATTTTATTCCTGAACATCATATTTTAAACAGATATAAAATATTGTGAGAGACAAGATTTTGCTGGTGAATATCTTACGAGGAGATTGGAGCTTAGTTGAGTACCTTACTCTATGTGAATGGGTGTACTATTTCTGCTATACACCAGCAATTGGTGTATTGCCAAAAATGGCAATTCAATGAAATACATAATTTTACGTAATAAAATGTTGAGTTGTGTCTATTTGTAGCAGTACACGTTTAGTGGCAAAAACAATTATCATTTACTTTCTTTCCAGCAGGTTAGACACCATGTCAGGTGTTGGTTTCGATCAACGTGTTTCTGTGGAACGATTTGGATTCGAACCCGGCACATCCGGCTCAGTGGCTAAGTGTTTGAGCCCAAATCAACAAATTCGCACGGTATTAGAATTTATTTTTACAAAATATCACATTATCAATCAAATCGAAGCTAATTCGATCAACACTTAAAGTAAATTGAAATTTCTTCTGTCGCCATTTTCCATCCCAGGCCACATCACTCTTCAGTGTGTTTGCAATTTCCTACAAATTTTATTAACTTAAATGTCGCATTTTCACTTTCGTCTGAATTAATCTGCAGATCTTTGAATTAAACGGATCGTTTAGGTCTGATATTTTAGTTGGTTAATCGGGTAATTGGATATCCTACATAATGGAGAAGAAAATGTATTAAAATACATTTTAATAGCTGTTTCAATATTGTCAAAACTAATTAATCTACAAACTACAAAGAACTTTCCAGACTTCGTGCCAAACATAAAACGGAATTTCCATGAACAGATATTCTTTCCGTGCTGTTCTGTTCTATTATTTTACTGGACCATAATCCTAATTGCCTCTCCATTGCAAGATGGAACAACCAATATCAATACCAGTAGTGGGCGTCATTTCGGAGTTCTTCTTTTATACTTACTACCATTCCAAGGATATAGAAACATATGTACTCTAAAACGTCACACATATAAGTAGGTGAGGGGAGCTGGATTCATCTCTTTCGTAAAGGTATTAGTGAAAGTGATTCAGTATCCAAGATATGGATCGAACTCGGCACACCGAGCCTACAGTCGGCGTCTGTAAGTACTGCCACAACCTTCAATACCACATCGTTCAAAAGTCCTCGTTCTTATAATATTCTATTATTAGACAAATAGTCTGGCAATTATCTCGACATGTTATTAACTCGAATGCCGCAGTGTGATTTTCGTCTGAAATTATCGGCAGATAAAGCGACATTTATTGAATTAAGCTGATGGAAACATTGCAACACAGCAGCCAAACATCTTGCAATTCGCTTTCACCATTTGTTCGGCACTTGCTCTTTTTACATCTCCATAAATTAGTTGATGCCACACAATATATAGGAATACTTGTCCAATCGAGAGATTCGGTTAACTCCGAGTGAATATAAAACAATATTATTGATCGAAGAGTGTAAAACCGACCAGGTTGAAAGTGTAGTAACTATTCTGTTAGCAGTTGCGGTAAAAAATCCTTCTCGACTGGGGCATTTTTTATTTTTGCCTCATCCAGTCTGTTCCTTTGGAGCTTGATAATCCCCAATTAAATATAATTTGTGTAACCTTCATCCCTCGTGAGGAGCTGATAAATAAGGGCATACATAGAATATGAACGCGCCGTGATTTATATATATATATATATATATATATATATATATAATTGATGTCAAGGAATTGAACAACAAAGGAGGAGGAGGAGGAGGAGGAGGAGGGGGGGGGAGAAAAAAGGGCTAAAAGTATATGTATGTATATATATATATAATTTAAACTTTTTTAATGGATTCGTCTACACACTTTAAAATGCAGCAACATTTTTGTAAGTAACGGATAAATTTTATTAGACAGACGAACAACACAGGTAAGGGGGACTTTTTTTTTTTTTTAACAACTATCATAAGTTAGCAAAACATTTATACGGAACAAAACTTTAGCATACGGAACGTTTATGTTTTTGTCTTTTAAGGGAAGTGGGGTCTGATCTACTCTGCTGGGAAGCCATGAAATTAAATACTGTCTTGTTTTTAAATTCCCGAAACAGTTTTTTATGGTAA
>OY744534.1:91474589-91489589 GCA_963556195.1 Sepiola atlantica | reverse complement strand
ATCAGACATGCCTCGTATTCAGGGCAGAATGTTGCATCAAATTCGAATTATCCAAAATGTTTAACAAAAAAGGCGAATATTGTTCTGTGAGTTTTAAAAAACGCTGCGTGTTCCAAGAAATTGTATTTTAATCTCGGATTTTTTAGGCCCGAATGAATGTTGAAAATCACTCAGAGAATAATAGAGCCGTGTGTAATTCGATGCCTCAAAACATAGTCAGCTTCAAATTGTTCATAGGAAATAGATGCTCGAAGTCAAAATTATTATTAGATTTAAAATGAAGAATATATACAGGCCTGTCTAAAACATATCAGACCATAGGCCAAAAAAATATGTCAAATACGTGACGGGGTTGGGACCCAAATCCCCTTCAAAGTAGGCCCCTTTTTGCTTGTACACACTTAGCCCACCGATCCATCCACTGCCGGAAACTCATTTGGTCACTATCATCATCATGAATAGATCAAACCGAAGGCCGTACGTGAATTTTCAAATTCAATAAACAGACAGACGGGTGGTTTCTTTTCTTACATAAGAGAGAGAGAGAGAGAGAGAGAGAGAGAGAGAGAGAGAGAGAGAAAATAGAATTACTGGAGAAACCTAGTATTATCTTGGCCTTCGGGGCTTGATTTACGCCGGTCTATGGGTCTGTCCTGTGCAGTTCTAAGAGGTCAACCCTCCCAGGCTTCGCCTCCCCTCTTTGGGGAGGGGTTAGTTCATTGCTTACTGCCTGAGGCGCCCTTACCGGGGAATGCCGACGGGGCTGCCCAGGCTATTTTTAATGGCCAGAGTGCTCACCTCTCGGGCGCTGGCTTTTCAAACCCCACTTTCCCGACTCGACCTTGGGTCACATCTTACTTGTGGAAGTAAGATAAAACTGGTCTTGTGCCTAACTCCTTGAGAGGAATAAATAAATATTCATACTATCTTAGCTACTAATTCATGTCTTCCACCCCCAATCCCCAGTCGGGGGTAGTGAGAGCCAAGTTTTCACGCAACCGTCTTCTTCTAGCGTCAGGAACAAAGAGACTCAAATATCGTCCCAACGGAAGTGACATCACGCGACTCCATCTGCTACTGCTACTCTCTCTAAGGACGTAGTCTGTATCTGCAACCACCACCATCTTCATTATTTAACAATATATGTTTTTATTATTGCATTTAGAACCGACATAAAACATAGGCAAACATTTTTTTTTTAATTATTACCATCTCAGACATTTCTGTCGTCGACACTAATTGTGAATGGATAAATTTAAATATCGGATGACACTAAAGAATAAACAACACGTTCACAATTGACGTGCGTAGAGACGCTATGATAAAAAAATGTTATGAAAGGAAGATTTTCAATTAATAAGGAAGTAAAAAAAAGACAAAGAGGGGGGAATGTAAAATAATGATTAACATTGTTTCCTTTTAAAAAGATGATCCCAATAGCAGAGATATTTGATGAATGAGAGTAAGTTGACTCACGAACGAATGGTTATAATGATAAGTAACACGATATGAGACTATGCGCTATATAAATGCTAGGATGATTAAAAATATCAAGAGACATCTCTAATCACGCTAGGTGTTGGTGTGGATTGATTATAAAAAAGAATAAATTAACTCACTTAAGCAAACAACGCTAGTATTCTAAAAGTGAGAGGACGGATCGAGTCTGCAGGAGCTCCGACTCTAACTGGCTCAATGTTTTTGTTTTTTTTAAGTGGTCATAACCTTAAGCAGTTTGGTTAGAAAATTGATGCACAGATATTCGAAAGAATTTCACTTTGCAAAAGTAAAAAAGAATTATTAATGTTTTCGGGGCTTGTGCATTATAGCAACGAACCAAATTTGTTTCTTAGAAGAGTGAATCGAAAGAGGAGATGATTTTTTTTTTCGAAAGGGGAGATAATTTTATTTTTCGTAAGGGGAGATAATTATTTTTTTTCAGAAAGGGGAGATCATTTTTTTTTCGTAAGAGGAGATAATTTGATTTTTTTCGGGAGGGGAGATAATTTAATTTTTTTCGGAAGGGGATATGATTAAATTTTTTTTCGGAAGGGGAGATCATTTAATATTTTTCCGGAAGGGGAGATGATTTAATTTTTTTTCGGAAGGGGATATGATTTAATTTTTTTTCGGAAGGGGATATGATTTAATTTATTTTCGGAAATGGAGATAATTTAATAGTTTTTCGGAAGGGGAGATAATTTAATTTTGTTCGGAAGGGAAGATAATTTAATATTTTTTCGGAAAGGGAGATGATTTAATTTTTTTCGGAAGGGGATATGATTTTTTTTTTTCGGAAGGGGAGATAATTTAATTTTGTTCGAAAGGGAAGATAATACAAAATGTTATAATTTTTTTCTTAATTTTCCGAAAATGGGTGTCAATGTGTTAAAGTTTCAAGATATTCTATATCTAACTAGAGATAAAGCAAAGTTAGTAGATTTTTTTTACAAATATATACTTTATATTGGAAGTATTCTCTACCAGATAGTTGAATTGTACCCAGTGACAAACTTTTTTTCAAATATGGTTTGGTAGTTTGGTAGTTTTGTTTTACGGCATATCAACCCTTTTTGGGTTATTTAATGCCGAATCTGGTCTTGTTTTCTTCTCTTTTTTATTTTTTCCCCTTTTAATATCTGTTTCTATTTAACCCATAGTTGGGACCCTTACAGGTACTACCACTCCGGGTCAGGGTGGACCTGGGAGCAATGGTAATTAAGAGGAGGCTCCACATTCCACAAAGTCCGTAAGCCGGATCTCACCATCGGATGTAGTTTAAGGTCATATCCAGGACCGGGAGTAGGGTAGGAAAAATAAAAATAAAAAAGGGGAGGGAGAAAGGGAGAGGGGCTGTTGTTTTTGTTTATGGTTTTGTAGAACATAATTAAGTTTTACAGACAAACAAAAAAAAAAAAAAAAAAAAAAAAAACGTCAATGTAGGTGAATTTCGTCTCAGGGAGCCACAGGGCAGCCTGATCTGGTATCACCAGTTTCAAATATGTACTTTATATTTTCCTATGATGTAAAAGTTACTTAAATAAATCTAATTAATTTCCATCTTAATAAAGTTTTTTTAATGCTGTTTTTGTATGTATCTTCTTACAAATTCCTTTGCTTCTCCATCTGTGTTACGGTTTCCCCGTCAGAAAAAAATTCGAATACAATCGTTTCGTTATGAGTCCCCGTAAAATAATCGAATTATCTCCCCTTTCGATTCAATCTTCTAGGAATGAAGAAGGAAATTTGGTTCGTTGTCATAATGAAGAACCACCATGTTTATTTATATTCCTCCCACGAGGTAAGATGTGACACAAGGTCGGTAAAGTAGGATTTGAAAAGCCAGCGCTTGAGAAGGTGAGTACTCTGGCCTACAAAAAAATGCCTGGGCAACCCCGTCGGCATTCCCCAGTAGGGGCGCCTCAGGCAGTAAGCAATAAACTTACTCCTCCCCAAAGAGGTGAGGCAAAACCTGGGAGGGTTGACCTCCTAGAACTGCACAGGACAGATCCTACAAACCGGAAGAATCAAGATCCGAAGGCCAAGACGACACCGGTTTATAGGATGTAGTATCCATCGGAACATATACTACACCTTGATCTTGTCCAAAGAGAACCACCATATTTTCTTATAAAGCTTTGTTTTGTTTCTTCTTCCTCACCGACAAGCTGAGTATCTAAAAAAAATACTACGCCATGTAAATAGTTCAGAGACCTTAACAGTACCTGAAATAATGTTTTCTACATAAAGAAGGCTTTATACAGTAAGATGCGTCTAAATGTATTCAAGTTTTTTTGTTTTTTTAAATCAGGGAAACGAAAAAAATGCTTTTCTACATTTTGTTGAAAATCTCTCGTGAAAATAAACATAAAGAAAATGGGCGAAAACTCTAGTGTAAGCGAGTCGTGAATGTTTACGCTGAGGTAAGCTTATATCGGAGCAGTAGGTTCAGCGCGGTATCGTAGTTCAAGCTGATGCGATAAGAAAATAACGCTGCTGATTAAACTATACCAATCTAATAGAATTGTATTCTCTCTTTATTTCTTATTTTTCTTATCTTTCCGTTTTTGCTGGAGATGGGGCATCCTATCGGATGCCAGACATTCACCAGCTATTTCAGACACTCCAGCCTAGAGATCATTTTATGATTCTAACCGTCCCTTTAAGTGCAATTGTTGGCATTTCTCTTCCACTCTGTCCACCGGGTATACTCGCCAGATAGCTTTTAAAATTCTTTTTCATTAGTCCTGTTGCTCCTATAATTACTGGTATGATGGATTCCAGTTTCTTTTCATGTCGTACATAAGACCTTGGTATTTCGTAATCTTTTCCCTTTCAGCTCTGTTTAATCCTGCATCATTAGGAACACTGACTTCAACTAGGGTTGCTACTTTCTCCCTTTTGTCCCATATTACGATGTCAGGTTTAACAGCTCCGTTCTCTAGATATGTAGCTGTAAGGATTGCATAGTCATAGTGGATGGTGTATAAATTGTATCAGTGTGTCTGTATATGCAGTTACGTTTTATAGGCTATGAAGTCGAGAGAAATGTGCTTCCGTAGACACTAGACCACTCGTTACCGGTTGGGTCAGTATTTGTCATATCTACTTACATTTAAAACTGTGTTTGTCTGTTTGCTTGCTTGATTGTCCCCGTGCAGAGTGGATGACGTCATCCAGCAAACAAAGGTAGGGATGACCGTGCGCATAGCATGACGTAACCCAATCTGCACAGGCACAAGCAAGCAAATGAACAAACAATAGTGACGCCATCCTCTATGCACGGTTATCCCTCATCTCTTTTCTTAATGGTTGACCTAAAAAAAAAATGACGACATTCATCAAACCAAAGAGAAAAAAAAAGATACATTGTATGACGATTTGTCTCGACGACCAGTGACACTTTGTTGTTCACGAGACGAACCGTCTAGACCCCTGGAGGTATATTATTAAATATACAAGTTCTTACCTTATAAGCCTGCTAAATAGCTAATAAAGAACTATGACTATTTTTTTTATGAAGTCAGAATACAATAATTAATAATTTGTCTATATACTATTGGAATTATTTTTCATTTGATTTCTGATGAGAATTTTCCAATTAACTTTTTACTTTTCAAACTTTCTTATGAGGAAATCAGATCTGATGAATCAAAATCTTGTTCGTTATAATATGGGTTCAAGAATAAATTGACTTTGAAACAATTGTAAAAGTACCTTTACTATGAATTTCTTCTTCATTAGCTAAAACAAGATTTCTTTAAGCATTTGATGAAGTTACATTCATCATTAATAGATTTAGTATGTATCCGATCCAATTGTACTGGATGCTAAAATAGTAATTATTCGAAAATCCGGTACTTATATTGTTTCTTAACCAATATATATATATATATATATATATATAGTCTAAAGAAGCTTTGAGTCATTTTAAACAAAAAAAAAGTAAAATGCAGTTTAAATTCTCAGAGAAACTAACTAAATCCAAGATATTGCAGACTTAACATTCGTTGGAAAATTAATAAATAAAAAAAATCAGTAAATAAAAAAATAAAAGGGGGGGTTAAGTATCTAAGAGTGAAACAAAAACAGGAGACCTTAAGCGTCTAATATTAACACTGGGATCATCAGCTGTTTACCATGTAACTGTTTCGGAGATTTAAAAACAGGACAGTTATAATATTCATGGCTCTCCAATGGTACTAATAATCAAGTGTCGAAATAATTCAGCTTAAAATTTCACTAATATATACATAAATAAATAATAATAATAATAATAATAATAATAATAATAATAATAATAATAAAATAATAATAATAAAAATAATAATAATAATAATAATAATGTATTACCCTTAAGACTACTGTATGATATGATAATTTGCATATCAAATAACATTAATTATAACAATAATAATATTTTTTTTAAATTAAAAAAATAATAATAATAATAATACTATCTAAACACTACACCCAAGAACCACTATGCAATAGGGTAGCTAGCAATAAAATTATATAGGAATTAAAGTTGCATTAAAAAATAAATTTTAAAAAACGAATAAAGCTCAAGTATATATATATACATATTGTCAAGAAGTTAGACACAAGGTCATTTGTAGTTTTGAGAAGCCAGCAGAAGATAAACATTCTGACCTACAAAAAAAAGCCTGAGCAGCCCTGTCAACAAACTTGGTAGTTGTTAGCAATTAAACCTTCCTCTTCTCAGAGCGAAGTTTAATCCTGAGAGGATTGCCTTGCTAACACTGAAATGAAACGCACCACAGCCCGATAGCAGCAAAGCTAATATATATATATATATATATATATATATATATATATATATATATATATATATATATATATATAGGCGTCGTTAAATACCACGGAGTTTTCTCTCTTATCTTCCTTGTTAATTGGTGGAGTATGACACCTAACGTTGTATCGTAGGTCATTCATATAGCGCTTTCAGTCTCTCTCAAGAGGAATGACCGACGATACAACGTTAGGTGTCATACACCACCAATTAACACCTGAACACCAACAAATCGCTCGCCGCGTCGAGAAATTAACAAAAGAAGATAAGAGAGAAAACTCCGTGGGCTTTAACGACGCGTGTATAAGAAATGACTTGCTTCCGAAATATATATATATATATATATATATATATATATATATATATATATATATATATATATATATATATATATATATGTCAGATTCAATTTTATATTCCAATAACCATGTTTTTATTTTTTATTATTTTCTTATTTTTTTTACATTAAAAAAAACACAATTTCTGTGAGTATTTTTACGGCCCGTTTCATTTTTTGTGAGCCAAACAACATTTTTATGTTAATATCGTCTTTTCAACACTGTATATATATATATATATATATATATATATATATATATATATAGAGAGAGAGAGAGAGAGAGAGAGAGAGAGAGAGAGAGAGAGAGAAAGAGAGATGAACAGAGAAGTAGAGAGAGTGAGGAGAGAAAGAGCGAATATGATATGAATAAACATATTATTTTTAGAGGTGCCGAAAACAGACGGCTCTTTTTGCCCTCCGAGGCATTGGCGATTTAATAAAGTCAACTTGTAGAAGGTTGCAAACGACTAAACCTCGTTTTCCAATTCCTCTCTTGTCAGCCATCAAATCAGAAACGAATAAAAAAAAAACCCTGAACGTAGCGTAAGTGAATCTGCAATCCAACACCGTTCGCTAAATTTACGAATCACACAGGCCAAAGTGTTTATCTACTCACCGGCGTGATTCTTCACATTCAAAGACCTTTTCTTGCTCTTTGACCCTCTCTCCTTTCACCCACCACAGAAGTAAGTCGCAACATGCTGGATACTGATAAACAGTCTCACACAGCTTGGTTTTTGTTAGTATTTTCTTCTCAGATTTCTTCTTTTTTCTTTTTCTCTTTCTTCTTCTTTCCTCTTCTTCTTCTTCTTCTTCTTCATCTTCTTTTTCTTCTCTTTCTTCTTCTTCTTCTTCTTCTTATCTTTCTTCATCTTCTTCTTCATCTTCTTCTTATCTTTCTTCATCTTCTTCTTCATCTTCTTCTTCTTCTCTTTCTTTTTCTTCTTCTTCTTCTTTTTCTTCTTCTTTTTCTTCTTCTACTTTTTCTTCTTCTTTCCTCTTCTTCTTCTTCTTCTTCTTCTTCTTCTTTTTTTCTTCTTCTTCTTCTTCTTCTTCTTCTTCTTCTGCTTCTTCTTCTTCTTCTTCTTCTTCTTCTTCTTCTTCTTCTCCTCCTCCTCCTCCTTCTTTTTCGTTTTCTTTTTCTTCTTCTTTCTTTTTTTCATCTTCTTCGTCTTATTCTCCTACTTTTATTTCTTCTTCTCTTTCTTCGTTTTCTTCTTCTATTTCTTCTTTTTCTTCTTCTTTATCTTCTACTTCTTTTTATACTTCTTATTCTTATTCTTCTACTTCTTCTTTTTCTTCTTTTTCCTCTTCATCTTTCTTTTCTTCTTCATCTTCTTCTTTTTCTTCTTTTTCTTCTTCTTCTTCTTATTCTTCTTCTGTAACGTTCTTTCTTTTTTTCTTCATTCTCTCTCTCTCTCTTTCTCATTTTAGATTTACTCTTCGTTCTTTTTCTACTCCTACTTCGTCTCTCTCTACTTTTCAACTTTTATAATTATGTTCTTTTTCTTCTTCTTCTCTTTCTTCTTCTTATCTTCTTCTCTTTCTTCTTCTTATGTTCTTCTTTTTCTTCTTTTCCTTATATTTTTCTCGCTTCTTCGTTGTGTGTTTTCCTCTTTTTCTACTTATCTATCTTATTCTCATCCTTCTTTCGCCTTTACTTTCTTCTTGTTCCACTTTTTAAGTTCTATCTTTCCCACTTACTTTCATAACTCTCCTCTTTTCCCAATTCTTTTTTTATTCTTAGTTTTTATTCTCTTCCCCCTTTTCTGATTCTTTAGTCTATTTACTAACAATCAACTGTTCATAAATGCATTTCTTCATGTCTTTCTTTCCAAACTCGGTCGTTTATAGCTTTTAAACTTTTATAAAAACGAAGGAAAACAGAAAGAGGGTAAAATAGGTTTGAAAAGAGAATACTCAGCATTTAGATCTACGCAGAGATATAATATATATATATATATATATGATTTTACATATATATATATATATATATATATATATATAAACTACGAGGAATGCAGACGTTTTGGGGGGGTAGAATGAAATTGAACAAGTATAAAAACGTGTCTCAAACGTCTGCATTCCTCGCCGTTATTAAATTTTGTACCACGAAAAATTTATATATATATATATACGGTAATGTTTTTGGAGAGAACTCTATTTTTGAAGAACCTTCAGAGTTTGATTAAAATTTGGTCTATATTAGATATTTCCTATGTTTCATCTTATCTCTTAAACCACTTCGGTTGAATTATTGTTTAACTCGGCTGACTTGAATGTGATCAGAATGGTGTTGTTTTCCTCTGAAGACGTTGCCCTGCGGACAGAATAAGGGGCAATGTGCTCGAAACACAAACGAAAGTGCAAAGAAGCGATCAGCTGATGTTAATCACGCGTTTCAAAAGGGCGAAAGCGAAAACAAACGGTAACCGAGTGAGAAGAAATGTGGCAAAGTAATAACACATTGTTTATATGCATAAGCTGAACGTTGCATATTACTTAGCTGTAAGATTTGTTTTAGTAAAATATGTGTCCATCATTTGCCAAATAGGAGAGGATTTACCCGAATGTACCTTGCCAATGGTATTTTGGCTTAGAGCAAATTGTAGTATTTGTCTTCTACTAAACTTAACATTTTCTGTCATCGGTCTGTGAGGGAGAAATCTTTCTTGACTATTACAATTTTTTATGTGTTTTATCAAAGTGCCCCTATTTGCGTAACTGGGTTTATAACATTGAAAGCAGTCATTGTGCCTAACCCTACCCTCGTGGGGAAGCAAGTAAATCTAGACAAGTGATGTATGTTAGTTTCAGATGTGTAAATTTTGAACTAAAAATCTTAGGAGGGGTCACCTAGAATCAGTTATAATACCAGTAGAAGTTGGTGCACTCGGAGTAATTGGTACACCCTAAATAGTTAATTGGAACGCCCTAAATAATTAATTGGAACACCCTAAATAGTTAATTGGAACACCCTAAATAATTAATTGGAACACTCTAAATAATTAATTGGAACACCCTAAATAATTAATTGGAACACCCTAAATAATTAATTGGAACACCCTAAATAATTAATTGGAACACTCTAAATAATTAATTGGAACACCCTAAATAATTAATTGGAACACCCTAAATAATTAATTGGAACGCCCTAAATAATTAATTGGAACACCCTAAATAGTTAATTGGAACACCCTAAATAATTAATTGGAACACTCTAAATAATTAATTGGAACACCCTAAATAATTAATTGGAACACCCTAAATAGTTAATTGGAACACCCTAAATAATTAATTGGAACACTCTAAATAATTAATTGGAACACCCTAAATAATTAATTGGAACACCCTAAATAATTAATTGGAACACCCTAAATAGTTAATTGGAACACCCTAAATAATTAATTGGAACACCCTAAATAATTAATCGGAACACCCTAAATAATTAATTCGAACACACTAAATAATTAATTGGAACACCCTAAATAGTTAATTGGAACACCCTAAATAGTTAATTGGAACACTCTAAAAAATTAATTGGAACACCCTAAATAATTAATTGGAACACCCTAAATAGTTAATTGGAACACCCTAAATAATTAATTGGAACATCCTAAATAGTTAATTGGAACACCCTAAATAATTAATTGGAACACCCTAAATAATTAATTGGAACACCCTAAATAAGTAATTGGAACACCCTAAGTAATTAATTGGAACACCCTAAATAATTAATTGGAACACCCTAAATAATTAATTGGAACACCCTAAATAGGCTAATTGGAACACCCTAAATAGGCTAATTGACAATATCCATCGTAGCTGATGTAAAAAAAGATCACCGGACAAGCACGGAATGTAGGAAAATATGAAAGAAGATTTGTTGGGAGTCTTCATCAACAGTCACCAATTCTTATCAACAATTAGTCATTGGAAACGACTAGTGACAGAACACTAAGTGAATAATAATAATAATCTATATATTAATACGATAGCGTGTGTGTTCGTGTTTCACGCTTCCGGCAAAACCTCTGCGCATGCGTACCGCACCGAGATTTGGACAAACAGTTTAATACGGCTAATTTCAACTAGATTTTCAAGTGTTTTCCTTTAGCGTAACGGTTAGCGACGTAGGATTTTTTACTTCGGCCCGACTGGTTTATAGTTCGATCCCAACCAACCTCTAAAGTTTTTTTCTACATTTCAGTTTTATTTTCAAGAAACATTACAACTAACAAAAAAACGAACACGATACAGTGTAAGTAAAAGTAAAAAAATTATTTATTTATTTTTAGCAAACAATTCCCAACAAGTGACAATGAATACAATTTTATTATTTATTTTTTGCATTTATTTTTTTTATCACTTGGTTAAAAACTACTTTTTTCTAATGCTTTAAAACTTAAAACTATTTTTTGTTTTTATTTTGGCGTTTTTAAGGGCATTGTCTATTAAATTACGTTAACTGCTTAAAAATTAGTGTATCATTGTTATTTCTTAAAAAGTGAAAACCATTTACTTCCTTTCTTTTGGTTGTAGAGAGGGCCAGTATTATTATTATTTTTTTTTTTTTGAACGGATGGCATATCAACCTTTTTTAGTAGATATGCGCAATGTCCATCGTACACGGGTGACTATTTTAACAAATTATTTCACTCTAATCCAGAAGGAGGGGGGTCATAATAAAGCAACTTACTAACAAATAGAGGGTGCTTTGTTACATTAGGACCCGCGCAAACTTTGACGCCGTCGTTAGAGTTAGGGTCAGTGTGGCAGACGATAACTTCGTCAACTTTTTCAGTTTTATTTTCAAGAAACATTGCAAATAACAAAAAAACGAACACAATACAGTGTAAATAAATTTAAAAAAAAAATTTTAATTTATTTTTATCAAACATTTACCAACAATTGGCAATAAAGACAATTTTATTATTTATTTTTTGCATTTATTTTTTTTATCACCTGGTTAAAAACTACTTTTTGTGTTGCTTAAAACTTAAAACTATTTTTTGTTTTTCATTTTGGCGTTTTTCTCTTTCCTCATGGTGAATTCGGATGGCATATAAACATTCCTCATGTAGCAAATAGGCAAACTAGAGTTCGTAACAAGGTGACTATGCAGGAATTTTATACATATCGTCTATCTATAAGAGGTGGCTTCAGTCCAATACACAGTGGTGGAAAACTATTTCAACAATATATATTCGATGCTTACGTTAAAGTAGAAGGTTGTCGTTTGAAATTCATTGAGAAAATCAAGCACAACTAAGAGTTGCAATGTATTCAGGTTTGATGGATCACCTTGCAAGAAATAATGAAAATGAAGATCCTGGAGTACCTGTCATTTTGCCATCCTCCTTCACAGGGAGCCCACGAAATATGCAACAATGCTACCAAGATGCAATGGCAATAGTTTGCAAGTATGGAAGGCCTGATTTATTTATAACATATACTTGCAATCCAAAATGTCGAGAAGTAACTGAAAACTTACAGCCTCATGAAACAGCACAGAACAGACCAGATTTATTGGCACGAGTTTTCAAACAACATCTTAATGATTTAATGATTGACATAAAGGACAGACATGTACTTGGGGTACCTATTGCTGCGATACATGTAATTGAATTTCAGAAAAGAGGTCTCCTGCATTGTCACATGCTAATCATGCTGCAAGAAGAATATAAAATCAGAACTAGGGAACAAATTGATAATATTGTTTCAGCTGAATTACCATCAGAACATGATCCAGAATTGAGAGAATTAGTGAAAACACTCATGATTCATGGACCCTGTGGTACATTTAATCCCAATTCAATCTGTATGGTAGGGGGAGAGTGTCAGAAGAAATTTCCAATGCCATATCAGGAGGAGACTATTACAAATGTTTCTGGATATCCTCTTTACAGACGCAGAAATAATGGAGATTCTGTTAGAGTGGGTGTCCTTGAGGTTGACTGCAGTTTTGTAGTACCATATAATAAGAATTTACTCAGAGAATATGGTGCTCACATTAATGTAGAGGTGTGTATCTCAGTAAAAAGTGTGAAATATCCTTTCAAATATGCCTATAAAGGACATGATTGCGCAATGATGGAAATAAATATGAATAACAATGAAACTAATGCAAATGAATATAATGAAATTAAGCAATATATTTCGTGTAGATACGTATCTCCGCCTGAAGCATTTTGGCGTTTGTCAGAATACAAAATGCATGGACAGTCACACATAGTTTACCGACTCGCCCTCCATTTACCTGACCAGCAACAAGTTTATTATAGGCCGGGTGAACAAGGACAAGCTGCTGCCCGCGCAGAAGGACGAGACACGCAATTAACTGCATGGTTCAAACTTAACCAAAGTGACGTGGATGCAAGAACCCACCTTTATATTGATATTCCTGAATATTATGTATTTAATAAGCAAAGCAACACTTGGACCAGAAGACAACGTCACCGCCAGATTGTAACGAGAATGTACTCTGCCAGTCCTAGAAATGCTGAGAAATTTCATTTAAGGATGCTTCTTCTTCATATACCAGGTGCAACTTCTTTTAATAACCTGAAAACTGTAGGAGGTGAACAATTGCCGACCTTTAAAGATGCCTGTATTCGATTGCAACTGCTTGAAGATGACAACGAACTAGAAATGGCTTTAAGTGAGGCAGCTATATATCAAATGCCACGACAGCTTCTTAACATGTTTGCAATGATTTGTTTATACAATACACCACAAAATGCCTTACAATTATGGAATGATAACAAACACCTTATGATAGAGGACCTTTTACGCCAATATGATGATAATGTTGCAGAGAATATCGCTCTGCATCACATAAACATGATTTTGAATGAAACCGGCATGAATTGTGCGATGCTTGGTCTACCAGAACCAATCAGTGAGCCTCCTGCCATTCAACATATGGAAGAAATTCAAGAAGTTAATCCTGAAATACTAAATACTGAGCAAAGAGGTGTATTTAATAGTGTCATTAACGCTGTTAGTGAACTAGATAGAGGATTGGAGACTAACCATCGACTGTTTTACTTGGATGCACCTGGCGGTTCTGGCAAAACTTTTCTATTCAACATGATTCATGATTACCTGGTGGCTCAAAATGTGGCTGTTAGTACTTCTGCTTGGACAGGTATTGCAGCGACACTATTGAAAAATGGAAAAACACTTCACAGTATCTTCAAACTTCGTGTTCTTTTCACTGAGACAATTACCTGCAATATTCCGCCTAATTCTGACCAAGCAAATATTCTCAGGCAGGTGAAGCTCTTCATTATTGATGAGGCGTCGATGATCCCTCGATATGCATTAAATGCCATTGATAATTGTTTACAAGATATTATGAATAATAATAGCATATTTGGTGGTAAAGTCTTCATATTAGGAGGAGACTTCAGGCAAGTTCTGCCTGTGGTTCCTAGAGCTCCACCTGCTGCAGTATTGGATGTATGTCTAAAGAAGTCTCCAATGTGGCACAGTTTTCATCAACTTAAACTCTCTCAGAATATGAGGACTAATGACAACGAACAAGTTTTCTCACAATGGCTCTTACAAATCGGAAATGGTCGAGTGCAGAGTTCACTTGATAACGTTTCTGATGATACTATCGATATCCCAGAACAATGTGTATGCAATGACTCTTTAGTATCAGACATATTCGATAATTGCACCCAAGACGAAATGAAAAGTAGTTATTTTGTCACCAAAAAATGCAGATTGCTTGGATATTAATGAAGATATTCTAAGTATACTACCAACTGAGAGCAAAACATATCTAAGTATAGATTCAGTATCATCAGACAATGAAATGGAAGCCAATAATTATCCAATGGAATTCATAAATTCACTTACGCCTTCGGGAATGCCTCCTCATCATCTCAATCTTAAAGTTGGATCTATTATTATGCTGCTTCGAAACCTGTCAATAACGCAAGGACTATGCAATGGAACGCGTTTAGAAGTATTGGAGCTTCATAAGCACAGTATTCTAGCTTCAATCATAAGTGGATCTCATGCTCAGGAGCGAGTTTTAATTCCAAGAATTAAACTTAATCCCAGTGACGCAAATATTCCATTTGTTTTGCACAGGACTCAATTTCCCATCCGCCTATCATATTCAATGACCATTAATAAAGCTCAAGGACACACTTTCGATAAGGTTGGGATCTACCTACCACAACTTTGCTTTACTCATGAACAACTTTATGTAGCCTTCTCAAGAGCAAGGTTAAGGAACAGTGTAAGAGTGAAAATTTGTCCTCAGAATAATTCTACTCATGGCCAGAGAAGAGGAACTACCTTCACTAGAAATATTGTATATAAAGAAGTT
>OY744534.1:91427089-91472089 GCA_963556195.1 Sepiola atlantica | reverse complement strand
TACCCGCTCTCCATAACCTTACCCCTAACCCTAACCTGCTCTCCTTAACCCTAACCCTAACCTTAACCCGCTCTCCTTAACCCTAACCCTCACCCTAACCGGCTCTCCTTAATCCTAACCCTAACTACCCGCTATCCTTACCATAACCCTATCCCTAACCCGCTCTCATTAACCCTAACCCTTACCCTACCCCTAACTATGCACTCTCCTTAACCTTAACCCTAACCCTAACCCTAAACCTAACCCTAAACCTAACCGTAAACCTAACCCGCTCTCCCTAACCCTAACCCTAAACCTAACCCGCTCTCCTTAACCCTAACGCTAACCCGCTCTCCCTAAACCTAACCCTAAACCTAAACCGCTCTCCTTAACCCTAACCCTAACCCGCTCTTCCTAACCCTAACCCTAAACCTAACCCGCTCTCCCTAAACCTAACCCTAAACCTAACCCGCTCTTCCTAACCCTAACCCTAAACCTAACCCGCTCTACCTAACCCTAACCTTAAACCTAACCCGCTCTCCCTAACCCTAACCCTAAACCTAACCCGCTCTCCTTAACCCTAACCCTAACCCGCTCTTCCTAACCCTAACCCTAAACCTAACCCGCTCTTCCTAACCCTAACCCTAAACCTAACCCGCTCTCCCTAACCCTAACCCTAACCCTAACCCGCTCTCCCTAAACCTAACCCTAAACCTAACCTGCTCTCCCTAACCCTAACCCTAAATCTAACCCGCTCTCCTTAACCCTAACCCTAACCCTAACCCGCTCTCCCTAAACCTAACCCTAAACCTAACCCGCTCTCCCTAACCCTAACCCTAAATCTAACCCGCTCTTCCTAACCCTAACCCTAAACCTAACCCGCTCTACCTAACCCTAACCCTAAACCTAACCCGCTCTCCCTAAACCTAACCCTAAACCTAACCCGCTCTCCTAAACCCTAACCCTAACCCGCTCTTCCTAACCCTAACCCTAAACCTAACCCGCTCTCCCTAAACCTAACCCTACACCTAACCCGCTCTCCCTAACCCTAACCCTAAACCTAACCCGCTCTCCTTCACCCTAACCCTAACCCTAACCCGCTCTTCCTAACCCTGAACCTAACCCGCTCTCCCTAAACCTAACCCTAACCCTAACCCTAAACCTAACCTGCTCTCCTTAACCCTAACCCTAACCCGCTCTTCTTAACCCTAACCCTAAACCTAACCCGCTCTCCCTAAACCTAACCCTAAACCTAACCCGCTCTACCTAACCCTAACCCTAAACCTAACCCGCTCTCCCTAACCCTAACCCTAAACCTAACCCGCTCTTCCTAACCCTGAACCTAACCCGCTCTCCCTAAACCTTACCCTAAACCTAACCCGCTGTCCCTAACCCTAACCCTAAATCTAACCTGCTCTCATTAACCCTAACCCTAACCCTGACCCGCTCTTCCTAAACCTAACCCTAAATCTAACCCGCTCTCCTTAACCCTAACCCTAACCCGCTCTTCCTAACCCTAACCCTAAACCTAACCCGCTCTTCCTAACCCTAACCCTAAACCTAACCCGCTCTACCTAACCCTAACCTTAAACCTAACCCGCTCTCCCTAACCCTAACCCTAAACCTAACCCGCTCTCCTTAACCCTAACCCTAACCCGCTCTTCCTAACCCTAACCCTAAACCTAACCTGCTCTCCCTAACCCTAACCCTAAATCTAACGCGCTCTCCTTAACCCTAACCCTTACCCTAACCCGCTCTCCCTAAACCTAACCCTTAACCTAACCTGCTCTCCCTAACCCTAACCCTAAATCTAACCCGCTCTCCTTAACCCTAACCCTAACCCGCTCTCCCTAACCCTAACCCTAAATCTAACCCGCTCTCCTTAACCCTAACCATAACCCTAACCCGCTCTCCTTAACCCTAAACCTAACCGGCTCTCCCTAAACATAACCCTAAACCTAACCTGCTCTCATTAACCCTACCCCTTAACCTAACCCGCTCTCCCTAACCCTAACCCTAAACCTAACCTGCTCTCATTAACCCTAACCCTAAACCTAACCCGCTCTCCCTAACCCTAACCCTAAACCTAACCCGCTCTACCTAACCCTAACCCTAAACCTAACCCGCCTTCCTTAACCCTAACCCTAACCTGATCTCCTTAACCCTAACCCTAAACCTTACCCTAACAGTAACCCTAACCCTTACCCGCTCTCCTTAACACTAAATCTAACCCTAATCTTAAACCCTGTTTGTCGGGGATAATCGTGAGAGACGTCTGCAGATCTCATCATCGGCATTTCTCTCGGTCAAGTCTCGACTTCAAAGTGAATTTCGCGACCGTGTTTTCGTCGACCTTCAGCATATGTCGGAACCATCTGAACCGTCAGTCCCTCATCTTGCCTTCAATCGGCGCGATTCCATAGGACCTTCGTATGTCGTCATTACAGACGTGGTCGAGAGTGTAACTCTCAAGATCAAGCTCAGCATTTTAGTTTCGATTACAGCGAATATTCGCTCCGCCTCCATCGTTATCGACAAGCACTCAGAGCTGTAAAACGTACCGGATCTCATAACAGTCCTGTACATCTTGGACTTTAGACGTTCGCTGATCGTGATGTTAGAGATGGCGCCGGTGGAGATGCGGCATTTGAGCCACGTCGCATTGATGCGCACGCCGACTCTGCCGATAATGTAGTCGTTGTCGATTACAACAGAGCTGAAATACTTGAAGGCGTTGGTTCGTGGGAGATCTTCTCTATCAAGTTTCTGGTTCATGTTCGATAAAAGTACCATGGAGCCTAAATAAATGTAGAAGAGAATCTGAGGAACAAATGGCAAATAATGTCAGCAGTTTGAGATATAAAAAAGACAATCTTTTCGTTTGTAAGGAGCGCCGGCAGATTTGCTAGGTACAGCGCTTTAAATGATGTCGTCCGACGAGCACTAGAGATCGCTGGCTTCTCGTCGATCCTCGAACCAGTTTGCCTTGACAGAGAGGATGGCAAACGACATGATGGCCTGACAGTGTGGCCCTTTACAAACGGTAAGTCACTGATATAAGATGCGATCTGTGTCGACATTTTGCGCCCTCGTCAGTGATAGAATCGGCAACAAACCCTGGATATGCAGCAGCGTCAGCAGAGAGCCACAAACAGTCAAACTATGCCGATCTCGACAGATTTGTATTTCAACCGATTGCTGTAGAGACGAGTGGAGTGAAGAGAAAATAGAGTAAGTCCGTGACAATAAAATGAATTTGTGAAAAATCTCATTTGCATTACAATGTGACGTAATAGTTTTCTAAAGACACACACGTTATGGCGTGAAGCCATAATCACATAGTCTCGATATGTCATGGTTAATTATTAACATTCAAGGATGCGATATTATATGTGTATATTGATGTGTATAATAAGTTTATTATTATTACAATATTTATAATCTTTCAAATCTTTGTCGATTTGCTAAAAATGTAGATATTATTCATACGTATCTATCTACTGTTTTCTAAGACAGTGTTGTGCACATCAATACTTTAATTATAAACAAAAAAGTATAACAATACTTTTGTGTATATAATTAAATTATTGTTGTGCGCAACACTCTCTTAGAAACCAGAACATATGTCTATTTGTTATTATATCAATATTTATTTATTTTATATATAAATGTTACTAGCAAGCATTGTCACTTCGTCCATTGTACATGTACGTGTTAAAGCTGTAAAGATTCCCCTCATCAGGTGTCACTATTTCGTTTAGCTTGAATTGTATAGCATACACAATGGCTTTCTAATATATATTCACATATGTATATAATAATTGTTATGAATATATATTTATTATCCACATGTTTCGTGTTCACTAACAATCATCAGTGTGTTTAATATAACTGTTGCGCCGATCCAACGATTTAAACCCTGAACCATCCAATATTCTTTACCTCTTTACGACATAATAAGTCTCGGACAGTGGGAGATAACTTTCGCAATATTGCTTGATTACACACTTTTCATATTTCTCTCACTATACACACACACATATATATATATATGTATATATATATATATATATATATATATATATATATATATATATATATATATATATATATATATAAATATGGTGTGCTGTCTCCTCAAGCCATGCAGCACGTCTTCCAAATTGCGGACGGGGGCATCCTTCGAATAATGAATTAAAAGTTGTTGACAATGAGAAAATGAATGATAAAAAATATAAATAAAAACAGAAATAAATACTGACAGGCCGGGACCCAGGATAAAAAAGGCGAATGAACCCGTTCACACACCAGGCGGGAAGATGTAAGCAATAGTGTAAACCTTCTTGCCTCTGAAAATGGTGCTCAAGCCAATACAGAGGCCAACCACGGTCAGCCATCAGGCCTTGAGACAAAAGGTTCTGGTCCCTATCTCCATCAAATGCAGCAACAAAAAAAGAAAATAAGAAACTTAAAAGCGCAACCATAGACTGTTGCACAAAAAAGGTGCTATTGTTTTGCTGCCACTACTCAAAGTTTGGAAAGTAGAGCAAAACATCCAATGAAATCCTAGCCAATAAGATTCAAGAATCTACCCTCCCCGAAAAATGATATATATATACACACACATATATATATATAATATATATATATATATAGATAGATAGATAGATATATATATATAGAGAGAGAGGTGTGTATGTGTGTATGTAATCAAGGGAAGTTTTATTTCAACTATGTATGTCAGTTACATTCAGTAAACAATACACGCAACTAAAAAAATAGTTCCTCTTTGAAACAATATTCTTTTCTCCTGCTTTTTTGTTTATTTTCTTTTTCAGCTGATCATTCGACGAATAATCGAAAACGTTCGTGATACCTATGCAACCTACATTATCTATATATTAATACGATGGTGTGTGTGTTCGTGTGTCACGCTTCCGGCAAAAGCTTTGCGCATGCATGCCGCACCTAGATTTTGAAAAACATTCAACTCGCCTAATTTTCGAAACATTTTTAAGTATTTTCCTTTGGCGCAACGGTTAGCGACGTAGTATTTTTTTTACTTCGGCCCGACTGGTTTATAGTTCGATCCAAACCAACCTCTAAGAGTGTTTTCTACATTTCGAGGGGAAGGGGAAGAGAGGTAGGGAGGGGACGATCGGAAAGACACATATTAATACAATAGCGTGTATGATTTTGTGTGTCATGTTTACACCAAAAGCAACGACCTTCCGAATCTTTGTATGCTACTCATGAATTGGGTTGGCCTTTTTGCTAAGATCAAAGTGTAGTATCTGTTCCGATGGATACTGCACTCTATAGACTAGTGTTGTCTTGGCCTTCGAGGTTTGATTTACGCCGGTCTATGGGTCTGTCCTGTGAAGTTCTAGGAGGTCCACCCTCTCAGGCTTCGCCTCCCCTCTTTGGGGAGGAGTAGGTTTATTGCTTACTGCCTGGGGCGCCCCTACCAGGGAATACCAACGGGGCTGCCCAGGCAATTTTTAATGGCCAGAGTGCTCACCTTCTCGAGCGCTGGCTTTTCAAACCCCACTTTCCCGACCCGAACTTGAGTCACATCTTACTTGTGGGAGTAAGATTAAACTGGCCTTGTGCCTAACTCCTGGAGAGGAGTAAATAAATATTCATGAATTGGGGCCACATTTAATTAAATCGAAAACATTTACAAAGTAAGGTTTAGTCGTCGAAATATTACCTTCACTAGAAATATTGTATATAAAGAAGTTTTGTAAATTGTTTCATGTATTGTTCATTTTTTTTAAATAAATATACAATTCCAAATCTTATCATATTTTATTCAAACATGTATAGGTTAGGAACAAGATAATTAGTATTAAAAACATCATTTCGTGTAATTTACACGGGTCCCGCTAGTCTTTATTATTATTTTAACATGCTTCCTAAATACACAACATAGTTATATATATATAAGATTTGTTAGAAGGCTATTACAATGCAAGAAATGGAAAAATGGCGTTGAAGAATACGACAAACCAAGTATTATCTATTTTTTTATTTTTTTATTTTTTTTTTTTAAATAAAGCTTACTTGATCAGAGGAATCTTCTACACAGTGATTTAATATGTGATGCCGAGTTCCATAATATATTTCGAGGGGCACCCTCTTTCTCAAATGGATTGTGTATCAAATCCTCAAAAGACCGTGCATGAAATGGGTTGAAAAAAGAATAGTAGGAACGCACTAAATACATTCAAGTCCTGCAGAAATGGGTCCGGTTAATTATACTAGGCATTATTATAGCTATATAGTTCTTTAAAATATGTTTTGTTTAGGTATTTATATATGTGTTTGTTTTTGTTTTTTTATATTAAATAATATCTTTTTTTAAATTTTTTTTTATTTTTTATTTTTTTAATATATATATTTTATATATGTATATCGACTTTTGAATGTTCAATATGTTTTCTTCCATTGCTTTTAACACATATTTCGGCACCGATTGCTTTCATTCAGATTAGATTAATATAGATGATAACGTTATGAGAAAATCTTGTATCCATGTACATTTATTATTAATTATTTTTTCTCGCAGTTTTTCCTAGAGTTTTGTGCTGTTTGAAACTCCCATAAGTCGTGACCGTTGACCTAAAAAAAATCATACAAGAATGATTCAAAAGTCACGAGGTAATTCATTACTTGAATTGATTCATTCTTAGATACGTCTATTCAATCTGTGCGTTTAGCGATAAAATATGCTGTTTCAACTATATGACAAACGGACGGACATGCCATGTTATGAAGACACATGGACGCAACTAAAATGTGTGTTTCAAACTTACGTGTTGCAGGCCGAGGATAATGTTATTTTAAAATTCAGCGTGACAGACAAACACAACTACTGAAATGAGTAAACTGTTGTCATATTTCGGCTGGTGAATATCTGTCTCATTTGAGGAGTGTTGATAAGGTGCAGAAACGTATCTATAATTTGATTAGCTCTACCTTTTAATCCTTTCTACACCCTCTATCTCACAGACGCAAGGTTGCTAGTCTCAGTCTTTTCTATAAGTACTATTATAACATGTGTTCTCAAGAATTGTGTGATTTATTCTTAGCTTCCTTTGTTTCAGCTCGTTTGACTAGTTGATCTAGTGGTCTCCGTTAATTCGGTGTTTTGATACCTTATTGTAATACAGCTTCCTATTCCAGTAGCTTCTTTCCAATAACTGTAGGCTTATGGAACCTTCTTCCTGCTTATTGTTCAAGACTAATGCCAATAGGCATCTCCTGTCTTTTTGCTGGAGCGCTTTCTATATATAAAAAAAAGAAATGACTGACAAAGCCTTTTACGGAGATACGAGGTCGCATCTGCCAAATTCTATTCATTATGTACAAAGATTATTTACTGATCAAATTATTTCCTCCATTTTGTATCACGAATCGACAAGTTTCAACTAAATACTGTATCTCGCGTACGTGCCGGTGTTATGAAAAGGTCAGCAATATTTTGACAAAAGATATTTTTTTCTATAAAACAAATTTCAAATCAATAGTCTGAGCAAAGCTTTCAAATTCATGCATGCTTTTTTATGTGTTAGGTGTAGAGTTAGGGGGTATGTGTATGTGTGTGTGTATTCATACAACAACATGATTAAAGTAATAAACCCAGTCGGCGCTGCCCGGTATGCAATAAAAACTCTATGTACACTAGCTCTCAGGATTACACCCCATAAAAGGAGGCTAGGATAACGAGTCCCTACGGGGATGAAACGTGGAAGCCTCTGTGTAGCTTAATTGCCATTCATATATTTTCATATCTTACTGTATATATATATATATATATATATATATATATATATATATATATATATATATATATATATGAAGAAGAATGGAAAGGAATTAGAGAAGCATAAGCCAAATCGAATTTCCATTCAATTGCTCAGAGCAAGGTATATTCCGCAAAAAGGCAATTTATTCAAGTTAAATTTTCCTTAAGCCAGGCTTTTCAAACATCAAAATCTTATCATCAGAGGAAGTCGCTGGGATAGATAAGTTGGCAATGGCCAAGATTTAAAATTTGAAAAAAAGAAATAAAAGTTGTAGGGAAAGAAAACGCTCTATCCTGGATATTGAGCTGTATACTCTTCACAATAGGTTTTACCTCTCCTAAAAGTTCGCTTTTAGTACACCTCTTATATATATATATATATATATATATATATATATATATATATATATATATATATATATATATATATATATATGATTGCTCTATCTCGTTTATCGAGCATCAATTATTTTATGATAGCTTCTAATTTAAAGGTATACATTATATCTTTATTTTTCTGATTTATATTTATATATACATATATATATATATATATATATATATATATATATATATATATATATATATATATATACATACATATTTATTGTCTTTTGTTTTTTCTGAGTTTATAGACACGATCTTTGGACTTCTGGAGAATTCATACATAAAAAATCCAAGATATATATATATATATATATATATATATATATATATATATATATATATATATATATATATAAGTCCTAACTATCACCGAATTTTCTCTTTCCCTTGAACTGTGTAAACTGCTGCTGATAACGAATTAACCAAAATCGCCTTTTTTTTTCATTTCTGCCTTTTTCATTCACAGCCGAAACTCGAACGTTTTTAGGCAAATCAAAATAAATGACTGCGTGATATTTTCTGCGTTATTCTTTATCCTGACGAAGTCTACAATAAAGACGAAACGTTGATGAATACATATATCAAATAGGTTGTGGATTTCCTTTTTCACTTTACACAAACACACACACACACGCACACATATATGTTTATATATATATATATATATATATATATATATATATATATATATATGTATATATATATATATTAATATATATATAGGTTTTGACTTTCTTTTAATTTTTTAGTAAATACATATTTGAATATGTGTGTGTCATACACTATCTTAAAAACATTCCATCTACAGTATGTTGTTACTATGGTTACTATAAAACTTATACATTTCTGATTAGTCAACAGATATGTAAAGAAATTCAATTCTGACAATCTTTTGGCCACGGTCGAAACTGGGCGTTAAGCAGCATAGACAGATCGCAAAACCAACATAGCATTCGGCCACGTGATGTCGACGAACGTACGGTGCAAGTTTCGTTATAGTTTGGTAAAAATCGCCATCGGCATGACAAACTTGTAGGTTAAAGATATTGGTTGTGTTTTAATCAATAGCCGACGACGAAAGAAATGAAGGAGTTATTCGAAACAGATGTACAAATAACTGTTCGTTAAATTGTTGAAACGTTGATTATAATTTATCCGCTAGTTTTGGACCCCGTCCGAGAAATGAAAACATCAAAGCAGTTCGATGATGAGCGACTTACAAATAAAAAATAAATCATCGCTTAGTAATATCGGTATCACTTTTCAGGACAAAAAAAAACATCCATCCATATTTCTATTGACGAAAAGCATATTCTTCATGAACTATCACAAGACTATTGCGTTGATCTATGTAGATAATACGAATATTGCTTGCAACATCAGAAGTCTGAAAAGAAGTTTATAACTAACCTGAATCCATCGAGAATTCAGCATCAGTGTATTTTGAGCAAGTTAACTATTGTACCAGAAACGGCAGCGTATGTGTATATTTGTCAACAGAAAATGTGTATAATATTTGTCAACAGAACATTCACCTGCTTGCTACGGTTCGACTAACCGCCTACCGAATGAATATAAGAAATTCAAACTCACCCATTCTATTCACCTGAGTATCATACACCGACTATTTTTGTTTTAATCATCTCGGGCACTTCTTGCGAGGGAAAATTTCAATAAATAAAGATTAACCAGAAAAACATTTCAACAGTAAGTAAATTTAAAGTGTATTTTGTCGATTATCATAATTTTTATTTCGGTTACCGAAGTTGAATTTGACCTGATTCATAAGCATTTGGAAATAGATGTAAAAAATCGGGACAATTTTTTTACCAACCCTAACCTTAACCCTAATCACAAAGTCTTGTGATACAACCAAAGTATAATGTCAAGAAAAGAATTGAACGTCGACCTTGTTTCCTGCACATTCTGGAAGGTGAACTTGAACAAATAATCGGCCAGTTCGTCTTATATGCGGGACTTGTAAGAAACTGGGCCGGACTGAAGTACTTTAGGACCTTTGAAAATTATTCTATCAAGGGCCCGTAAGTACTTCAGTCCGGACAGTCTATATCTAAAAATAAGTTGCCCCAACGATATTGCAGAAATTGATTTGGAAACCAGATGAAAAATCCGGCACTTTTTGGGACGAAAATTCATCGGGAAAATATCGGAAAAAGTCATTATCCTTTTACAGCCAAAAAGGTAGCAACGTGAAATATCAAAACATATATGCCACGGTTTCTGAATGATCGGATTAAATCAAATAGAATAAATAGTGGTTGCAAATAGTTTCTTTTTCATATTTGAATTTGTAAATTCATATTAAAATAATTCTACGCAGAAACACCTTAAAAGAAATACTATACAATCTAATAAGGGTAACTTTTTCGTATTACACCGTGGGTTAAATCTCGACAGCGCGTTCTTATTGATACCCACACCGCGTCCACTTTCTAGACAGAATCCTTTGGTGATGTGACAGTCAAAGTTTTCAGCTTCTCTTTTTTCGTTCACTGTCTTTATTTTTCTCAATAACAGTTTTCAAAAACATTGGAAACATCGACAAATGAAATTGGGCTTTAAATATCTTTCATGGATGCTATTCTATCGTCAGGGTATACATATACGTTCAGTTTCGAAAGACAATGGATACCTCATGTAAGGGTAACTACGCGTGTAATTGGGAAGCAAGTGTTGCGCAATCTCTAGACACACCTCTCTTGAATCGGCACTGCTTGAATCTAATGGCAAGGAGAAGTCCAGGACTCGAAGTAATGCCGAGATAAGTGGAGAGCACATACAGCACATGCTATACTCAAATAGTCACTCATTTTAGTACTGGCCAGGCTCAACGTCTCTTAACTTCAGTGATCAGAATATACACAGATAAAACAACCCGTCCTCCATGGGAGAGAAAGCAGCTATCCAATAGCCCAGCTGGTCTCCCTGGTGGTTTAGTCGAAAGAGAAACGACCCCCTCAGCCCATTTACCGCGTTAAACTGGTCGCTTCATGTCTGTGTGATATTACTGCTGGAACACGTATTCTATTCTTGTATTTAACTACCTCTTACCGCGGTAAGATTTGACACAAGGTCGGGATAGTGTTGTTGAAAAGCTAACGCCCTAGAGAAAGAGCAGTCCGACATACAAAAAAATGCCCGAACAGCTCCGTCGGCATTCCCGGATAAGAGCAGCCAGACGACTAGTAATAAACTAACCCCTTCTTAAACACTTGGGGTGCACCTACTTAAACTGCACAAGGAAATACATCAGACCGGTGGAATCCAGGCCCGAAGGCCAAGAGGGTACCTGTCTACAGAGTGTAGCATTAGACCTCTTCAAAATTGACCTTTTTCTTCAAACATATGGAAACTGCTATTATTCCCATTCTCAAGGTCTAAATTTCTAAAGAAAATTTTATTAGCTTTCATTTGGTACCACTTTCAATGCTATAGCATCAACCTCTGGAAAGCTACAATGAAAATAAGGACATAATATCCCAAATTTTGCAGCGTTTTTGAAAAACGTCAACAATAAAATTACATGGCTCTTGAGGCAGGCATAGCCAAGGTCCAAGATCACAATAACTGGTATATTTAGCTAATTTAGACCTTGGAGAATGGGAATAATATCAGTTTCCATATGTTTGAAGAAAAAGGTCAATTTTGAAGAGGTCTAGTGTAGCATACATCGGAAGAGATACTACACTTTGATCTTAGCCCAAAAGCCGAGGATTTCTTTTTTTGGGGGGGGGGGGCACGTATTCTTACTCGATATATTGGGGAAAATTCAACTATTTTTTAAATTTAATTGGAAATGTATCTTCTTTAAAAAATCCACTGTTGACACACCCGCATCTGATCTTGATACATCTCGAATTTGACGTGGAAAAGTTTGGAAAAATAATACTAAATTTAGCAAATACACCAAACCTTGTGTTTCTGATATTCGCTGTGTAACAATCTGTTAAAATAACAATCTGTTAAAATAACAATCTGTTAAAATAACAATCTGTTAAAATAACAAAGTACAAATCGTTTTGAAACTTTAATCGTTTTACTTAATAAAACGTTGATATTTTTTTTTATTGTTTTAATGAAATTTAAAGTAAAGACACATTTTGCGATTGAGTTCATCTGCAGACGAGACGTGTTGTTCAGCTGAAAAAAAAAATAACTAAATGACTACCTCACGCTGTCTTTAACCCATGCGCTAAGCATATCATTTGCATATATACGTATATCTCTGTATTTAGTTATCTTCTTAACTGATCGTCCATCATTTTACTTATTTATTTACTTATTTATCTATTTATCTATTTATTTATTTATTTATTTATTTCAGTTTAACAAGCGTTGTTTCTCGTTTTCCCCCGGCCGTTGTTTGACTCCGGCATGTCTGACGAAATTTTACCCCATCCAGTCATGAAAATGCCACTGACAGACGCTGTCTGTGATTTGTTTACTTTTGGGTTACATAACACAATTTCTGTTTTCGACTTTATTTTTTCTAGTTTATTCTAATTTTAATTGTTTATTGTTTTTACACGTACTAACCACGTGAACCTAATGGAACGAACATTTTTAGAAATTTGCTAAATGTGTATCATCACTATCAGCAGTTATATAATATATAAAGAGAAGCCAGTCTGATTTTAGGAGTTTCTCATCGATAGCTTCTGTCTTCCAATATTTATATATAATTCTGAATAACCATTTTTTTCTTTTATTTTACCATATTCTTTCGCAATAAATATGTGTCGCTTTAGTTTCTATGAATGAATAGATAACCGGGCTTGGAACATTGTAAAGCTGCGGTCATTTTGAAAGAATTCAGCTTCATAACATCCATCGTTATTTAAAAAAAGACATTCTAATTTATCTATGACAACTTTCAAATACACAATTACATTTGTTTTAAATGAATAATAATTTCTATTATTCTAATTTTATATCACTAGGTAGAATAATTTGATTTCTTACATATATCTAAAACGTTGTTGCAGTTTTAGGGATTCGTGAATTTTCTTATATTTTATGTTACATTTAATTCAACGTCAGTTCCGTCCGTAGTGCATAAGCAGTAATCCATATAACTTATTACATTTTTTTATTTACATTCGTCACAAACATTTATATAATTCCCAAAAGTTTAAGTCTGGAGAGTAAAGAGATATTTGTATCAATCATGTATGCAAGAAAATCATAGTAGTATTAGTAAATGAGTTTAGTGCGTATTTTCTTATTATATGTCAGCATTCGTTGTCGAGTGGGTAGCAATTCAGCATGTTAGGATGTTTGCCATAGATAATGTTTTTCAGTGTACATTTCTTAGTTTGTTTGCATGGCTTTTCATGCGAGTAGCAAGTAAACAGTTTTAGATGGTTGTTATAAAAACTGATTTTGTGTCTATATTTGTTAGATCAGTGTAAACTTTCGATTTATTTTTTATCACCCAGAACATTTAAATTGATTCATCTCGTGTTGATTTCCGGCATTCCAGGCTGGGATGAAAGTAATTTATATTTTATCTTCGCTCAAACAAAAAGGCAATGGCTATTTTGGTTGCTAGTCTTTTTCCTGGGAGATAGATTTTCTCCCAACATCAGAAAATCACACTGTGTTTAATTTTTTCCCTATTCGTATTGAGGCAAGGGATGAGGTTTACGATGCGGTTTCAGCTACAAACTTGTTCACAACACTGGCAATCATTTACCTTTTTTTATATACAAGGAATTGTAATGTTCGTCAATATGTTATACTGTACGCTTATATTCAACTTTTCAACGTTGGCTGTGTAGTATTAGACTAGTTTAGTGTTCAGGAGAGATGGAAAAACTGATAGGTATGTATGACCAGTTGCTATTATACTAGTCAGTAGTTAATGACTGAATGCTTGTTGTGATTATTATAAGATTGGGCTAGTGTTCAGAGGAGATGAAGAAAGATGATAAGAAATGTCGGGCATGCGTAATTAAACCGATCCTCGTTTCGTAAAAAGATGCCATCAGCGATTTAAAATTTACTTCAAAGTGAACATTGTTGTGACTATTATTCAGATTTTATAGTGACAATTGGACCTATTCTCCTCTTAGTAAGTCAAATGAATTACATTTCGGAAATCTTATACATAGAGTAAAGTAAAGTGCCCCCTCCCGTCATAAACAGTATACATCTACATATATGCTTCGTATGTGAGTTAGGCTAATTATTGATAAGTGATTGAAGAAATATTACGATCGATCGAAGTGATCGATTTTTATATTTTATCCGTTAAGTCGTTTTATTTTTTAATTAATTTAACGCTAAAGTAGGAGTTAGTACACCACCACAAACACTACTATGTCTTCATAATTATGTGCAAGGGCACCTTAAAATAAATACTATATAATCTAATAAGGGTAACTTTTTCGTATTACACTGTGGGTTAGATAACTTCATATAAACGACTACGTTTGCGAGCGATTGAGCGACTAATAAAAAAGCTATTAAGAAATTGTCATGTTATGATTATAAATTATACAAAAAACTTACAAATCTTATTTTAAATTTTTTTAAGATATACATAGCAAAGTGTACCGTACATTTCTTTGTTTTTGGACTTAAGCTTTACAAACAGTATGCACTATTTTTCACGTTCGTACGTTAGTCACATGTAACTTATTCGGTTTCCCGTATAAGTACTGCCGCATGTTTAGTTTAGATATGGAGAAATCCCCCAAAAAGTTAAATTGTGAGGAAAACTGCATTCGTCCCCTCTCGCGATAATTTAACAGTTACAACGTGTCCGTTTTCATAGACTCTGGGCCGAGTGTAATCGCCGCGCCGCACGAGAGATCCGTTATCATAGAAACTAGCATGACCGTATTTACGTAGGTAACAACCCAAAACAATCATAGCTCATACGTACATACATTGAAGCGAGAATGTTCATTCTTAGTTATGACATAACACGATCGTTTAACTTTTATTTAAAATTGTTTTTCTATTGATTTTTTTTTCATGTAAATCTAATTTATATTTTACATTAATCGAATCCATAGGTGGTATTTGCATCAAATGTTCGCCTACTCTTCTAATTAACCTTTATTTTATGGTAATCGCCTCGGACAATGCATGAAGCCACTTGATGTAAGGAGCTAACAGGAACAAAATATCATCATCAGAAAGACAGGAGATGCCTATTGGCTTTAGTCTTGAACAGACCAGGCCATAGGTAGGAGGAAATCAGTCAGCAGGAAGAGAGTTCCACAAGCATGCAGTTTTTGGAAAGAATCTACTGGAATAGCAAGCTGTATTACAGTGAGGTATCAAAACAGCGAATTGATAGAGACCACTAGACCAATGAGTCAAACGAGCTGGGACAAAAGAAGCGGGCAATAGATCACACAATTGCAAAGAACACATGTCATAATAGGACTTATAGAAAAGACTATGACTATCAACACTGCGTCTGTGAGAGAGAGGATGTCCAGAATAAGAAAAGGTGGCGTTAATCAAATTATTAATCAGGAACCCTCAAATGGGACAAAGATTCAACAGCCTAAATATGACTCTATGTACTCTGTGGTCTGATAGTAGATTTGTAGAGATAGAGAATAACCCCATGTGTGAAAAAGTGCTTGAAGCGATAAAGAGAACCGACTTTACGAGAAGCAGAAAGAGCAATGGATACAATGTATGAACTCCAAGAAAGATTTGATGAAAGGACAGACCAAGAAGTTTCAGAGTCGATTTCTCCTCAAGAGCTGAGCCATCCATGAGAATCTCAGGAAGAAAGAGACACGTCAACGCCTACGCTTTTCTTACAAATATTATCTAAACATTATTTTACTTACAAATATATTTAATACTACAAAGAGTATCTTCCCGACAGTGTTAGTTTATAGATAGAAATATTTCAAATCCTCAACAACTACAACATAAAACAAGTCTTCCCTTCTACGCACGTGCGTTGCTGCGAAGATGCTCTTGTTGTATACCCCCCCCCCTGCTTGGGCCGCGACAGTTCTCGTTTTGTATACTCGTCCCGGAACGGGCCGTGGCAGTTCTCGTTTAAATACTCGTCCTTTTTAACACCATAAATCATGTAATTTGCATACCTTTACATTTCTCGCACCCTCAATCTTTCCTCGCCGCGTGGAATGGTGCGTCGTCTAGTGGTTGAATTTTTTCTTCTTTCTTTCTGCCGTGAACCACGCCGCTGCAACAAAAAGCTCCATGACCGACTCAGAAGACAAACAATCTTTGAAACTTAATTTCTGTTTTGTTTCAGGCGTTAGTAATCTATCGGCTTGGAGATATTCATCAACGTCGAGAGAGAGAGAGAGAGAGAGAGAGTACAAATTACTACTTTCTTAATTAATTATCAATTAAGTTCTTAACCATTCGTGGAGGGGGAAAAGAGATCTTTCGTCTGCGTTTTCTTAGGGAATCACTTCCCCTAATCATTGTTGCGGACTACATCTTAAATCACGTCTCATAGGCTCGCCTCCAAAACCAGACTGGCAAAACTCTCAGCTTCTCACGAAGAACAAGTGACGTCACGGATCCACACGTGCGACACTCATGCACAAACATTTCCTTCACTCATGTTTTCTGACCTCTTGACCCGGTGCTCATCAACGTTCGCTCAGACAGCACTTGTGAGCTCCAACCGTGAGAACAGCCCTATTCTGCACCCGACTGCACGGGTCCACCCGCACTAAATCGCGCAAGTCAAACCACCGATTTCCAACAGATACGTCCACCTGAAGATGCGTCCGTTCCCACAGGGCCATTATCCAACACTCTGTCTGAGTCATGATATAATACGACCGTTTAAATGTCTTATTTATCAATTATCATTTTAATAATTAAAGAACAACCTTTCTGTGCTCAGTCAGTGAGGGAGAATTTTTTTTAGACTGAGATAATTTTTTGGGGTCCCAAGCCACAGTGCCCCTTTTTCATGAGTTGGATATTTTCTACATTGAAACCGATCTTATTTTTAACTCTACCTTCGTGCCGAGGCAACTAAACAGGGGCTTCCACATATATTAATATGAGAAAAAAACGATTGTTTTATGCAAATACTTCATGGTATGAACGGATTCTATGCTCTTTAATAAGTAATATTGAAGAAAGTAGAGGGTGGACATTGGGTTTACTTTCGGTAGCTTCGTAACTCTGGCTTCGCTTATTTTGCTCTTTAGCCCGCAAATTGCATAAGCGATGTTTCTGACAAAAGGGGAAGAATTGCTGTTTCCTGGGCCATAATCTATTTATCTATCTAACACTTATCGTTGGTTTTTTTTTTTTTTACCTTAAAGCAGTACTTTTTAAAGCTCCTTACATCAAGTGACTCCATGCTTTGTCTGGAGCAATTTCAATAAAAAAAAATATAAAAATTTAAAAATTAGTTGTGGCGGGGGTATTTTTGGAGGCGAGCTTATTTTCCAAAAGATCCCCAGAATAATTTGATATTTTCTTTCTCATTTACCTGATTCTCCGATTTCTATCTCTCTATACTACGTAGATGTATCTTTCCTCCTTCGCTCTTCCTCTGTTTTGTATTCATTTCTTGTATTTTGTCAACCCCTTGTAAAACATTCACAGCTAGAACTCGTCTAGCTACTACCGCTGCCATTGATTTATCATTCTCCCTCTGCGTATCCAAGACAAAATGAAACTTCCATGGGCAGAGTTTCTTTCCTAGAACTGCCTGTCTCTGGAAGACAGTGCGGCGAACCCGCTTCCCAGCCGACTACAATATGGTCGTCTTCAAGTCCAATGTAAACAAGCTCTTGTTGAACCGTCTCCGTAAATAACCAATGTCTGCCCTGCAACAAGCATCGTGCCGGTGATCGCGATGTTGTCTCACCGTCCACCACCCTTATCCTCGAGTGGCCTTTGGGCCTTGATAAGCGGTGACTTTTATTGTAAAAATAAATCTCTTCTTCTCTTTCTTAATGTCTCTTTATTTTATTCTCACGGCTTTCCACTCCTCCTCCTCCTCCTCTCTATGTATAATTGCACGTTCCCTTTCCATTTTCCTCTCACCGCTTCTCGCTAACTCCTGCTCTCGACCCATAACTATTTTTACTTCCCCCTTTCCGCTAATCTTATTCCACTCACTTCTCCTTACTACTTACCACTGCTCACTTCCTCAGTCTGTTTTTTTATTCCCCTTCTTCTTTATCGCATGTTCTCTTTTTTTTTTCAAATATCTCTCCCTTTTCCTCTCACCGCTTCTCACAAACTCCCTCTCTCTACTTATATCTGCTATTTCCCTCTCTTTCTCTCCTACCGTTTTTCACGTACCTCTGTCTCTCTACCTATATCTTCCACTCCCCTTTTTCCTCACACCGCTTCCTACTCACTCCTTCTCTCTACCCTTAACTTCTTTTCCTCTAGCCCCTTTCCTCTATCTGTTTTCCACTCACTCCCCCTCTCTACCTATATCTATTCCATCCCTCATTTTTCTTCTACTACTTTCCACTCACTCCCCCTCCCTACATATATCTGTTCTTCCCCTCTTTTCCCTCCTACTACTTTCCACTCACTCCTCCTCTCTACCTATAAATTCTCTTCACCTCTTCCTTTCCTCTCACCATTTCCTACTCACTTCTCTTTATTCATAACTTCTCTCTTTTTCCTCTCACCGCTTTCTACTACTCCCCTCTTTACATATAACAGCTCTTCCCCTCTCCCTTTCTCTTCCTATCGCTTCCCACACACTCTTCCTCTCAACGTATAACTGCTCTCCCACTCTCTCCTTTCTACTCACCGCTTCCCATTCACTCCTTCTCTCTACCTATAACTGGTCTTTCTTTTTTCCTTTTACTTTTCACGGTTTCCCAGGGATTCCTTTTCTACCTATAACTACGCTTCCCCTCTTTTTTCGCCTCTCACCGCTTCCACCCACTCCTGCGCTCTACACTACCCCTCTCTTTTTTCCTCTCACCGCTTCCACGCACTATTTCTCTGTACCTATAATGTATCTTCCCATCTCTCTTTCACTCTCACCGCTTCCTTCTACTCCCTCTATACCTATAACTGCTTCTCCACTCTCTTCTTTATTCTCACCGCTTACACACACTCCTTCTCTCTACCTATAATTTATTTTCCCTCTCCCTTTCCCTCTCTCCGTTTTCAACTATCTCAACCTCTCTACCTATAACTGGTCTTTCTTTCTATTTTTTTACTTTTCACAGCTTCCCAGGGATTCCTTTTCTACCTATAACTGCGCATCCTGCCTCCCATTACCTCTCACCGTTTCCCACGCACGCTTTCTCTCTACATATAACGACACTTCCCCTCCCTCTTTTCCTCTCACCGCAACCACCACTCCTCTTCCGATAACTGCTTCCCCACTCTCTCTTTTCCTCCTACCGCTACTTTCTCTCTCTCTCTTTCTATCTATCTATCTATCTATCTATCTATCTATAACTGCCTTCTCCCTCAGCCTTTCTTTCTATCGCTGCATTCATTTTCCGGATCAGTGTCATATCTCTTTTTTTCTGGTATTAGTGGTTCTGCTTGACTCCGACATGTCTGACGAAACCCTACCTACATTTGGGGGGCGCGGTGGTGTCACTCAACACAAACAAACGCTTCTTCTGTAACCAACCACCTTGTTTTGATAACTAACAGGCTTTCTTTCTTTATACTTTGTTTATGCTGGCTTAAAATTCACTCAAAAGAACTCTATTTATTATTTGTAAGCGCGCCAACCACGCAAAATTGATCGAAAAACATCCTTCCGTACGAACATATCTCTCGATCTATCAGACTATCTATAGTCCGTTAATATATGTCTGTTGCCATGAAAATAGGAGAGCTCATATTCTTTTTCTTTTTAAACATTTTTTTAAGAATATAATAATAAATGACGCTAAAAAGCCTTTAAAAGCATGTTTAGATGTTATTTATTAATAAAATCAAATCAGAACAAATATTTTTTCTTTTTCATTTTTTTTACTTTGATCTTTTAACTAATAATTTCGCTAGATACCTAGCATCTTCAGGGTGTGAGGAGAAGTTGTAATAGTTCCGTATGTTTGTAGCAGTCTGTAAGGATGGAAAATAGACGTTGTGTTGTGAATGAACCGGTTCATTCACTTTTTAAATATGAGGTTACGCGCATGCACGCGAGATTGTATTAAAATAAGAGAGTTCATATCTTTTCTTTTAAAACATCTTTAAGATTTTAATAATAAATGAGGCTAACGGCCTTAAAAAGCATGTTTAGATGCGATATTCATTAATAAAATCAGAACAGATTTTTTTCTTATTCATTTTTTACTTTTATCTTTTGACTAATAATTTCGCTATATACCTAGCATCTTCAGGGTGTGAGGAGAAGTTGTAATGTATTTTACTATGTTCATATCTTTATATCTATCTATATAAATATGTTCATATTATATATACATATCTATATTATAAAAATAAATTGTGCTGTTGAAGGAGATCGTATTATTATCTATTTTTCACGACAATATTATCATTAGTATGTATGTGATATTTTTTACATCGAATGTACGGATTATAAGACAAATATAAAAGACTTTTAGACAATAATAACATTTTATACAAAATAATAAAACAATGTAGAATACAATACATATGTTAAATGAATACCCCAATATGAATTAAAAGAACATGGTGACAATTTATTTACCTCCCCAGGCGGTTAGGCACAAGGCCAGTGTTATATTACTCCCGCAAGTCAAGATGTGACCCAAGGTCGGGTCAGGAAAGTGGGACTTGAAAAGCCAGAGCCCGAGAAGGGCAGCACTTTGGCCATTAAAAATTGTCTGGGTAGCCCCGTCGGCATACCTCGGTAGGGGCGCCTCAGGCAGTAAACAATAAACCACTCCTCCCCAAAGAGGGGAGGCAAAGCCTGGGAGGGTGGACCTCCTAGAACTGCACAGGAAAGACCCATAAGGCGGCGTAAATCAAGCCCCGAAGGCAAAGACGATACCAGTGTATGGGGTGTAGTATCCATCGGAACAGATACTACACTTTGATCACGGCCAAAAGGCCATTTTTTGTTTATCTACCTCCCACAAGGTAAGATGTGACACAAGGTCGGGAAAGTGGGATTAGATAAGCCAGCGCTCGAGAGGTGAGAACTCTGGCCATTTAAAAATTGCCTGGGAACCCCCGTCGGCATTCCCCGGTAAGGGTTCCTCAGACAGTAAGCAATAAACTTACTCCTCCCCGAAGAGGAGAGGCGGAGCCTGGGAGGGTGGACCTCCTAGAATTGCACAGGTAAGACCCATGAAGCGGCGTAATTCAAGCCCCGAAGGCCAAGACGATACCAGTGTATGAGGTGTAGTATCCATCGGAACAGATACTACACTTTGATCCCGGCCAAAAGGCCATTGGTGACAAGCGAAGAGGAATACAAACGCATCAAGTAAGACTTGAGACACTAGGTGCGTTTGGAGAACAGAACATTGGACCAGTATGACCTGTCGCGCCGAAGAGCTGACAGAAGATTCTCGGTGTAGAGTAAGAGTCTTGTGGCTCTTTAAGGAGCCAATCATGTGATCATGATCAGAACAATGTTGTGTTTGATTAAACAATGCTGCTGAGCTCGTAATGAAAAGGTCAACTTAATTACCAACACTGAGTTGTTTATAAGAACTCTCTTGGTGATTGACCTCTGCTTCATCTAATCAAGACGAAGTATTTAACTTTGATATGCGAGGTTCTTTTTTTTCTAAAATAAAAAAGAAAGTCTGGACCTAAAATCAAAAAATCCAGTTTATGTGTCTAAATATAAATCTAAAAAACGGTAAATTAAATTCGTAATAATCATTATGATTTTGTTGCCAGCATTGGAAGAGACGACGTGAAGGTTGCCTACATCCGTAAGTGAAAATTCTGCCATGGAACCGACTGAATTGGAACTTGATCTCCCCAAGTCGTCGCCAGCCGTGTTGTTTCTCATTAAACTACCGTCATTTTCCCGGCGGTGAAAATAAATAAATTTTGTTAAATTTCCTTCAAAACGAAATAGAAAATTATCCAGGAGATCAACTCTACCAGTGAAGCTTCCTTTATATCGATTGCGACAACTGAAGCCAATCGTTTGCCAGAGATTACATCAATTTCCTTTGCGTCTAAAAGGATAGAATACATCTCCCTTATCTGGAAGTTAACACATTAATCTGGTAAAACTTGATTTTCTTTCACTTTCAACAAGCACAGACTTTGATCATTGCGATTGTCGTTATCTTACAAAGACTGTTTGGTTATAGATCCAATGAGATCTGACGCGTTTGTACTTTTATTTTGCCATATTTTATATCATACATAAAAAAATGTAATTAATATTAAGATCGATATACATGAATAGAATGATCGATTTTTAAACCCCGCGAGATACTTTATACGGGTGTTATCTCAATTGAGTCCATCTATTCTAAGAAAAACCGTAATTCTATCTGTATTAAAAGGCATTACGTTTGTATGCAGACACGTGTGTTAATGTTAAATATTTGGCGAGTATGCCCACTAGTATATACATTGGTTAGTTGAAAATAACAGGAAATAAAAGTTCACCCTCCCCTTAACTAGAGAACATAGGCTAAAATCACATGATCAAGCCTACATGTGCTTTAGATTAACCTTACAGCACAGCGTTAGTTACTTATATTACTTCTACCGTTCTTTTTCGACCCATCACTACCCTGCTTAAAATTGTCTTTAAAAGCATAAATACAACAATCTGACTTGACTTGAGTGTCCAAATACATGTATTTAAGGATTTTAATGCACATCACCGGGACTGGCGTGGATTAACCAGCTATACAGACGCAGCTGGTAACTGCACGTATAGTTTATCCATAGTGCACCCACTCTAACAGACTGTCACTTTTATAATCCGCCCCACTGATCATGTGGACCAGCAAGCCTCATTACTGACCTTCTCTTGCCGTCACTGTTCGAGGCTTGTGTGATGAATGACCATAGCCCGCTCGGAAACGTTGATAACCTTGTGGTAATGATTGATATCACTCTAAAATCTCGTCCCAAAGCTTATGAGCCGTTTCTAAAAAAAAGACGAGATACGACAGCAGGTTTATTTTAATTTCACCAAAGAGCACGTCTCATATCTCTACAAAGCCACCATCCGTCCATGCATGGAGCATTGCTGTTACATCTGGGTTGGTGCACCATTCACTTGTCTCTTTCTTTTAGACAAGGTCAAAAAAGAGTCGCTAATCTAATAGGTCTCTCACTATCCACCAAGTCAGGTCTCTGTCCAATCGCCGCAATGTTGCATCCTTTTGCTTGTTTTACAAGTACTTCAATGGAATGTGCTCCGATGAACTTGCTGCTCTAGTGACCCCTTAACGTAAATACCCTCGACCAACCAGACAATCAACTAAATACCATCCATTTAATGTGGAGGTTCCCCGATGCCGGAGAGCCTTTTACTCCAATAACTTTTTCCCGGCCATTGGAAGTCTCTCTCTGCTCCCTGTTTCCCTGACTGTACCGACATGCTGAAATTTATAACTAATGTGAACAAGCATCTCGCTGCACAGCTCCGAATTTAAGATGACTCCCAAAACTCTCACCCTAATTCTCAGTAGCCCATTACGTCTACAGTAGCAACTTGCCTTGTTTGAGGTGAACTATGTTAAAAATAAAAAAGTTCAGTCGGGGTCAAAATGCTGAACTTGCGGTTTCAATTACTGGAGTGTGAGAATAAATAAGAAATGGGTGTGACGTCACATAGCTCAAAATGTGAGTGAGTAACAGAAATCGGATCTTCGAGCACTAAACGTGTGGGCATGTTATTTTAAAATGCTCTTATGAGATATGATTAAACAGCAATTATCGATCTCTCTGTTTCCTAATCAGCTTGTCAGTGATTTGGAACGAAGATCAAGTCGAATAAATGTCCCATGTCTTCCAACTGTTAAGTCATTTTTTGAAGTATGAAATAACTTATTTGTAGAAGAGAGGTTTCCTTCAGTCTGGAAAAGATCGGAGATAATTGATTTATCTACCTCCCACAGCGGTAAGATGTGACACAAGGTCGGAAAGTGGGATTTGAAAAGTCAGCTCCAGAGAATTTGAGCACTCTGGCCTACAATAAATGCCTGGGCAGCCCCGTCGGCATTCCCCGGTAGCAATCAAATAACCCCTTCTCAAAGGGTGAGAAGGCAAAGTCTGGGAGGGTGGACCTCCTAGAACTGCACAGGACAAACCCATAGACCGGCGTAAATCAAGCCCCGAAGGCCAAGACGATACCGTATACAGGGTGTAGTATCCATCGGAACAAATACTACACTTGGCTACTGGCCAAGGGCCAAAAAAACGAGCACTTAATGTATGATCATGATATGTCATTCGTGTTTAATATACAATAAACACGCTGTATTTATACGTTACAAAAACTTAGTAATCAATGAAAAAAGCCAGGCAGCCCGAAACTATTTACATTATCCGTCATAATATAGACAAACGACTACAATAACTCGTTCCACACTTTTAGGCGTCCTTAGTTTTAATCATTCTTAACAATACAATATATGACTAACCGTTATATACAGTTATGCGACAGGTGACTCGATATGTGCTACCAATACTATATAATCTCGTGCCACCTGCAGAATAGTCGGGTTAGGGACTAAAGCGGTTACTTTACAAGAATTGACTGCCATCTAGAATATAAATTATTAACGTACCTTGTGGCGTACAGTAGGCGACTCTTCGTGAAGTGACGTTACTGTAGTCTTATTTACAGTGAGAAGATCTCTGGTATATATATATATATATATATATATATATATATATATATATATATATATATATATATATATATATATAGTCATCCACATACAGCCTGTTTCGCTGTTTCACAGCTCATCAGTGCGGCTAGACCAGTTAGTCTCTCAAGCCGGGATCGAAACGCAACCGTCGAACTGACAGTCGGCGATGCTAACCCCTACGCCATCATGCGACACTGACTGAATGTAAGTGATATCTCAATGTAACGAAATGTAAACATTGCAAATGCCGGAGCTCGAAATTTGTTTTACATAATGAGCATTGCCTAAAAGCTAATGGCCGTTGACGATACCCTTACAAAAATAAGCTCTACCCGGAGGGAGCTTTTTATAGTCATCCCCATACAGCCTGTTTCGCTGTTTCACAGCTCATCAGTGCGGCTAGACCAGTTAGTGTATCAAGCCGGGATCGAAACGCAACCGTCGGCGATACTAACCCCTACGCCATCATGCGACACTGACTGAATGTAAGTGATATCTCAATGTAACGAAATGTAAACATTGCAAATGCCTGAGCTCGAAATTAGTTTTACCTAATGAGCATTGCCTTAAAGCTAATGGCCGTTGACGATATATATATATATATATATATATATATATATATATATATATATATATATATATATATATATATATATATATAATATAAATATATCTACATATCTATCTATATATATAAATATAAATATATGTATATATATATATATATAAATTTATATATATATATTAATATATATATATATAGTACACGTATTGTATTAGTTTCTATAGATGTAAACCCGTTGAAACTCCAGTGTTTATAAAAACTGCACACTAACAAGTAGAGTTGTTCTTAAATATACATTTTTATTCATACAAACATTATTGGTTACATATGTGCATACATGTTTCGGTCGTACTCTTCACAGAGAGTAAACCTCTTCAGGCCAAAGAAGAGAGAGAAAGATTAAGAGAGAGAGGGGGTGAAAGTGAGAGAATGAGAAAGAGAGCAAGAGAGAAATATGTTGGGGCAATTAATTGGAATCGAGAATCGATAACTCGGAACTTTTTGTGATGTCGGAACTGGAAAAATTGTGTCTAAATTCCGATTCTAGAAACGAATCTTTAAATTTTCCTGGGTGTTATGCTTAATTTGATATTGCTGGTACTAATGATAACATGATGAATTGTTATTGATTTTAAATCACCAATAATACTAAATAATAACGAATTTAGTTTAAAATGCCACCGGAAAAATGGCGCGGACAAAAATTGCACAGGCAAAAAAAAACTCCAAAACAAAGCTTATCTATGTTGATCACAAACGCTCGGACCCTCCGATAAGTTCATGGAACTGACTTTCAAATTTGATGCTAAGTCCGCTAGAGAAATTGTTGGATTGTTCGACTCAGATCTTATATCTAGTTCACCTGTAAACTATTACGGGTAAAATCTGGTAAAATACAACTACCGAAAAGAGCTTTCCTCTCCCCAATTGGGTATCTAATTGTAAACGAAACTTCAATGAACAAAGTTTATTCTCTAGAATTTCTGATCAGTGGAACGAAATACCACGGAGCTGTTTCACATCTGACTCCTTCATGGTCATCAATAAACACGTATTGAGTCGTCTTCTTAAATAATCAAATTCTGTCATTCCATCCATCATTTCCAATCCTCTTATGGTGTTGTTCATTGTCCAACTAAGAATCTCATAAACCCTTATCCTCGGGTCCCCCCCCCCCCGGCATTGATGGGCGGTAATCTATTAATGGTAAAAATAGATTTTATTGTTGAAGCAAAAATGATCGCAAAGAGTTCAAGTAATCTAATCCAAGTTTGAAATATTAAAATGGCATCGTTGGCGCCAAATACGCTGAACCTGCAACCTGCCCGAAGAGTTATAAATATGGCTACGTGTTTTATGCGTTTGGAAGACTTTTTAGCGGTAGAAGCGAACTGGGTCACCGCTCGGTAGGAATGTGTGTGTGTTTCGCCCCGTAGATCAGTCTTTGGATAAAGATGCCAGTGTGCTGGCAATACGAGTCGGCATTTATGACCATTTTATGAATGGAGACAGTGTTGTTTTGGTATCAAGCCTGTCGGCGCTCTGTTTCAACATGGCGTGTAGTTGCGAGGACAAATGAGGGGTAGGAATAAAGCGATGGGGAAAAGAAGGAAATAAAGAAGGAAAGACTGAACAAATTGATAAAGAAGTGTAGATAGAGAGAATTAGAGATGTTAGATAGATAGAAAGAGAAGGAGAAGGGAAAATGATGGAATGGAAAAAGAAAGAAAGAAAGAAAAAAAGAAAGAAGGAAAGAAAGAAGGAAGCAAAGACTGATCAAATTGATAAAGAAGGACGGATAGAGAGAATTAGAGATGTTAGATAGATAGAAAGAGAAACAGAAGGAAAAAATCATGGAATGAAAGAAAGAAAGAAGGAAATAAATAAGGAAAGGGAAGACTGAACAAATTGATAAAGAAGTGTAGATAGAGAGAATTAGAAATGCCAGATAGATAGAAAGAGAAGGAGAAGAGAAAATGATGGAATGAAAGAAAGAAAAAAATAAAGAAAGAAAGAAAAAAAGGATAATAAAGAAAGAGTGAACGTATCAAAATGATGGGCGTCATGTGTAATGATGGTAGAAAAAGAAAAAGGATGAAAATAGCGAAAAAGGAAGGAAGGAAGGACAGAAAAGAAGAAAAGCGAAATGAATGAAGACAGGAAAGAGAAAATGTTTAAAGATGGCGGACGTACAAAATGAAATACAAGGCGCGAATGAAGAAAGGAAAAGTAAACACAGGATATAAAATTGCGAACATTAGTGTTTGTGTGTGTACATGTGATGAGCGGTCAACACTATTTTTAAGCATTGTTGATGTTTTTTTTTTACTAATGAGTGAACACTTATCAAGGCTAAAAGCCATTCAAAGATAAGCGTTAATGGGATAGATAGATTGAAAGTTGACATTAGATTTGATGATGACGATGATGCAGCTCTCGGGAAAATAAACTTGTAGCAACGTGTACTATACATGGGACGTTCTAGGAAAGAAACTCTGTTTAGGAGAATTCAGTTTCATTTTTTAGAACACTGGGGAATAAAAGGGGCATTATTTACAATGGTGGTATGAAGATGAGTTTTTAGTGTGTAAATTTGACAAAGAGGATGGATGTAAGTATAAAGACGATTCGACTAAATAAATGCTGAAGGAATTAAAGAAATAAGCAACAGAATAGGAAAGTAAAAGTGTGTTGTGGTTCTTTGTTTTTATTTCTGCGTAGTGCGTCTGTACCGTTGCTGATCATAGCCATGCTGATTTATATCATTCGAGCACTAATATTATTTAGATAGGCATGAACCTCTATTTTTTCCAGTTAGAAAATTTGTCAAGATGTGAAATAATAAAAATAAAATTGCGAATAGTACCAAATATGAATAATTTGTTTAAAGATAAAACAAAAAATCACAGGCACTCAGTATTGAATTAGAGAACAAGTGTTAGGGTTAGGGTAAGGGTAAGTGTAAGGGTTAGGGTACGGGTAAGGGTTAGGGTAAGGGTAAGGGTTAGGGTAAGGGTAAGGGTTAGGGTAAGGGTTGGAGTTATGGTTAGGGTAAGGGTTAGGGTTAGGGTTAGGGTTAGGGTTAGGGTTAGGGTAAGGGTTAGTGGATGCAGTTTATAAATTACAACTTGGGTTCTATTAATTGTATTACATGGATTGATTACAATTATTATGGTGTTTTGGCATTAAAAAACGGTCTATCCCATAAAGCCGACAAACTAAAGGAGCGTAGAAAGTGGACATTGCGTTTACTTTTAGCAGCCTCGTAACTCTCGCTTCTCTTATTGTGTCCTTTAGTCCTCACATTCCATGAGCAATGTTTCTGACAAAGAGGGAAGAATTGCAATTTTCTGGGTCGGAATCTATCCACCTAACACTTATCGTTGGCGAGTTTTTGACATTGAAGTGATATTTTTTCTTAGCTCCTTACATCAAGTGGCTTATCTAGACCGATTTCCATTAAAAATATTCTTGCGTTTATAACGGCGTATACACCATTTTTAGTTATGTAATTTCTATATATCAATTTACATAAAGTTATGTATGTTTTAATTTTCATCAACTCATATGTGTAGCATTCCTTCATAAACGAATTTGCGATCGCTTTTTATTTTGAAACATAGTTGCGAATCTTACAGATTTGTTTGTTATTTTTTAACATATTTAAAAAAAAACTGTAAGATTCGCAGCTATGTTTCAAAATAAATAGCTATCACAAATTCGTTTATGAAGGAATGCTATACATATAAGTTAATTAAAGTAGGTTATATTTAGTTTAATTTAGTTAGATGCAAAGCAGGCACCGAGACAAGGGTGGAATCCCTTCGTTAAAATGCAGATCCCCGGTGATTTTTGTGAAAGCTAACAATAGGTATTAGCCAACAATTAAAACATTTTTTTTTCAAATTTATGTTATTTTTTTGTATTTTAAAAAGTTAGGACCGCATATTATTCGAAAAGTCTCTCGATTTTGAAATTCTAATATTTCAGATTTGCATTAAATATTATGCGTAGTCATTAGACACCAATTAAGCAAGATTCCTTAAGTTTTAATTTCTTCTTAAGTCCACTTAAGCTTAAGCGCCTTAAATTTTGGACATTTTCTAGAATCCAAATAATGTAATAGATGTTTATAATAATTGGGATAAAGATACATACATAATATTTCATAGTATAATATCTGGTTTTAATCTTCGTAAGTGGTATAAAATGTGTGAAAATGTGTTCCTTTCGGAGAATTAATTCTACTCTTCTTAAAACTAGCATTCCTCTAATATATATATATATATATATATATATATATATATATATATATATATATATATTTATATCAGACAGTTTTAACTTAAGAACTCTCCTTATTTCTTATCCCTTCCTTTCTTTTCCTTCCCAATACATGTGTACCGGAAACATAACAGACAACAAGTACCCCCATATATGATCTTGAGAGGTGACCCCTGGTAACCAATTGGTGAAATAATACAAATAATATTAATTATAGTTTGCTATTTTCAAGAACTATGTTCACAACTAATAGAAGGCTTGAAAAAGGGAATGGTTCCCGAAAATGTCCTACAGACTATACCCAAATTACACGTTTACTATTTTCTTTTTCAGTTTGTTATTCACTATTATTATACTTTTTTTCCAACTTGTGCGCTTATGATTTTCTGTTGACGGATTATACTTATATATATATATATATATATATATATATATATATATATATAGAGAGAGAGAGAGAGAGAGAGAGAGAGAGAGAGAGAGAGAGAGAGAGAGAGGGGGGGGGGGAAATTAAAAGATAATAATAAAAATTGCAAAGATACAACATCTATTACGTCTTCAGTTGTTCAAATCAAGAGATTTATTCTTCTTTCCAAAAAACCATGGCTTTTCAAAGAATGGAATTTTTAACATCAGAGTAGTACAGAGAGATTATTTGGTAAGAGAGTTACCAAACTCAAATTTTGAAAAGATAAAGTAGTATTACAGATAAATACAAAGATGATAGTAAAACAAGCGGGGAAAATGCAGAAGAGGTCCAATTAAAAAATGATGGGTTAAAGATATATATCACAAAGTTCACCGTTGAATGCGCCGCGAGAATTGTAGCTCAATAGTAGTATATCTATATATGAATATTATGGAAACCTTGAATACAAAAAAAAACTACTACATAGGAGAAGCTGCATTTGATTTGACAAAATGATTGTTTACTTAACATAGTAAATTTAATAGATAGAGCTAATTGGACGCCTCTCATTACAGACCCTCATTTCTTCTGTGCGTTTTGCTCTGCAAATGTTATTACAAATGTTATTACAAATGTTATTACAAATGTTATTACAAACTGAAGCGTGACGGACTGACTTGTCAATGTGCAGAAATGAAGTCATCTAAAAAGTTGAAATAATTTTTTTAAAAAAGAAGAAAACATTTCATGGCAGATTTGATAGATGATCTCTTTTAAATAAATAAGCACACCGCATGCGAACACGTATGCATACTTTATATAGAAGCCGTATTTTTGTTTTTATCAGATTTACTGGAATTTCAATTTGGCATGTTTGGTTTTTTTTCATATTTCATTTTGTATATTTTTGCTGTTTTATCTGTTTTCCGTTTCACTCTAGAAAGACGTTCGTTGTTTCTGGCTTAGTCACGTTTCTTACGCGAACGTTCGTTGAAGCTTCGGTTCAAAACGTGGCTTCACTATCGGAGTGAGCCATATTGGCGAGTTAGGAATATCTAATAAAGAGGAACTCGTTAATTGTCAAAAATGTTGGCGCACTTTTTCTTTCTGTCTTTACAGACTTTAAGACTACGATGAACGCTAAAATATTTTAAATATTTGATGCGTCCGTTTTCTGTTGTTTTTTGTTTTTGTTTTTTGGGGGTATGCATCGTTATCTAGCGTGCTATGTGTATTGGAATAGGTCTTGTTTGACTACGATGAACGCTATACTATTTTAAATGTTTAGTGCGTCCGTTTGTTTTTTTGTTTGTTTGTTGTTGTTGTTGTTGTTGTTGTTATTTTTGGGTTGGATACGCATCGTTATCTAGCCTGCTACGTGTATTGGAATAGGTCTTGTTCGACTACGATGAACGCTATACTATTTTAAATGTTTAGTGCGTCCGTTTGTTTTTGTATTTTTGTTGTTTTTTTTTGCTGTTTTTTTTTGTTGTTGTTGTTATTTTTTGGTTGGGTACGCATCGTTATCTATTTTGCTATGTTCATTGGAATAGGTCTTGTTCGCGTACGATAAACGCTATAATATTTTAAATATTTGATGCGTCTGTTTTTTTGTTGCTTTTGGGGGGGTACGTATCGTTATCTAGCTTGCTATGTTCATTGGAATAGGTCTTGTTCGACTACGATGAACGCTATAATATTTTAAATATTTGATGCGTCTGCTTTTTTGTTGTTTTTTTTTGGGGGGGGGGTACGCATCGTTATCTATTTCGCTATGTTCATTGGAATAGGTTTTGTTCGACTCTTTGTGGTATCGCGTTTCCTTTGATTCGTTTAGGTTTCATAATATTTTTTGCATTCTTCACCAATTTCAAGGCCTTCATTTAAAACCTGATTCGTAATTTTGCTGTAATTTCGGAAATTTACGAAAGATCATGCTTCGAAAGGTTTTATAGGAGAATTGCTAATTTATCATATTTGGATGATATGGACGACTTTTCTCTTCTTGGTGTTGATCTTCACAACGTTTCGGCCGATGTAACATTTTACTCTTCTTCAAATGCACTCTTTCGCACTTGAGAAGTTTGTGTTGTTTTGAATCCGGGAACCTATACGGAATCTCAAACTGAACAGTTTATTTAAAGAAAATGTTCAGCTTTAAATTCAGTACAAAAAAGCCGTTGAGGAGATGCTAAGTCCAGAATCTCGGTGAGAAATAAAAATGTTCAAGTCATACCTGTGAATACCCAGAAATACTGAGAAGAGAACGCGAAAAAAATAGTCACGTGACTGACGTTGCATCGTTCAGAGCTACAAGAAGTATATCCAAACGTGTAGGTACATTCATATTGTTCGTTAAAGCGTTTCCTGTTCTCCCTGCAATTATCTCATTCGACACATGTTGTTGGCAACAGTCTCTCATTACACATCTTAAGCACTTCTGATCAAGGATATTCAGGTTATTTTCTTGTTGTCTGTATATGTTTTTTTATTGAAATCGCTCTAGACAATGCATGAAGCCACTTGATGTACAGAGATAACAAGAACAAATATCATTATCGCAAAGACAGGGGATGCTTATTGGTCTTAGTCTCGGAAAGACCAAGGCTATAGGTAGGAGGAAAACAGTCAGCAGGAAGGGAGTTCCGCAAGCATGCGGTTCTTAAAAAGAAGCTAATAGAATAGGAAGCTGTATTAAAATGAGGTATCGAAACAGCGAATTGATGGAGACCACTAGACCAACGAGTCAAAGGACCTAGAACAAGTATATGTTCTACCAATTTTTACCGTGATTTATTGTTTGTTTATGTGCAAAAGAAAAATTTGAAACTTTCACATTGTATATGGACTTTTAGCATCATTTCAGTACATAGTTTGTGAGACGGTGAGAATTTATAAATGTCTGTATTGATTTTTAAAATTGTATAGTCGTTTCTTGTCAGATGAACAGGTTCTAAAATTTCGTGGAAGAGCTTTTGTCGCACTTTGATTGTGCTGGTATCAAGAGGAGTTCTGGTTGTGAATGTTTTACAAAGAGAAACTAGCGATGACAGTAACGAGAGAGTATAGACAGACCGGCAATGTGTTTTCTGTGGATAAGGGACTCTAGAAGAGATAACAGTTCCGTTCCCACTTGATTACGAAAGTAATTTTTAGTCAAGAAAGAGTACTCTGAGCGGCACCTTTCCAGATGTGGAACATTATTCCATCTTAAGCCGAATCTAACTTTAACCCATACCCTAACCCTAACCCTAAACAAACCAAAACCCTAACCCTAACCCGAACCCGAACCCTAACCCTAACCCTAACCCTAACCTCAACCCTAAACATAACCCTAACCCTAACCCTAATCCTAAACCTAACCATAACTATACCCCTAACCCTAACCTTATCTCCAACCCTAACTTTAATCCTAACCATAACTTTACCCCCAACCCTTACAATAACCTTAACCTTAATCCTAACCCTAATACCAACCCAAACTCTAACCATAACCATAACTATACCCCTAGCCCTACCCCTACCCCTAACTACAACACTAACCCTAACCCTAGCATAACTATACCCCAACCATAACGCTAATCCTAATGCTAACCCTAACCCCAAACCTAACTCTAACAATAATTATATCCCTAACCCTAACCCCAACCTTAACTCTAACCCTTACTTGAACCCTACGCATAACCATAACAATACCCCTAACCCTAACACCAACCCCAACTCTAACCGTAACCATAACCATACTATACCCCTTAGCCTAATCCCAAACCTAATCCTAAATCCAACCCTAACCCTAAACCTAACCCTAACACCAACCCTAACCCAACCCCAACCACAACCCCAACCCTAACCCTTAACCTTAACTCTAACCATACCCTAACCCTAACACTAACCCAACCATAACCATAACCATAGCCTTAACACCAGCCCCAACCTAAACCCTAACCTTAACCCTTACCCTTACCCTAACCATAACCCTTATATTAACCCAAACTCTAACCCCAACCCCTAACCTTATCCCCTAACACCAACCCCAACCCTAACCCTAACCCCAACCCTAATCCTAACCTTAACTATACCCCTAACCTTAACCCTAATCCTAACCCTAACCCTTACCCTAAAGCTCTCACAGGTAAAGGACGATTAAATTGCTATTTCATGAAAATCTTTTTAATCTGATTTCTTAGAAACTTAACGTTGACCTGAGATCCCAGGCACAGGTATATGAGCTATAGTCGACCAGATTCGAGAACCATCGTCTAGTAAGCGAATTTAAGTGCAAGTTAATGACCTAAACAATGTAACAATAGTAGATTTGTGTTGAGTCTTTAAAGAGGGATTTATAAATTGCGCACATAATATAAATCGTATTGTTCCACATCATTATCTAAAATTGGTACTTTTTTCTGTTTGCATTCGAAGTCGTCACTACTTAACATGTAGGTGCGACTGGCATTGCTGCCTAGCATCTTGCTCCCCCTCTCTCTCTCGCTCTCTTTCTTCTTTTCTGTCTACGTCTCTTATGATCTATGCTCGACATCACAGTGTCAGCCGGTAGCAAGCAAGATGCTATATTTTGTATCTGCATCAATCCGCCAACTCACGCAAACCCAGGGCATTGGTACCACCATACTTAAGTCGATAGATTATGTTGAATGAAGAGAAACGGAAAATAATCCTACTTATTAGAGCCGAACGGACGATTATCTACTGGACTATTTGAACCGAGAATAGGGATAGACAGATGTCATCTGCTTGTATGACTTTTAATAACGTTTAGGCTAGAAGACGCACGAACATTGGTATTAATGATTATTTCCCTGTTCAAATCGTCATAAGTTGGACATTACTCTCTTATAATAACGAGGTCGAAAGGGAAAGAAATTAAATAAGTATAGTTGTAAATATTTTCAAAGAATAATTCTACAACAAAAAAAATGGTATTTTCATTATAATAATTATAAAGATAAAACTTCACTTTCTCACCGTTTTTCGTCATTAACCATAAATGATAAAACGCCAAGAATTAAGTGGAATATAATTAGAACAAAATCCCACTTGTAGATAATTAAACAGAACCTGTGTTATTTGCCTTAACTAACAATTAGAGATAACTAGATTTAGTGAAAAGAGTAAACTCCTCAACAAAATATATGAAATCTCGATTAATTGTAAGCAAAATAGGATAAATACCTTTAGTAATTTGCATATCAACCGTTGAAACAAAAGAATCTCCAACCTAAACTACCGATATTTCCTGAAACTAAGTGACCTGTTCTTGATAATCCGCAAAAATAGATATAATAAATATTCAGCATTAGTTTAAAGTAAGTTATTGTTGTTTAAAACATAATTTATATTGCGATTGTCAATAAAAACAATACATACATACATACATTTATCGTAGTTACTTACTCTCTTATGAAGATATTTATTACGCTATTTTTTCTACAGAATTTCACAAACATTTTCTTCATACTTACTATAAAATTCTAAACGTAGGGTGAGGATATACTTTGACTTACTAATGACCGGGTATAAACTCGCACTTACACGCACCCTAACCCTAACCCTAACCCTAATCCTAACCCTAAACTCGCACTTACACATTTAATCGTGGCAAACCAAAATGTTAAAATATAAACAGATTAAAATGATTTTTTCCGGGATTTTTTTTTAGCTGAACATTAATAATTTGGATTATTTGGGTTATTCTAAATACTGTTTTAGTTTTAGATGTTATTTTGACAACGTGTCGACCAATTTAACCTCCGACCTTATTACGGTAAGTCATGTCAAACTCGATATTCTGAGATATTGACCGGAACCTTTAATTTAACTCATGGAGATAGTTTGATCTCATTCCATCAACCATGACGGGTTAGAAGCATTAAGTAATTCGAAATTGTAATCTTAGTAACGCTCGTACTGAGTATTGTAACTTCAACCTCTAGAAGACTGTTACTTCGAACTGGTTTTAACTTAGCACTTTTATCCGTTGCGCCACAGACCTGAAAGGTTACAGACGGTCCGACCGATGAAGAACGTCTCCCATTGAGATACGAGGTCGAATCTAACAGAGTGGAATGAAATGTGTCTTCTCTTTTCATTGCGGATGTTTTCAATGTTGACTAATATATAATACATTTTCGTAATTAGGAATCTTCCGATAATCAAGCGACGTAGAGTTTTCCAACTTGTATTCTGTATGGAAAGCTCGCCGCGGGTAAACGCGTTCATACCAACTATTATCGAACAAACAATACAGCTGTCGTGAAATAAGACAAACTTAGACGAAAGAATCCGCATTAATCCATACATGGAATTATCCATTGTCTTTACTTCCCCTCTCATTTCAAAGGTATTCTTCGTAACGTCGTAATGGCGACAATGCAATGTTTTCCTTGTCTCATGAGCGAAGATGGGTCCCTTTTCAAAACATTGTCGTTCTCTGAAGTTTCTGTCTATTGGCCTGCGGACTGTAAATAAACAAAAGAATTCTTATATATATATACATATATATATATATTAATATATATATATATATATATATATATATATATATATATATATTAATATTATATATATGTGTGTGTATGTGTAAATGCAATACTTGCTATTAAATTTCTAAATAATTATTTTCTATTAATGAGATATTTACCAAATATTTTTAGAGACAATACTTATCATCCATCTATATATATATATATATAAGGGAATATGTCACACGTTCGACTTGGATATGTATATATATATATATATATATATATATATATAACAATCAATTCTAAAGATGAGAGATGAGAATAAAAAATTGTAAACATACAATATTTATAAGAACATCAACATTTCAAAGCAAGGAGCTTTATATCCTTACTCCATGGATTTTCAAAGATGTGAAGCTCTTTGCTTTGAATATTTGATGTTCTAATAAATATTGTATCTTTATAATTTTTTATTTTCATCTTTCATCTCTAGAATTGATTGCTCTATTAGCCTGATAGATTATTACACGATAATTCAATCATCTTTATATTTAATTCAACATTTAAATATATATGTATATATATATATATATATATATATATATATATATATATATATATATATATATATATATATATATATGGTATATATAAAATAAAGTCGGTCTAATTTTCTAACACACCGTAATAGCATTGGCTATGACAAATAGACATTTGATTCAACCTAGAATCTTGCTTTTGTTGCCCGTTGGTGTATATCAGATAAATGATTTATCTTACTGTACTGTCGGCAGTATTGCATTAGAGACGAGATATAAGCGCTTTTTAAATATAGGTTCTAAAAAAACACTGGTCGAGTCTCTGTCTATCTAATTCTCTCTATCTCTCTCTTTCTCTCTCTCTCTATGTATATCTCTTTCATTGTCTCTTTCTCTCTCTCTCTCTCTTTCTAGTCGAATAATATATCTGATGAATAAATAAACAACATGCATTTTGGTGACAACTTTATAAACGAATGATCAATAATTAATAATTAATCACGATCTGGTAAAAAAACTAGCATATCATTACAATATTTAAGTATATTTGGTATTTAAATATCGCACTGATATGTTATTTCTTCAAATCAATCATCTTGTGGCAGTCTTGAAATAAAGACGAAACGTTGATGAATATGTAAATGATTTTGTTTTTTTCCTTTTTAATTTTTCATCAGGTCGGAATATTATTTCAATAATTTCTATCATATATATATATATATATATATACATATATATATATATATTCTTTGTAAGATAGCAGGAAAAATCCCAGCAGAGTGCTCAATTAATTAAGAATTAAAGTTAAAAAATCAAAAATTAAGAGCGTAATATGTATTTATTTTGGTACAGATTACTAATTACTAGGTACAATTTTTTCTGTACCAATACATATATATATATATATATATATATATATATATATATATATATATATATATATATATGTGTATATATATATATGAAGCAATCCAACAAAAGATATAAGCGTCAACTAATATCTTATAATTAGTGAAACATCCGGATAAAAAACTGAAGCTCAATATACTGGATAGAGCATTAATATTATATCTGGCTAGATGTGATGGGATTCAGTCTTATTTTGCTCAATTCGGATTTAACGGGTTTTCTAATTAAAAAACGAACTTTGATTTGACTCGAGTTGCACATGTCGGGATTTCGGAACTTTGATTGGACTTTTTGTATTATTTTGATTGATTTATTTATCATTAACATTGAATATGGACACATTTCGCGACTGGATAACTTTGCCGGCCCCTTCAATTTCACGTATTTGGACTGCTGTTTGTGTCTTGGAGTAATGTCCTTCCTGATTATGCTTCTCAACTTGTATGACCTGGATGGACTGTATGGATTCAACAAAAGTATGTTTTTGGATTGATATGTTTGATGTTATGTATTTTTATGTATTTGTGTATATAATTTTATATATTTTCAAAGCGTAATTTTATTACCTGTAGTAGTATAACTGCGGTAATGGTCCTCTGAAGAGAAGAATTATCTTTGAAAACTCATGAGCTAAGGACTTAAGGATGCTTTGCATGAACTTTGAATTCTAATAAAATTTGATTGACACCTTATTTTATTACTTCATTTTATATTATAATATATATATATATATATATATATATATATATATATATATATATAAATATATATATATATATATATATATATATATATATATATATATATATATATATATATATATATATGCGTCTGGTGTTAATAATTCTTCTCTACACTGACGATTCCCGTAAGGATAAAACGTAGTACTTTCGGTTTGCCCTTGAACTCTCATCAATGCAAATCAACAAATTGTAACAGTCCAATTAAATCACACCTTGTGTCTTCACACTCAACCCAGCGGTCCTCCACAACTGACGCACTTCATCTACGATCGTCTCCATGGGAGTGGAAACCATTCTCGCTCTGCAATTAAAGTTGTCACAACAACACTAAGAAAAGAATACTATCCCGAATTTGGAGAAGGACTATTTATTAGGCTGTTAACGTTGCCTTCTTCTCTGCTAGCGGCGTGGGGAGGAAAATCATATCGCGCCACATATTTCTGGTGCCTGATCCATTCGTTTATAATCGATTCTTAAGCAATTTCTCCTCGCGTATCGTCGCTTTCAAGCTTCCAACCGAACAGGCTACTTCTCTCACTCACTCTCTCGTTGAACCATGTGACGGCACAATCGTTTCTGACCTCCGAGTGCATAAGCTGACTCGCATTGAACCTAATTTCTTGTTTACGCGCCAACGTTCTGCCAACGTTCCCCTGCGAACCTAAATCACCAAATATGTACTAGCGGGCGTACTGTTACTATTTAAAACATGTCTAAAAATGTCGTTACTTGTAAACAATGCATTTTTAAAAACTAAATGTGTTATTTTTATTTATTTTTCATCTAAGCTATTAAATGTTTTAGTGGAGATTTTGGCGAGACACTTCAGATTAATATACTTATGGGTAAGCCATCTGTGTATTAAAACATTTTTAAACGTATATACTACATTGAAAATTAACTTTAAAATGGCTGACTTATCTGGTTTTATAAAATGTTTATTTTAGTCTTCTCTTTTCGTGTTCTAATATGTGTTAAATCTAGATTAGTTTTTCGGAATGTAGAGATGTTTATTTTTAAGTTGCTGTGCTATGAGACTGGTGTTTGATATGTGCATAGTAAGACGGTTTGATAGAGTTGTAGTGATAAAACCTACGTAAATATTTTCGTTGTATGAAACAGTCTCCAAAAAGACATTTAAATTGATATAACAGGTTTCTAAAACTACAGTATGGAAGGGAGAATTATTGGTTGGACATTTTGAGCTTGCTATAAGAAGTAATGAGTTTTAGTTTTATTTTAATATCAATGGGTCAAAAATTTCTAATTTTCAACGATTTGAAAAATGTGTCGGTCTACTTTGTAAATAGTATGTATTTGATAACAGTGAAATATTGATATTTTTACATGTTTATTTAGTGGAGGATTATTTTTATTGATATTTTAGTTGAAATTATTCATAAAATGTGATTAGAAATACTGATGTTAACTAGTGTCTTTTTATTATTTTTTAAAGTTTTTGATGAAAAAATAATTTGGAAGGAGGAGATTAGTTTGGGGCATTAGGTTTTTAATGAAAATCCAGTCAGTTCATCCTAAGAATAAGCCGGAAAGGAATACACTACATACAGTACATAAAACAAGTATCCGGCTCTTATAACTAACAAGAACCTACCATCATCAGTGGCATTTCTGAATTACTAAACATTTGTCCACGAAATAAAACTATATTCCTGAAGAGAACGTTTTTGTTATATTAAAATAAAAACAATTGTTTAATTTAAAAAAAAACAATAACAAAGTATAGTTAATTAATAAAGTGTATTTTTGCACATCACGTCACGTATTTGAAATATTTTTAGACCTAAATTCGGATACTTTTAAGACAGGCCTCGTATTGCACCGTGTTAATAGTTCTATACTCTTAATAGCCTCATGACCAACTTATACAAAACTTTTGTGTTATTACGTTTTCCGTCGTCTTTTCACCCTCCGAAATCTAATTCTCCTTCAACTACCGAAAAAAAAAATCTCAGCTTAGATTGAGATTTGGCAAAGCTCTGAATGTACATCCTCTGAAATTGGCAAAACGCCGGGTGGGTAATTTGCCAGCAAATACGGTCTCCTCGGCAGCTGGGGAAAGGATAGAAACGATAACCGACACACTAACAAGTATCTGCCTGTTTAGGGGTACTTGTGTTCCTCGAAGGTTTTCCTATCGTTGCACGAGAAATGGCGCCTTCATCAGAACAGACAGACGCTTTCATTGGCTTAGCAATGGTAGAGTCACGTTTAATATATATTTAGAATTAATTAGAAATGTTCTGGTCGACCAACGACACAATCAATCCGGGGCTTCTGTTCTCAGTATCAACTTGGTAGAGAAATAGTACTGGCAGATGTGTAGGTATATTCTGCAATGAATAACGAGGCCGAGTAATTTCTTAACAGGTTGAATTGTCACCGTGAATATTTCTTCGGCGATTCATGTTTTATCTAAAAAAAAAAGAATTAACTATACGATAAAACGGGGATCAAGGCATTAGACGTCCACGAAGGGGTATCTAACATGTGTGACAATTGATAAAAAAAGTTGTATCTATGATAAGTGGCAATTGATTAAAAAAACGCTTCATTATATATTCTGATTACCATCGTAGAAAGTCAGTGATATTCTATGTAATAATCACTATTAAGGTAGTTGTGTCTTGAGGAAATAGATACTAACGATGGGAAATTGATAATGAAACCCAGATAGTACGAGTCTGGTTTTGCTATAATCACTTTAACCTTCAAGCATTTCTCCATATTTAATATTACTTAAGAAATTGAATATCCGAAAAAGAACTGGTGTTAGTACCCTAATTCTTTTTTTCCTTGTCGATTAACACAACCAAAGAGTTTAGTTTATCCTAGTAAACAAAAACATAGTCCTTAGCTTTTAAGGGATGCTAATTAAAAACCATTATTTAATTATAAAACACAAGCAAATTGGGCAACGGCAAACGGATGGAGGAAGACAGATTTCAAATATATATATATATATATATATATATATATATATATATATATATAATAGACATCTCAGCAAGGAAAAAACACGCAACACTCTTTGATGTGAGTTTGCCGTGTTATATATATATAATATTTTTTATACATAAATATTAATTATTTATTACATAAATATTAATTATTTATTAACTACAAACATGTTTCATGCGTACGCAATCTTCAGTATAGGGAGTTAATTCCCGACGGTCGGTGGGCGCGAACTCCGATCACAAATCTCCACAGATTCGCAGTCAAGAGTCTTACCCGACGTAAAGGGGCTATATATATATATAGGCATTCATGAAGAGAGTGTTTCGCTGCATTATAGCTGCTCAGTGTGGCTAGACAAGCACCGGTCCCAATCTGGGACTGAACCTACGACGTCTAGTTAATAGTCGCCGATTAAAATCACTGGACTATCAGTGTAGTTTAAAATTGATATCTCAATGTTTATCTATGAATATTGTCAACTATTAGAGAATGTTAAATTGGTGTGTTTACATCACTTACAACAATGCTTAACCGTATATTCATCTAAAGAAGACTGTTCCGCTGTACCACAGCGACAAAGAGTCGGCTAGACCAACACCCTAGCCGGGATTGAACCTACCACCATTTAGTTGATAGTCGGCGATTCTAGCCAATTTACCACAGGGCCGTCGCCGTTGGCATGTGATATCTCAATGTTTTTTTTATATAAAATTATCCGTTTGTTTATTTACAAATGGCTTTGCATTGAGTTAATATTAGCTAGGAATATCACTTACCACCGTGCTCAACCAGAGAATGAGGCTCATATAATTATCCACAGACAGACTGATTCTCTGTATCACAGCTCCTCAGTTCGGATGTATATATATATTATTATTAATAATAATAATAATAATAATAATAATAATAATAATAATAATAATAATATCTGCATTTAACACATGGTTTTGAAGGCATTTTGCCTCTTTCTTTAAGTTTAAAATTTTAAAGATGCTTTAAAAAATTACCATTCCCAAATGTATACTTACCAGCGACCATGCGCGATTTAAGTTCAAATTTAAAAGATACATTTACACCGTTAAGTCCACACAACATTCTACAAGACCAGGAAAGATTCTCACGGAATTAAAATAAGGTTAATACCTTTTTATTTGTTTAAATCTCTGATGAGGATTTTTGTACCAAGCGAAATTATTAGAAAAAAAGTCAAGATGAAAAGAAAAATGTTATTTTGACTTTAATAAATATATCTGCATCTAACACATAGTTTTTTAAGGCATTTTGCCTCTTTCCATAAGTTATATATATATATATATATATATATATATATATATATATATATATATATATATATTCCCATTGCTAATATATACATATATATATATATATATTCCAATTGCTAATGTCATTCGCTTACGACTAATTTCTTGGCCGAGGAAGCATTGTTTTTAAATGGCCAGATTTCTTCATTTTAATTCCGTTTAAGTGCGCTCCATCTACGACTTGAACTCAATTTTCACCATTGGATTTACTTCATTTTGAACGCCTTTCTGTAATGCCTCCACGAAACTTTTTCTTCTCACTCGAAACTTTCTTCCATTGGACACCTTATCGGCGGACAATTACCACCTGGACAAACCCAATATCTTTTAACACGAACTTTTTTCACCCATCATTTTTAAAAATATTTTTTCAAATGTTGAATTTTGGCTATTCTATCTGTATTCTATCTGTATAATTCCTCTGACGATAAGATCCCGATCTTTGAAAAGCCTTGGCTTAATGAAAGAATAATAAGCATAATTTTATTACAGAATATACCTTGCATTGAACAATCGAAGTTTGATATAAATTTGGACATTCGTGCATGTTTTTCACTCTTCGTCCATCTATCTTTATATATGTATATACATATATATATATAAGTAAGTAAGTAAAGTTCATTTACGTTCCAAAAGTCAAGATTGTATGTTATCTTACAAAAAACTTTTCAAAACAGATACGCTTTAGTGCAATTATTTTACGAACTCGTTTCGCTAAAAGTGGACCAACCAGTATCATTATTTCAATACTGGACCTGTTCTCCTTAACCTCTTCAGAAAAAAAACAAAAAGTTCGTCGCTTGAAAAAATATACACCTGAAAATATTGGCTGTTGGAATGTAAATAAACTTTGGTCACTTTTATATGCTCTGTTGTAACTTATTGACAATCATCGAGCTTGAATTGATAGAGAATGATAAATATATATTATTGAAAGTATATGCTAAAAAGTATATTTCCCCCCACACACACACATATATATATATATATGATTAAATATATGTTTTAGCATATATTTTATCATATAGTTGTATATATATATATATATATATATATATATATATATATATATATATATATACAACATTATTATAAATAGTTTATTTACAATATATTTAGTTTAACATGAACATGATCATATTTGAAAGAAATACCAGAAAAATATGATAAATAATTATATTTAGCGAAATGTTAATTGCTGAATAATCATCAAACGAAACCTCTTGAGGTGAATAAATATGTTTACTGCATGTTTTTTTGAACATAGACATCTCCACTTGAAATCCGTCCATACATAGTCAGTGGTGATATTAATTCTTAGACTACATCTACGAAATCGTTCATTAAGCTCGATCTAATTGCTAAAAATATTAATGGGGTTTCTTAACATGAAAAACACTTTGTTTCCTATATTTTTTTCACTGCACAATGAATGCCATGAAACATTTCTAATGCTGCTTGCGTTTGGAATTCCCTGCCTCTTCCCCCTTTCCCCGACCGTACAAACATACAGAAATTCAAATGTAATGTGAACAAAAATCTTGCTGCCCAGCTTCGTTAAAAAATCTGATACCTATCACAGTAGCCCCTTAAGCTCTGGTGAGAATATGATTTGTTAGTGTTGAATAAAAGTAAAAAGTAAAAAAAATGTATTTAGTCTGTCAAGCTTAAATTTGAAATGGTCTGTAAAGTTTGCGGTTTAAATATACTACCGTTTTTACTATAACGCCGACCTTTGAAATAAAATTTTTGTCTCTCAAGCTTAATTTCGAAATGTATTGTTCCGCGCTAATCGCCCTGACTAAATA
>OY744534.1:91417089-91422089 GCA_963556195.1 Sepiola atlantica | reverse complement strand
CTGTTCTATTTACTTCTGCAGCCAAGTAAGACTTGATGATCTTTGATGACTTATGATCGGAGGATTACCTCAGAAGGGCGTTAATCTTTTGGTTTCTCGATGTATCTGCAGACCGAACGAGACATTCTTCGAAATCGTCAGAGACGTTGGAATTATTATGAGGGATGAAGCTTTTTTTTAGATATTGCCTTTTAAAACGCGGTTCCCATCTGTTCAGATTGATAGGTTTTTTTTTCATAGAGAAATTATACATTATTCATTTAAGCACAATGTATGATAGGATATATGATCGATAGACCTGAATGTTTTCTTGTAGTGGAAATACACAGTTTTTCTGTATTTTTTAAAGAAAGATTAACATTTATCTCGATATACAAGTTTCATATTTATCTATATGAAAAAGTTAGGAAAATATGAATTAAGATGAGATTATTTTTAAATATTAATGGACACTTTAGTGTAATGCGTTTGTAGTTATATGCCAACTTCACTGTCTAATTGGATCCATGATGATGTGTTTGAAGTTATATGGCCACTCCACTGTCTAACTGGATCCATGATGATGTGTTTATGATTATATGGGAGCTCCACTTTCTAACTGAATCCATGATGATGTGTTTGTAGTTATATAGCTAGTCCACTGTCTAACTACATCCATGATGATGTGTTTCTAGTCATATGGAAACTTCACTGTTTAACTGAATCCATGATGATGTGTTTGCAGTAATATGGCCTCTCCACTGCCTGACTAGATACATGATAATGTGTTTGAAGTTATGTGGCCACTCCACTGTCTCAATGGATCCATGATAATGTGTTTCTAGTTATACGTCAACTTTAATGTCTAACTGGATCCATGATAATGTGTCTGTAGTTATATTGCAATTCCACTGTCTAACTGGATCCATGATGATGTGTTTGTAGTTATATGGCAACTCCACTGTCGAACTGGATCCATGATGATGTGTTTGAAGTATAATGCAAGCACTACTGTCTGACTGAATCTATGATTATGTGTTTGTAGTTATGCGGCAATTTCAATGTCTAACTGGATCCATGATCATGTGTTTGAGGTTATATGGCAACTGCACTGTCTAACTGGATCCATGATGATATGTTTCTAATTATATTGCAACTGATAGTAAAACGAGATCCCTTATCATTTGTTTGTAGTTATATGGCAACTGCACTGTCTAACTAGATCCATGATGTGTTTGTAATTATATGGAAACTCCACTGTCTAAGTGGATCCATGATGATGTGTTTGAATTATATGGCAACGCCACTGTCTAATTGGATCTATGATGATGTTTTTGTAGTTATATGAAAAATACACTGTCTAACTGGATGCATGATGATGTGTTTGTAATTATATGGCAACGACACTGTCTAAATGGATGCATGATGATGTGTTTATAATTATATTGCAACTCCACTGTCTAACTTGATCCATGATGATGTGTTTATAATTATATGGCAACTCCACTGTCTAACTGGACCCATGATGATGTGTTTATAATTATATTGCAACTCCACTGTCTAACTGGATCACTGATAATGTGTTTGTAATTATATGGCAACTTCACTGTCTAACTGGATCAATGATGTTGTGTTTGTAGTTATATGACAACTACACTGTCTAACTGGATCAATGATAAAGTGTTTGTAATTATATGGCAACTCCACTGTCTAACTGGACCCATGATGGTGTGTTTCTAGTGATATGGCAACTCTACTGTCGAACTGGATCCATGATAATGTGTTATTAGTAATATCGCAACTTCACTGTCAGATCCATGATAATGTGCGTGTGATTATATGGCAACTCAACTGTCAAACTAGTCCATAATGATGTGTTTGTAGTTATATGGCCACTGCACTGTCTAACTTGATCCATGAGGATGTGTTTGAAGTTATATGACAACTGCACTGTCTAACTGGATCCATGATTATGTGGTTGTAGTCATATGGAAACTCCACTGTCTAACTGAATCCATGAAAATGTGTTTGTAGTTATACGGCAACTGCAATGTCTAACTGGATCCATGATGATGTGTTTGTAGTTATATGGCAACTCCGCTGTCTAACTGGATCCATAAAAATGTGTTTGTAGTTATATTACAACTGCACTGTCGAACTGGATCCAGGAAAATGTGTTTGTAGTCATATGGAAACTTCACTGTTTAACTAGATCCATGAAATATGTTCGTAGTTACATGGCAACTGTACTATCTTACTGGATCGATTATCATGTGTTTTTAGTTATATGGCAACTCCACTGCCTAACTTGATCCATGAAATGTGTTTGTAGTTATATGGCAACTGCACTGTCTAACTTGATCAATGAAAATGTGTCTGTAGTTATATGGCAACTGCACTGTCAAACTTGATCCATTAAATGTGTTTGTAGTTATATGGCAACTGCACTGTCAAACTTGATCCATTAAATGTGTTTGTAGTTATATGGCAACTGCACTGTCAAACTTGATCCATTAAATATGTTTGTAGTTATATGGCAACTGCACTGTCAAACTTGATCCATTAAATGTGTTTGTAGTTATATTGCAACTGCACTGTCTAACGTGATCAATGAAAATGTGTTTGTTGTTATATAAAAAACTTCACTGTCTAACTGGGTCTATCAAGTGGGTTTGTAGTTATATGGAAACTCCGCTGTCTTACTGGATCCATGAAATGTGTTTCTAGGTATATGGAAACTCCGCAGTCTAACTGGATCCATTATAATGTGTTTGTAGTTATATGGTAACTGCACTGTCTAAGTGGAACCATGAAAATGTGTTTGAGTTATATGGAAACTCCACTGTCTAACTGGATCCATGATGATTTGTTTCTAGTGATATGGCATTTCAATCTCTAACTGGATAAATGACGATATGATGATGAGTTTACTGTCTTTTAATATATGATGATTATGAAGATACTTTTTTTAAATAAAAGTTACAGAAACATGTGTAAAAAATACTAAGCTCTTATTTTTTATATTTCTTAATAACCGAGCAATCTGCTGTGATTCTCTCCCCCTACTTACCTTACAGTAAGCTTCATTTTCTTTCTTTGTTTAAAATAATGCAAAGCTTTCTTTAGACTATATATATATATATATATATATATATATATATATATATATATATATATATATATATATATATATATATATATATATATGTGTATCGAGGCAGCATTTTTTCTTTAAGACACGTATTATTAAAAATAACCAACAATTTTTGTCTGGCTATTTTAGTGTTGATCCCTTCAATTTTCCGGATTAAAATCTTAATCTCGGAAGGAAATTGGCTGATGAAACTGCCATAGTGTACATGTTGGTCCAGAGTACTTTCTGACCCGTCTGGGTCCATCGTCAGTTTGTCATTATTCCACTGACGATGGACCCAGACGGGTCAGAAAGTACTCTGGACCAACATGTACACTATGGCAGTTTCATCAGCCAATTTCCTTCCGAGATTAAGATTTTAATCCGGAAAATTGAAGGGATCAACACTAAAATAGCCAGACAAAAATTGTCGGTTATTTTTAATAATATATATATATATATATATATATATATATATATATATATATATATATATATATATATATATATAGGTGTGTGTGTGTGTTTCAATTCAACATTTAAAGTTCTTTAAATGTAGGAATATTAAATAACATAAAGTCAGCTATTGGGCCTTCCCGCTAGTGTGTATATACGAAGAACATATTGATTGTTTTGCTCATAACTGATAAACATGCCAGTCTGCAGCATCCACGTTGACACGACTTCGTGACTGAATCTGGCACAAAGTACAAAGCAAAAATCCCAAAGTGATACATATTGTTTCGTGTCAGGAAGGTTCGATCTCGATTAGGAGTCTGGTGCTTTTGTCTACGAAAATCTTTCTACCACGTACTGTGTAATTGATGTTTGTCGCTTGTCTGGAAAGGTGAAAGGATATTAGTGGCAAGCGATTTATTCAGTGTCGTTTTCTGGATCTATGATTCTCTAGGTTAAAAAATATAGTGTATATATAAGAAGGAGAATGTTTTGAAAAAAAAAATATTTTGAAAAATAAATATTTTGGAAAAAAATATTTTGAAAAATGAATATTTTGAAAACAAAAATATTTTGAAAAAAAAATATTTAAAAAAATATATATTTTGAAAACCTGGACAACGCAATTTATTCATGTTTTTTTAAATAAATTATTTATTTACTTTAAAAACTTGAGTACTTTCGGTGAAATACACCCTTGTCAAAAGTATAAGCATGTTTTTGTCTCTTCTTTTTTCGTTTGATCCTCCTTGATTGAAACATATTTATCGCAGTCAAGTTGAAATCCGTCTTGATGTTATCGACGATTAATGTTGATATGCCGCTGTGTGTAGCACGCGGTTACGTGAATCCATTTAACCAACGCTTCCATGTGCGACTTTTCAAACTTTTCAATCTATGGTATATATAGTTTAAATAAAGATAAAATATAGTTTTTATTTTACCTTTATAAGCAGTTACATTTGTATTTTAGTTGGAAAGAGAGAGAACATAGAACCAGCGCTTCTCCCCCCCCCTTCCATAGCGAGAAACGTTGCTGAAATGTTATTCTATCGTCTATTTTGGTGAGTTTCGTTCTGATTTCTTTTATTCCACGAGAAATACACCCACGAATCCAACGAGTCTTTGTGAATGTCGTAAATACCATTCTGATGAACATACGCAATCATTCATTCTCTGAACCTTGACCTTTAAATCAGACTTGCTTCTATTTGCCACCAACCGTTTTACCCAGGTCGAACACAATTCATCTATAATGTTATAGAAAAATATAGAAATATTAATTATATTTAAAAGTATAGTAATATGAATTATATATTGTTGTGGACCCGTTTAGGGGTACCAACAATGAAATAAAAGAACAACAGGTTTAGAGATAATAATGACGAATTGTATTGAACAGAGAAATTATACACAAGTCAGTGTTGGCAGT
>OY744534.1:91389589-91412089 GCA_963556195.1 Sepiola atlantica | reverse complement strand
AAAATAACATTTCCTTCTTATATAAAACTTGCATGCGATGTAGAGTTTTTTGTAAATCTTTTGTCGCACGGTGTTCTTTTGCAATAGACTTTATGGATCTTCTAGGATGACCACCAATGGTGTGCTATATTTGCCGAATAAATATATGTGTTCAAATGCTATTAGGGTGTCCAGAATGTCTTATACAGCTTTAATAATCAGAATACCTGTGTGTCTCTCTATGGGTCATGTAATTGTATGAGATGCCATTGATAAATCTAAGACATGAAAAAATCAACTAATATTCCTGCTCTAGTAAATATCACATATTCTCGACTTTTGTACATACTTTTCATACACAAACACACAAACACCCCCCCCACACACACACACACACATATATATATATATATATATATATATATATATATATATATATATATATATATATATATATATATTTATATATATATATATATATATATATATAATAATGGTAATAATCCAGGTGTAAAATATCCACAGGGTGGTAATCCAGAGAATTTTAACCGGGTTTATAAAAAGTGCTCAATATCAAAATAGAGCTTTATATATGATAATTTTATTTACAAAATCTGCGACACTGGCATGTCGATGTTATCGATCAACAGTTACTATAAACTGAGATCTCATCAGGCAGAGTTAGAATCCGATCTTAACCTCAGATCATATTTAAAGAGAACCTCTCCAAATATGATCCGAGGTTAAGATCGGATTCTAACTCTGCCTGATGAGATCTCAGTTTATAGTAACTGTTGATCGATAACATCGACATGCCAGTGTCGCAGATTTTGTACATGTCTGTGTAAATAAAATTATCATATATATATATATATATATATATATATATATTGATCTTCTGTAATTATATTAATTATATAATCTTTTGTAATACAAACATTAGTAAATAGTATGCTCTTAGTTTTGATTTTTCTTAATGATCGAACCGAGGTTCTTTACAGCTAACCTTACAAACACAAACACGCACGTGTGCAATATATATATATATATATATATATATATATATATATATATATATATATGCATCACAGAAATGCTATGTTTTTTGGAGATGTGAAAAAAATAACATAAAATAAAAAATAAATAATAAAATAAAACCATGGTTATTGGAATAGAATACGAACCTGACTTTTTTTGGCGTACGATCGTTTCCGGGAAAATTTGAAAAAATATTTCGTATTATATTTTATATGACTCAAAATTGTCTTTATTAGCATCTTCGACAACACAACCTACAGATATATATATATATATATATATATATATATATATATATATATATATATATATATATATATTACTATTTCATGTATCCACATAAAATATTATAAGGAGATATAATTTTTTATGTATCAATTTTCAGTATTTACTTCAACAGTGCTCGATACGTCAGTAGAGCTAGGTAGTAAGCTATGAAAATATATTTTTGGCAATTAAGCTACACAGAGGCTCCCGCGTTTGATCTCCGAGGGGAATCTTCGGGGATGAAACGCGGGAGCCTCTGTGTAGCTTAATTTCCATAAATATATTTTCATAGCTTACTATATATATATATATATATATATATATATATATATATATATATATATATATATATATTTATTCACGGACTTCATCACCGGAAAGTCGGCGCTTATAACTCCTTGGCGATGTTCTGTCCGCTGCTGAAAGTAAAGAAAATCACAATCATAAACTTTGTCAAATGCCGAAAGTTCCTTTTGTTCTGTTTCGCTGTATTACAGCTCTTCAATGCGAGTATCTACTAGATTACCTGTGACCCGTTGAGTCACAAACCCTAGCATTATTTGTCGCTCTTTGATTGGGGTCATAACTTCATAAACTATGATGTATCCCTGGACGGGAAATGAAGCGCAAGCAATTTGTTTTTTAATCAAAAAATTTCTTCCTTGAAAATCAGAACATGTTGTCATATATTAATGTACTTTTCAGTATTTATTACGTAATAACACTTATGTTCATAATAATGTATTTATTTCATAAATAACTAGATTTTTACGTCATTTATATAGTTTTCACTTTTCATTCCAGGGACTAAATACGTCTTATCAGCCCAACTTGTCAAACTCAATACCCTTTTTTCTAAAATGAGATAACGTCCTGTAAATGTGAATGAGAAAAGAATCTTAAAACGCTCAAGAATTTAAATGCCGGATGGCCTTCTACTCCAGCAGCTTCTTTCTTCGTGCTGCCGGTCTCTGGAGCTCCTTCCCTGCTCCCTGTTTCCCCGACGTTACTGACATGCAGAGGTTTAAAACTAATGTAAACAGATATCTCGCTGCACAGCTCCCAACTAAGGATGACAACCTAAACCTACTTTCTAATTCTCAGTAGCCCCTTATGTCTACAGTGGCGTCCTGCCTTGTTTGGGGTGAAATTTCTTTTTAAAAAATGTATTAACATTTAAAATTCCAATGTGGTTGTCTCGTTTTCTATCAGAACCTGCATTATTTTATTAATTCGATTGAGATCGAATTGTTTCCTGGTTCTTAATGGATTTTCTAATCACGGGTGTTCAGTATTTTTTTTTAAACGAATCTCATTTTCATCACTCGTTCCTATATATATATTCCATGATAAATGCCAGTATACTGAAATCGTATGCCCTTAATAGGGTTAAGATGAAAATTCATATACACTAAATGTACAAAAGCAAGGAAATTCCCAATTTTTTACACTTTTATTGTCATTAATTAAGGGTATGACTACATATAAACCAAACCATTTCATTATCACATCATTACAGTATAAATCTCTATGCATGAGTGGATGAAGTGTGTGAGGTGCGCTGAAGAAAAATTCCTACCAGTAAAATACATAGCCCTGTTGTGCTCACATACCCTTAATGACAATAAAAGTGTAAAAATTTGGGAATTTCCTTGCTTTTGTACATTTAGTGTATATGAATTTTCATCTCAACCCTATTAAGGGCATATGATTTCAGTATACTGACATTTATCATGGAATATCACTACTTTTGTAAAGGCTATGCCTCAATACAATGGTAATTTTAAAGTTTTTTTTGAATTTTCTGGAAAACTAAGGTATATGGTAAACTGTAATTAAAATGCCATCAACTAGACCCTAGAACCTCTATCTCTGCCAAAAATCAGCTGAATCCATCAAATAGTTGATGAGATACAGGGTGGCACATACGTACGTACGTACATACGGATAACACAAAATCATTCCTGACCTTTCTGGATCTCTGGGTTGCCTTGACTAATGATGCTGAAATTCTACACACTTATAGAACCTATCAAAAAAAGTTTGTGCAAAGTTTTAACTAATTTGGTTTATTGATTTTTGAGTTATGATTGATCAAACAAATGAGATTTCCAGCATAGGCCATTCGTAAAGTCTATTATGGGATAGAGCGATCTTTCGCCTCCCTTGATTTATTAAGAAAGCTTTCCTTCCTTACTAAAAGTGTGTTACTTCCTTATTAGTTTTATGGATAATGTAGAAGTAAAGAATCCTATTATTTTACTAATTTACATATTTGTTTAGGCCATGCTTGAACACACATTAAAAACTATGAAATAGTGATAAAATAAAAATACAATGAGAGGGAAACAAATGAGTATAATCGTATTATTGCTATGAATTAAAATGGAATTCCATCACATCCAAATGCATCCCAAACTAAAGAATATTTTAACGTGTATTTTGTGTGATTAAAATATATTGGAAAATTCTCTAGGGAAACAAACGTGTGCTTACTTCAATTTTAGTATAATAATAGATATATGGATGGATAAATATTTACTGTTAATGTTTCTCATTTTAAATTAGGAAATACTCCAATTAGATATGAGAATAAATGAAATATTTATAATTTGATACGGTTCATACTAGCAGAAGAATATAATCACCTTACACACGAAAAAGATTTTTAAGGAAATTAATTACATTCATGGCGCCACGTTATATACTTAAAAAAGTATCCAATGTTATTTTCATATTTGTTAACAAGCAATTTAATTTTTTTAATAAGTGAACAAAATCTGCAAATATTACATTATTTATTAAGCCTGATGTTTATATTATATATATATATATATATATATATATATATATATAATATAAGTGTTACTACACTTATATTATATTATATATATATATAATATAATATAAGTATAGTAACACTTATATATATATATATATATATATATATATATATATATATATATATATATATATATAATTTAATATAAGTGTTACTACAGTTTTCAAAGCGTCGTTATCGGATATATTTGAAAATCAGACGCGTAAATTTATATCAATAAATCAAAATTTATTTAATCATTTATTTTATATTTTATAAATCCGAATTTTCGGTTTAAACACCTATAATCATGGTAAACAAACATTGTATTTTTTTTATTTTTCATGGTGAAAATCTGTCGGCGTGGCCGAAGATTGACGATCTCCTCCGATGTTATTGGAGAGTTTGTTTATATGTCCGGTGCTTGTAGTGAATGCCCTGGCAGGCTTGAGATGAATAATGTAAGTGTTACTCTATCCATATGAAAAAATAACGAAAAATATGAATTAAGATACGACTATTTTTGAATATAGATGGAGATGTTGGTGTAATGTGTTTGTGGGTATATGGTAACTCCACTGTCTGATTTCCTGACCACAAAATTGTGTTTCACTTGTTTGAAATTTATTTAGCTATTGTTATAATCATTCATGTTTATTTGTGTATATCAACACAGAGATGTATAACAATATTCCATCGCTTTCGTTTTAGTTTTCCCTTTCACATTCATATATTTTTCTTTCCCGGTCTATTAATGCACCCACCACCATTTTAAAAGGAATGAAAAAACTGAATCTGAGACCATACGATATTTTAACCGATCCTTGGAGGACATAATCACTTCAGTACCTATTTTATAATCCCATATTGGACGACATAATCACCCCACTTGATCCCATTAGTACCTATTTTATTTCTTTAATTTATTACCAAAAATAGTATATTTAAGCGGAATTATTTTCAAAGATTTACTTGAATTTATAATTTATAATTAAAGCAGTCATTAATACTACTAGCAAATACATGCTCCCTACGGTCGCATATTTTTGCTAGTTGTTTTATTTAATTGCTCTCTCTCTCTTTCCCTCTCTTTCTCTCTCTCTTTCTCTCTGTCGCTTTCACTTCTCGTATATTCTCTCTCTCTCTATTTCTTGAAATAGAACTTTCTGTGCGTCGAAATAATCAGAGGGCATGTAACCTAATTTTTGAAAAGACTGCCGGCTGTTCCATCAAATTCAATTACAACGTAATTTAATTACATAACTCAATTATATAAATTTTAAAAAGTCATTAATTAATTCTATTTATAAATTTTATTAAGAGAATTATCGAGAAATCTATTTTAAATACATCTGGAATTCTAAAATAAACAATCATGAGTGTATATTTTCGAATATGCATTTATTAAATACTTTAAAAAACAATTAATTATGCTTTGTGGAAAACTTTGGAATGAGTATATAGGAGCTGATAAGTAGATATAAAAAAGAAAGCGATCAAAACTAATGATATAGTTTCGGCTTCAGACAGCCAGATAAACAGCCAAATAAACAGACATACATATACATAAACTCCATTACACACATATATATATATATATATATATATATATATATATATATATATATATATATATATATATATATATATATATATATGTATATATATGGGAAGAAAAGGATGAAGGTAATCCGACGTGATGGGAGAATGAAAAAGGAAAACCAAAAAATGGATGTTTTTTATGTGTACATCAACGTTTCGTTTTTATTTATAAGACTTCATCAGGATGATAAAATAGAGAAAAAATGGCATGCAAGTACAGATACATGTATGGTAGACATATTGGGAGGAAAAATAAAATGAAATAATGGCCCCTACTGGGTGGACGTCCTTACTTGTTGGAGAAATAGAAATGAATGTTGAAGAAAATGAGTGGGGAAAAAATGGAAGGATGGGGTGAGCAAGGACTACTGTGGCTGGTGGTAAGAGAAAGAAGTGGGGGATGAGCAGGGGTAAAGTGGATGGCAGAGAGGGAGTGCAGGAAGAGGGGGGAGGGAGGTGTTTGACCAGATGGCTGCGGTCAAGATTGAAGGGGAAAAGTAAGTTGGAATGTTTGTGTATGGGGGGTGTATGCAGGTAAAGGAGGATGGGTAGAGAGGGAGGGGGCTGTGATTTTGGTGGATGGGCGAAAGTTATGGTCTTAGAGAGCGTTTTGAAAAATGAGGGAATTTAAGAAGGGGTATGGGAGAAAATAGTTGAGAGGGGGAGATGAAGTCTTATAAATAAAGACGAAACGTTGATGTACACATAAAAAAACATCCATTTTTTGGTTTTCCTTTTTCATTCTCCCATATATATATATATATATATATATATATATATATATATATATATATATATATATATATATATATATATAATAAGGAGAGGTAGTTTGCTTGAAGCATTGTGTGTAATATATAGAGGAGTATTAGAAGACTATTACAATGCAAGAAATGGAAATATGAAGGTGTTGAGAAGTAAGACAAAAAAATTTTTTTTAATTATATATTGTTTCAAAAACTTTTTTTTATATTTTTTATTTTTCTATATAGCAAATCTTACTTGATTAGGCAAGACTTCAACACTGTGATGTAATATGTGTGATCGTGTTTCATAATATATTTCGAGAAAGACCTCTTTGTCAAATGGTAGGTGTTTCAAATCTCAAAAAATGTGTGGTGGCAATATTGCTTATAACGCAGTAAATATTAATATCCGCAGCAAATATAATAGAACTAAAACTATAACCGATTTTTTTTATGATTTTAATTTCTTATTTAATTTTTTTCTGAATATTTTATATTTGAAACCACTGATGAAGTTCTACATATTCATATAAATACATAATATTTTTTAAAGATTTGAAACACCTACCATCTAACAAAGAGGTATTCGTCGAAATGTATTATGGAACACGGTCACACAGATTACATCAGTGTTGAAGTCTTGCCTTATCAAGTAAGATTTGCTATATAGAAGAAAGAAATTTCTATTTTTTTAAGTTTTTGAAAAAATATATAATTAAAATCACTTGTTTTTGTCTCACTTCTCAACGCCAACATATTTCCATTTCTTGTATTTTGATCCCCTTCTAATACTCCTATATATATATATATATATATATATATATATATATATATATATATATATATATATATATATATATATATTTATATATAATGTGTGTTGATTATGAGGACTACTTACCAACAAATCTCTATTGAATAATAGATACAACATAAGTGTTGCCAATATAGATCAGACAGTACAATCCTTATGATGAACTAAAACAGAGATGCTTTTAAACTATGGTTAATTATTCTTCTGGTAATTGAACTATGGTTAATTATTCTTCTGGTAATTGAACTATGGTTAATTATTCTTCTGGTAATTGAACTATGGTTAATTAATCTTCTGGTAATTGAACTATGGTTAATTATTCTTCTGGTAATTGAACTATAGTTAATTATTCTTCTGGTAATCGAACTATGGTTAATTAATCTTCTGGTAATTGAACTATGGTTAATTATTCTTCTGGTAATTGAACTATGGTTAATTAATCTTCTGGTAATTGAACTATGGTTAATTATTCTTCTGGTAATCGAACTATGGCTAATTATTCTTCTGGTAATTGAACTATGGTTAATTATTCTTCTGGTAATTGAACTATGGTTAATTAATCTTCTGGTAATTGAACTATAGTTAATTATTCTACTGGTAATTGAACTATGGTTATTTATTCTTCTGGTAATTGAACTATGGTTATTTATTCTTCTGGTAATTGAACTATGGTTAATTATTATTCTGGTAATTGAACTATGGTTAATTAATCTTCTGGTAATTGAACTATAGTTAATTATTCTACTGGTAATTGAACTATGGTTATTTATTCTTCTGGTAATTGAACTATGGTTATTTATTCTTCTGGTAATTGAACTATGGTTATTTATTCTTCTGGTAATTGAACTATGGTTAATTAATCTTCTGGTAATTGAACTATGGTTAATTAATCTTCTGGTAATTGAACTATGGTTAATTATTCTTCTGGTAATTGAACTATGGTTAATTAATCTTCTGGTAATTGAACTATGGTTAATTAATCTTCTGGTAATTGAACTATGGTTAATTATTCTTCTGGTAATTGAACTATGGTTAATTAATTTTCTGGTAATTGAACTCTGGTTAATTATTCTTCTGGTAATCGAACTATGGTTAATTATTCTTCTGGTAATTGAACTATGGTTAATTATTCTTCTGGTAATTGAACTATGGTTAATTAATCTTCTGGTAATTGAACTATGGTTAATTAATCTTCTGGTAATCGAACTATGGTTAATTATTCTTCTGGTAATTGAACTATGGTTAATTATTCTTCTGGTAATTGAACTATGGTTAATTAATCTTCTGGTAATTGAACTATAGTTAATTATTCTACTGGTAATTGAACTATGGTTATTTATTCTTCTGGTAATTGAACTATGGTTATTTATTCTTCTGGTAATTGAACTATGGTTAATTATTCTTCTGGTAATTGAACTATGGTTAATTAATCTTCTGGTAATTGAACTATAGTTAATTATTCTACTGGTAATTGAACTATGGTTATTTATTCTTCTGGTAATTGAACTATGGTTATTTATTCTTCTGGTAATTGAACTATGGTTATTTATTCTTCTGGTAATTGAACTATGGTTAATTAATCTTCTGGTAATTGAACTATGGTTAATTAATCTTCTGGTAATTGAACTATGGTTAATTATTCTTCTGGTAATTGAACTATGGTTAATTAATCTTCTGGTAATTGAACTATGGTTAATTAATCTTCTGGTAATTGAACTATGGTTAATTATTCTTCTGGTAATTGAACTATGGTTAATTAATCTTCTGGTAATTGAACTATGGTTAATTATTCTTCTGGTAATCGAACTATGGTTAATTATTCTTCTGGTAATTGAACTATGGTTAATTATTCTTCTGGTAATTGAACTATGGTTAATTAATCTTCTGGTAATTGAACTATAGTTAATTATTCTACTGGTAATTGAACTATGGTTATTTATTCTTCTGGTAATTGAACTATGGTTATTTATTCTTCTGGTAATTGAACTATGGTTAATTATTCTTCTGGTAATAGAAAATGACAATTGGTTTAATATTTTCTGATTCGGATCAGATTTTATTCGTAACAGACAGAAGACGATATTGATTCTAAAAAAGTTTTAAATGTCGCTCATAAAACAAAAAACTCAGAATAGCTTAGCTCTATAAAAATAAAATATTTCTGAGCCCAGAACTTCAGTATAGTTATGTTTACGTTCACACAATATGAATAATATTTTAAGTGATTCGTTGTATGTTGGCGGTCGAGTTTCTTGCATGTATTCAAGGTTACAAGTCTGCCTCATTGTTACGGTATTCAATCCTATTATGGATAATTGCTGATTCGTATTAATTTTTCTATTTTGCACGAGAGCAAGTAACGCTGATCGACTTTATTTTTGTATTACGAGGCTGTAAAGCAAAGCAGTTCCGAGTCGCTGGACCTGTCAGTTCGTATAACGTACAAAACAAACAACGCACAAGATTATCTCACGTTCAAGTATAATCGTATTTTCGCTCGATGGCCGAAATCAGAAATAACTTTACCCTTGCTGGTTTCTTGAATGTATCCGAACAGAGGTAAAATAAGAAAAGTGTTAGTGTTGTTCCTAGCAGGAATACCCACACCACGATGAGTCTATAATAAGAAGGCGCACTTGCGAGCGTTAACAATTGAACACAACTACTTCAAAAGATCTTGCAATAATATCATTAATATTGGAAGTTATATAATGTTGTATCTTTTACTTATGATATTTTGGCTATGTGTAAACTGTAGTATATGTTCTGATACTATAGTTCATCTTTTCGTTCAGTGAAGTAGGAACTCTTTTATCCTGAGGCAATTTTTCATTTTCGTCTCAACCCATAGTGATCCTATTTTGGTAACTGTTTTTCCCACATTAAAATAACACCTCTGGCTAACTCTGCTCCCGCACAGATGCAAATCAATCTTTAATTATGGCTTACTTATCTTCTGATCAAAGTTGTAGCGTATATGTGTAGTCCGTCCTTACAACATAATTACAAAACAATATAATTACAGAACAATAACAATATTGTCTTATTTACAAAACAAGAATTTTCGTTTTTGTTATCAAAGATTTTATCATTATGCCTTACAATTTTATCATTATGCCTTACAATTTTATCATTATGCCTTACAATTTTATCATTATGCCTTACAATTTTATCATTATGCCTTACACTTTTATCATTATGCCTTACACTTTTATCATTATGCCTTACAATTTTATCATTATGCCTTACAATTTTATCATTATGCCTTACACTTTTATCATTATGCCATACAATTTTATCATTATGCCTTACAATCTTTTCATTATGCCGTACAATTTTATCATTATGCCTTACAATTTTATCATTATGCCTTACAATTTTATCATTATGCCTTACAATTTTTGTAAAACAGTTGTTTGTCTTTGGGTTTTGGGGGCTTTTTTTAATGTTTTTTAATGGTTTGCTCGAGTCTTTGAACCGGAAGTAGCTAGAACTAACTATTGTTCTATTCTATGCTGTACGACTAAGTGTTTTGCTGTTTACAAAGCCTGCGGACATATTGGCAGGTAATGTTAAGATATCTCTTTGTTTTAAAATCGGTGCTTTTAATTAAAGGTAACATTTTAAAATATACTAAATCAATTACGCTATAATATTTTATTTGAAAACACTATTTAAAAACTAAAATATCTTTATTTATTATTTTATGGTGAATTTTCTAAAATATTACTATTTTATTTCATTCAATTTTATATATTCATTTAATATTATATACTCATTAAAATCATTGGGTAAAGAGGTTGCCTATTCTCCTTCATTGATCCTTTTAAAAGTGCTAACCCTAACCCTAATCCTAACCCTTTTAAAAATGCTATAAGTCGGGATCTACTATAATTAAATTGATTCAAAAATATAATTCTATATCTAAATCTATGTTGTAAGTTAAAGGCAACTAAAGGAATGGATTTCAGAAACTGTTAACTTGATAAGGAGTGTTACAATAATCGAAGTTTGCTCGATATATAAGATACTGTTAAATATTGTACAGTTTTAGAAGGTTTAAAATTTATTATGAATTAAATATAACTATTTAAACGGGATAGGGGAATGACTGTTTCTCTGGGACCACTTTATAGGAAAAGAGATACATGATGGGCTTATGATAATCTGCATGGTAGCCAATCATTCCTATGATAGATCAAATTCATAAGTGTTTTAATGTTAAAATTAAAGTAGCGGGCATACATACTGACCGACAAATAGAGAAGACAAACAGATATAACCACAGATGTTTGAGAATGATTATGTATTGAGTACTGCTTACTTACTCTAAATTCTCACACGTATCATTACCAGTGGTTGCTCACTGACAAAAACATGGTTTGTTCCCAGAACTTCAGTTGCTTGTTTTGATCACAGTTGCTAACCACTTGCGTTCGTGTAACATCATTTTATCTTTGAGTTCTCGCTGGTAATCGTCGTTGTTTTCTCTCGAATTTGAGTGGTCACGTACTCCCCATGCCTCCCCAGATTGTTCTATCCCCCATCGATCTTTCGATCCTCTCAAATTCTTCATGGCCATTTTCTCTGGTACCAACGGATTTAGCTTCCTCTACTATTTGAGACATGGAGTATTGCATTATCCACTAGTCTCACATTCTTAGACAAGGTCCTAAAAAGAGTCGCCAACTTAATAGGTCCCTTACTATCCACCAAGCTCCAGCCCCTGTCCCATCGCCGCAGTGTTGCATCCTTGTGTCTGTTTTACAAGAACTTCAATGGATTGTGCTCCGATGAACTTGCTGCTCTAGTGTCCCTTCGATGTAAATACAATCGACCAAACCGACAGTCAGCTAAGTCCCATCCATTCACTGTGGATGGACCCAGATGTCGGAGAGCTTTCTACTTTAATAGCTTCTTTGCTCATCTTGCCGGCCTCTAGAACTCCCTTCCTGCTCCCTGTTTCCCCGACTAATGAAAACGACTAATATTTGCTCAGATTATAAGGATTTGTAAATGTTTCTTATATTTGTTTGTGGTTTGCATCGCATTAAATTCAAAGATAAGAAGACCGAAATACCTTGATCTGATTTACATTTGCATATTGTGCGATTACTGACATTCGAATTTATTTTTTCGAATTATTGTAACTCCTAGAAAAACCCGTCTAGTAGAGCACTGTAAGTGTAGTATTAACACAGTATGACGTCGTTAGCTTTAAACGTTGAAACGTTGCTGGACGGAGGAATGGCAGGCAGCAGATAAATCAAGGTTGCACAGATTTGTGAAGGACTCGGATAACCTACCAGGCATGGGCCTCCCTCGCCGGCAGTGGACAATGTTCAACCGCCTCAGGACAGGTGTCGACCGTTTCGCCGCGACCATATAAGTATGGGGACTCAGGGACTCGGCTGTCTGTTACTGTGGTCACTCTGAACAGACAGTAGACCACATCATCGAGTCATGCCTTAAACATCGACCACCCAACGTCGAAGCCGGCATAGCTGCTCTAGACAACAAAACATTAGCATGGCTTTTCTCAACCGAGATGCTGATCTAACAGTGAGATGCTGTGAAGCAAACGAAAGAAGAAGACGCTTTAAATTCATCGTTCCTTTCATTAAAGTCGAACGCTCTATGACGTCAAGCCGCCGTATAAAATGTTAAAATTATCACCGTTTATTCGCTGTTCAACTTGGCCGAGTGGTTAAGGCGTCGGATTTGAGTTGCAAAATACTCCTAATCCGGAAGTTTCGAATCGCATTACCGGTAGTGAATAGTCATATCTCTATGCTGATGAGTCCCGATTATTAAGGACGAAACGTATACGTACATAGATAATAAAAAATAACAAATATTTATCATATATATATATAAATGTGGGCGTGTGCATATGTTTAGATATTTGTATGTACAAGATTCATTCTAAAATAAATAAACAGATCATTATTAATTATGGAATGAAGCTGATAGGCGTAATAATGTGTAATATGGGTTATATTTAGTTTAAATACGTTTTATGAAATGATGGTAAGATAAGGGCAACAGATTTACGTACGAATTCAAATACCTCTGAGTTTTGTGAAATTGATGAATATTACCCAAATTTGAGTTTATTTGGAGGCATTTTTAAGAGGTTTTAAAGGGACATAGTATAAGCAAAATTCAAATATTTCAGATTTGTGTTAAATTTAGTTCATAGTCGGTAGATTCCTATTACTTAAGATTCGCTGAATTTAAATTTTTTGTGAAGTTGAAGTCTTTAATTATAGACTTTTTCTAGAATCCACATACTATGATGTATTTGAACCAAATTGGAAGTAGGATTCTAGACATGAGATTTATTAGCTTTATATATTGATTTTAATACTCTATAAAGGAGACATAAAGTGTTGGTAGGTTGTTATGTTCAGAGAATTAAATTTACATTTTAATTTCTGCATGTTGTTCCGGTCGAGGAGACAGGAAGTACGGAGAGAATTTCAAAAGCATGAAGTCCGAGGGCAGTAGCTATTAGAGTAGAAAGGCATCTCGAGACCTCTACGGTGAAGAGGTATGATTGGGTGGGTCGGGAGTATTTACGTTTAGGAGGGACAAGTACAGTAATTAATATATATATATATATATATATATATATATATATATATATATATATATATATGTACGATTTTTATCACCTTAATATTTTATACAAATAATTACATAAAAATACATTAAATATTTAGGTGATAAAAATCGTACATATTTCTAGACAGAGCGTCTTGGTCCAGTGGTAGAACGCTGGACTATAGACATCAATATCGAAGGTTCGATCTCTGTCTAAGTAAGCCATGCTGATGACGTGTCCATGGATTAGTTTTATGTACGTATAAAATAAATAAAAATATATATTAACGAAAAATACGTCCTATAAAGTTAAGGACGGTTAATAATGCAATTTTCTGCATCTTAATCACTTAGGGAAGTGAGACAATCGAAATAATAGTAAGCAAAATTACAACGAACGCTATAATCACCAATAAAAATAGTTATATATATATATATATATATATATATATAATTATTAGAAACTCCTTGAAGTAAAATTGAAGTAGGAGCACTGTTGGAGATATTAAAAATAGACATTCACCTGAAGCCCCAATGCAAGACTCCAAGTCTGTCGTCGAGTCCTATCGAATGGTTTCAGTGTTAAATATAACTTAATTCCTCCCTTATCACGTGACAATCTCCCGTGGCCTATGGGACGAAGTGAACGCTTACAGATTCAAGGTGTCTCTGCGAACCAGGTTCGCACCCTGTGACCGTCTGAGATTGTTATTTCCCTGCGCTGATGAGAGCCGTAGGGTTGAAACGACGTCATACATAGGTAAAATATAATGTAATATTATATATATATATATATATTTCATATATATATATATATAATATTATATTTCATATATATATATATAAGTTAAGGTTGACTCAAAATGTAATTTTCTACATGTTAATCACTTAGGAAATTAGACAATCGGAGTTGTAGTGAGCAAAAGAATAACGAACGCTGCAATGTAAATCGTACATGTTTCTAGACAGGGCGTTTTGGTCCGATTGTAAACCTCATTCTAACCCTATAGACATCAATATCGAAGGTTCGATCCTTGTCAAAGTTAGCCATGCTGATGACGGCTGTGAGCAAGAAACACGTGCCTATGGATTACTTGTATGTACGTATAAAAATAAATAAATAAATATATATATATAGAGAGAGAGAGAGAGACAGACAGACAGACAGATACATAATAAATGTTGTCCTTTTGTAAATAAATTGTTAGAATTTGGATTATTTGGACAACTATTCTCATTTTAGTTGTTATATTCACAACGTTTCGCCCGATGTAACCTCCGACCTTTTTTAGTTGGGAATCTGTAGGATGCATTTAGTCATCTCATATATATATATATATATATATATATATATATATATATATATATATATATATATATATAGGTAATGAATAATTAATATTTATTTATAAATATTATTATAAGCTCCCTTTACTAAAGGGCGGGCACTCTGAGTGAGTTTAATAACAAGCCGTACACATAGGATTATGCGAGTCCAACAGAGTTTGTTGTTGTAAGATTACTTTCAACTGTTCGTTGAAAATACCCACCGCCTCGGTATTTACAAAGTTATATTCCTCCTTAATTATTAGCTATGGCCGAGGTGTTAACGCTCTTGACTACGAATCAGTGGCGATTTTTGATCGGAGTTCGAGCTCGCCGACCGTTGAGAATTAACTTCCTGCACTGAAGATTGCGTTAGCATAGACCATCGATGTAGTTAATAAATAATAATATATATATATATATATATATATATATATATATATATATATATATATATATATATATATATAAGCTGTAATAACCGTCCCATAATCATAATTGGTATACACACGTGGAATTCCTTATCACTTAAAAAAAAAACAGTAGAACCCAAAATGGGTTAAATTTAAAACAGCTTAATGTAGTAACAATGTGAAATAGTGGTTAACCCTAACCCGTGTAATAGAATCCGCACTAACCTTAACCCTAACCCTAACCTCGACAAAGTTTCATTTTGTTGAGTAAAAAGTCAGATTATTTTTTTCTAATACTGTATTGGAGTGGGTATATATTCCAAGACAGTTGATATTGCACACGACTAGATGAAGCTCAAATAAAGATGGACATTTCCCAACGGCTTCCATCTAGTAGAACTTGTGAAGAACGAGGAAACGTAATCGATCCAGAATGCAATGTCTTTTAACGTTGAAAGATCAGATTCAAATATGGACACGAACTCGAAGAGAAAAAAAAACAGGAAAAAAAGAAGAAAATATGCGTTTTAGTTTTAAGTTGCTTATCAGATGCGTCTAGGCCCTTGTATAAATGGATCTGCCTATCCGTCAATCTGTCACGATTACCATTGAAGTATAATTCTGCCAGCAGAACGCGGACATTGAATGGTCTCCTTATTTGAGTTTCATGAAATCATCGCTATAAACTGTCCCTTTCTCTGCCACGTTATGTTTGAAATATCGTTTTGCGATGCGCTCTTCTGTCTCTATAAGTGTATCTGCTGTTCGTCTCAACGCGAGCGCTGAGTTAGGCACAAGGTCAGTTTTTAATGTAGAGTAAAATTTAGTTTCCAAGAAAGGGGCATATAGGAGTATTTATTTACCTCCTCTCCAGGAGGTTAGGCACAAGGCCAGTTTTATCTTACTCCCACAAGTAAGATGTAACCCAAGGTCGGGTCGGGAAAGTGGGGTTTGAAAATCCAACGCCAGAGAAAGTGAGCACTCTGGCCATTAAAAATTGCCTATGCAGCCCCGTCGGCATTCCCCGGTAGGGGCGCCTCAGGCAGTAAACAATAAACTTACTCCTCCCCAAAGAGGGGAGGAAAAGCCTGGAAGGGTGGAACTCCTAGAATTACACAGGACAGACTCATAGATAGGCGTAAATCAAGCCCCGAAGGCCAAGACAATACCAGTCTATGGGGTGCAGTATCCATCGGAACAGATTCTACACTTTGATCTTAGCCAAAAGGCCAAGTGGAGTAACAAGGAGTAGGACAAAAATAAGAATTTCTTTAGTTTTGAAGGAGTACTCCTTCATTGACCGAGGACAGGAAAGATGAAGTGTAGTATGAGAAGAAATACTATGTTTTTCTCCTCGCTAATCTCTACCGTCGCCGTGTTTGATCAACCGTCAGCTTTTCTGTCAGGCTTCGGTTTTAAATACCATTTTCATTCTTCAATCCATCGATATGTATATTACGCTTCAGTTTTGTTTCGTAGTCGTTTATTAAAATCAGTTCCTTTTAAATCAATCGTAACTTACTTCAATATGCTCGTATACTTTTCTCTTTTGGTATACTGGAGCTCGGCGCTGTCGTCATCATCATCGTATTTTGTTGCATTTCATCACCACCATCATCATCGTCTAGTGCGCTGCCTCTCACCGATGTCATCGTCGTAGTGGGCCGCACTTCGCAGTCATCATCACCGCCATCATCGTCTAGTATCTGTAATCAAAACGTTTCATGCAGAGAGGAAAAAGGCGAGCCCGGCGGAGAATTTAAACTGGGTCTTTATTTGGTCATTAAATTTGAGAGAGAGGCTAAATTGTTCTTCTTTAGTTAATTCTACTTCGTTACGGAGAAAATAAGCGGGGCAGACCAGTCGCTATCAACTCTTTTAAGAATTACATTCCTATTTTCCTTTCATTTGAATTACATTACGATCTTACGTCCACTTGCCATGCTACAAGAAAATGAACTCTAAAAAAACTATTTTCTTTTTATTCCCACGATATCGCGACGTCAATGCTTCTCTGATCTATAACCTGAGTTCAGGCATGTTTATATTCTTAGTCCGAGAGTGAACTTGTTACCCATATTTTCCTGTCAAGATTTGCACTGGTCCACCTAGATACTAAATCCATACTAGCTGATGCAATTGTTCTTCACATACATACATCCATTATGTAACAGTGTTGAACGGCATCTCTTATATGTAAACGCATATCTCTAAGCAGTCGTGCCCGTTCCTTGGTAGGTCAAGCCGCTTGTATGTCTTTCAAAATAACATTGTTATCGGAAACCGCACATTGATAACGGACGCATCTCTATATGTGTTGCTGTCATAAAGTTTAACTACATTTTCGTCGGTCTTCCCTCGCTTCCGTTTGAAAACGAACCTTTATTGGCTTGTCACGTTTAAGTTTGGAAGAAAAGGTTTTTTTTCGAAGCTATCCTTCAATCTTTTTACTATTTTTTTTTGTTCTTAATGTTGAAATGTTAAAACGGGATGCTGTCTATATTTTCTTTTCTCTTTTACATAGGATTTTCACCGAGCTGCTCATAGAGACGTACATGAATGTATGCATAAATAAATGTGAAAAGAAATAGAGATGCAGGGTGTCAAAGTTCAAAGTGGCTATTATTCAAATGGATTCCCTTTTCTTGTTAGCAAATTCATCTTTTTCTTTCGGTGAGGTCATATGTCAGCTTAAACTCAAGGGTATGTTTCGTATTTCAAAGAGATCTTCAGTTTGAGAGAAGTGTCATTGCTAATATCAAAGTAGTGACGTCTCAAAGGGGGAAAGTGTATCTTTCTGGACAGAGTGAAAAGCGTTTCATTGTAGGCATACACAGAACGTGTTCAGAAATTCTAATCAATGGCGTCGTCATCATGTCGACAAACAAAAAACGGAGAATAAAAGCGAAGTTACTTTTGATTAAAATAAACTCATGTATATAGTTGTTTTATCGCTTGTTTTTTTTTTTGTAGATGAGTTCTCGTATCTTTTTGAGTGCCGTTATTTTTGTATGCCACCCATGTATTTGAAATAGCATTTTCTGTTCGTTTTATAAGTTAAAGTTTAAAATAGATTTTCTATGGTTCAATTTAGAGATTAAATACACACATTATAAAAAGTGATTTTAATCAGTGAACGTTTTAACTAACGAATGAGATGATGAAATTCACTTCATTTTTTTTAGTTTCAAATTATACTTTTAAAAAAGAAACTAATTAAATATTGTCATTGTTAACTCCCCTTTTATTTATATATATATATATATATATCTTTATATATATATCAATATTCATTAGAAATATCAAATTATTTTTACCTATATACGACGTCAGTGTAGGGAAACGATGATTTAAAACGGTCACAGGGCGCGAACATGGTTCACAGAATCACCCCAGACTCCGCACGCTTTCGTTCTATCTCCAAAGCTATAAGAAATGTATAAAAGGATACGGGAGAAATTAAGTTACATTCATGCCAAATACAGCGGGCCGTAAGCACCAGGCGGAGATTTACTTTATAGCTTAAGTAACTGTCTGTTTTAATATCTCTGAATAGTTCTCAACTTTAATCTCTTAAAGGGGCTTCATAACAATATTCATAAGTGAATATAAATTATGTTTTACCTACATACGATGTCGTATATACATATATATATATATATATATATATATATATATATATATATATATATATATATATATATATGTGTGTATATATATATATATATATATATATATATATATATATATATATATATTCTATGATACATGCCAGTATACTGAAATAATATGCCCTTCATAAAGTTAAGATGAAAATTCATATACACTAAATGTACAAAAGCAAGGAAATTCCCAAATTTGTACACTTTTATTGTCATTAAGAGTATGCGAGCACAACAGGGCTATGTATTTTACGTGTAGGAATTTTTCTTCAGCGCACCTCACACACTTCATCCACTCATGCATAGAGATTGATACTGTAGTGATGTGATAATGAAATGGTTTGGTTTATATGTAGTCATACCCTTAATTAATGACAATAAAAGTGTAAAAATTTGGGAATTTCCTTGCTTTTGGACATTTAGTGTATATGAATTTTCATCTCAACCCTATTAAGGGCATATGATTTCAGTATACTGGCATTTTTCATGGAATGTCACTACTTTTGTAAAGGCTATGCCTCAAGACAATGGTAATTTTTAAGTTTTTTTTAATAATTTTCTAGAAAACTAAGGTATATGGTAAACTGACATTAAAATGCATTCAACTAGACCCTAGAACCTCTATCTCTGCCAAAAATCAGCTGAATGCATCAAATAGTTGATGAGATACAGGGTGGCACATACGTACGTACGTACATACGGATAACACAAAATCATGCCTGACCTTTCTGGATCTCTGGGTTGCCTTGACTAATGATGCTGAAATTCTACACACTTATAGAACCTATCAAAAAAAGTTTGTGCAAAGTTTTAACTAATTTGGTTTATTGGTTTTTGAGTTATGATTGATCAAACATATGAGATTTCCAGCATAGGCCATTCGTAAAGTCTATTATGGGATAGAGCGATCTTGCGCCTCCCTTGATTTATTAAGAAAGCTTTCCTTCCTTACTAAAAGTGTGTTACTTCCTTATTAGTTTTATGGATAATGTAGAAGTAAAGAATCCTATTATTTTACTAATTTACATATTTGTTTAGGCCATGCTTGAACACACATTAAAAACTATGAAATAGTGATAAAATAAAAATACAATGAGAGGGAAACAAATGAGTATAATCGTATTATTGCTATGAATTAAAATGGAATTCCATCACATCCAAATGCATCCTAAACTAAAGAATATTTTAACATGTATTTTGTATGATTAAAATGTATTGGAAAATTCTCTAGGGAAACAAACGTGTGCTTACTTCTAACTTTAGTATAATAATACATATAGGCATGGATAAATATTTACTGTTAACGTACGTACACACGAATAACACAAAATCACTCCTGTCTTTTCTGGATCTCTGGGTTTCCTTGACTAATGATGCTGAAATTCTACAAACTTATAGAACCTATCAAATGAAAATGTTGTGCAAAGTTTTTACTAATTTGGTTTATTGGTTTTTGAGTTATGACTGATTCAAGTAATGAGATTTCTAGCATAGGTCGTTTTTGAAGTCTATTAAGGAATAGAGCGCTATCGCGCCTCCCTTGATATATATATATATATATATATATATATATATATATATATATATATATATATATATATATATATATATATATATATAGTGTAAACATTAGATGTTTATAATAATACAAATGAATGGCGATATAAACACAATCATATTTCGATCACATATGTAACCCTAACCCAAACCCTAACCTCAAATGGCGTTCATCTCCGCCGTCGGGTTCCGCATTATCTCTTTTTTCGCACCCTCTCAACAACAGCTGCACTCCGAGCAGTTTAGAACCTTCCAGAACGCTGCTCACTCTCCGCTGATGTGCGGCCATTTTTAAACTGGTTGAACCACTACTATTTTTGTGTTACACATTGCATCTACTTCAAACACCTGCTAAATCTAACGCGACGGTGGAGATAAACACCATTCCAAAATAAGACTTCCAGAGGTGTTTCCGGTAGTAGATGGATCGGTGGGCTACATGTTTGCAAGTACAAGGGGCCTACTTTGAAGGGGATTAGGGTCCCAACCCCGTCATGCATTTGAAATATTTTCTCTGACCTGAGGTCGGATACTTTTTAGACAGGCCTCGTATCTCATTCTCGCTTTCACACCAGGAAAATAAATGATAGTTTTTTGTTGTCGCGAGTAGTATCATCATCCTACAATAAATACCTGTTATTTAAAGAATTTACACGCGTTTATGATTTCTATAAAAATATATTTACGTTTTCGAATGTGAGATAATCTACAGTTTTTTGACAAAAACACACAGAAGTACACATAAAGAGACACACACAAACACACATATATATATATATATATATTGTTCATAATGTTGAATGTTTACTGACAGTTCATACTTAATACAATAATAAATAATAAATAAGCGTCATTGTTTCTCGATCGAAAAGAAAAGCAGCAAAATTTATTATTTATCATTTTTATGACATCCTTTTTGAAAAGGCATATGCAATGCAGTCCGCTTTCCACACTTTCTGTCAAAAGCACCCATAGAAAAGATTCGGTATTATCCGGCTTCTTATCTAGTTGACCCTCGTAACCCTAACCCTAACCCTAACCCTAACCTTTTTACAGATGTACACCTACAAACACCATAATATATATATATATATATATATATATATATATATATATATATATATATATATATATATATATATATATGATAATGAAATTCAAATTCAACTACGGTATAGAAGCGCCGATTGAAACGATAACTTTGAAATTTTAGAATCAGTTAACATGACGCGAGATTTTGTTAAACAAATGAAATATTTATTAAATGATTTTTTTTTTATATAATTCCCAAATTTTCGGTTTGAAAAAACCTTAATCATGGTAGACAATGCTATTTTACCCCTTCTGGTGTTCTGAAAGTACTGTTTTTTTAATAAATATTTCATTTTTTTAACGAAATCTCGCGTCATGTTAACTGATTCTAAAATGTCAATGTTATATATATATATATATAGATATATATATGTATATATATATATATATATATATATATATATATATATATATATATATATATATGATTATTTTTATTTACACAGACATGTACAAAATCTGCGACACTGGCATGTCGATGTTATCGATAACAGCTATTAGAGTGTGAATGTGGGGGTGAGTCGCATGAAGTTGAAATTGGATGTTAGCGCGAATTAGGATTCAACTAGAAAAGGGG
>OY744534.1:91367089-91384589 GCA_963556195.1 Sepiola atlantica | reverse complement strand
ATATATATATATCAGTTTATTTTCCACTTTAACTATACGAAAAATGGGGTATCCAACTTATTATATTATTGCTTATCATTTCATGTCTGATATTCGCTTGCTCTGACTCAATTTCCTATGTACACCAACACATTATTATGAGAGGAAGTGTCCGTCCGTTGTTCGGTCGTATTATTGTCTCCACCTTCGAGTTGACAGGTTTCGGTCTGAAATACAGGTTGAACGCCCCCCTGCAAATATGCCACCCATGGTGTTGATAAAATTCAGGTACTTCAGTCTATGACTGACTTGTCCACCGTCTTTGTTTCCTCAACCTAAATACGACGTGTAAACTACTCAATGTCTCTGGCACCCTCCTCTATTCAAACTGCATTGATTTGTGTAGTGTTGGTCCTTATCTTCTTTCGTGTGAATCAGATCAGGTGTTGGTATTCGTTTCCCCGATGTTTTTCTAGTTAGAAATCTTTCGTTTAAATTGATACCTTAAACAATAAAAACACTAATATATTAAATCTACACTTCGAATTAAATCTTCTTCTTTCGTGGGAATCAAATGATTCTGGTGTTGGTATTAGTTTCCTCGATGTTTTTTCTAGTTAGAAATCTTTCGTTTAAATTGATACCTTACAATAAAAGATACAATAAAAACACTAATATATTAAATCTACACTTCGAATTAAATCTTCTTCTTTCGTGTGAATCAGATGATTCTGGTGTTGGTATTAGTTTCCTCGATGTTTTTTCTAGTTAGAAATCTATCGTTTAAATTGATACCTTACAATAAAAGATACAATAAAAACACTAATATATTAAATCTACACTTCGAATTAAATCTTCTTCTTTCGTGGGAATCAGATGATTCTGGTGTTGGTATTAGTTTCCTCGATGTTTTTTCTAGTTAGAAATCTTTCGTTTAAATTGATACCTTACAATAAAAGATACAATAAAAACACTAATATATTAAATCTACACTTCGAATTAAATCTTCTTCTTTCGTGGGAATCAAATGATTCTGGTGTTGGTATTAGTTTCCTCGATGTTTTTTCTAGTTAGAAATCTTTCGTTTAAATTGATACCTTACAATAAAAGATACAATAAAAACACTAATATATTAAATCTACACTTCGAATTAAATCTTCTTCTTTCGTGGGAATCAGATGATTCTGGTGTTGGTATTAGTTTCCTCGATGTTTTTTCTAGTTAGAAATCTTTCGTTTAAATTGATACCTTACAATAAAAGATACAATAAAAACACTAATATATTAAATCTACACTTCGAATTAAATCTTCTTCTTTCGTGGGAATCAAATGATTCTGGTGTTGGTATTAGTTTCCTCGATGTTTTTTCTAGTTAGAAATCTTTCGTTTAAATTGATACCTTACAATAAAAGATACAATAAAAACACTAATATATTAAATCTACACTTCGAATTAAATCTTCTTCTTTCGTGGGAATCAGATGATTCTGGTGTTGGTATTAGTTTCCTCGATGTTTTTCTAGTTAGAAATCTTTCGTTTAAATTGATACCTTACAATAAAAGATACAATAAAAACACTAATATATTAAATCTACACTTCGAATTAAATCTTCTTCTTTCGTGTGAATCAGATGATTCTGGTGTTGGTATTAGTTTCCTCGGTGTTTTTTCTAGTTAGAAATCTTTCGTTTAAATTGATACCTTACAATAAAAGATACAATAAAAACACTAATATATTAAATCTACACTTCGAATTAAATCTTCTTCTTTCGTGGGAATCAGATGATTCTGGTGTTGGTATTAGTTTCCTCGATGTTTTTTCTAGTTAGAAATCTTTCGTTTAAATTGATACCTTACAATAAAAGATACAATAAAAACACTAATATATTAAATCTACACTTCGAATTAAATCTTCTTCTTTCGTGGGAATCAGATGATTCTGGTGTTGGTATTAGTTTCCTCGATGTTTTTTCTAGTAAGAAATCTTTCGTTTAAATTGATACCTTACAATAAAAGATACAATAAAAACACTAATATATTAAATCTACACTTCGAATTAAATCTTCTTCTTTCGTGGGAATCAGATGATTCTGGTGTTGGTATTAGTTTCCTCGATGTTTTTTCTAGTTAGAAATCTTTCGTTTAAATTGATACCTTACAATAAAAGATACAATAAAAACACTAATATATTAAATCTACACTTCGAATTAAATCTTCTTCTTTCGTGAGAATCAGATGATTCTGGTGTTGGTATTAGTTTCCTCGATGTTTTTTCTAGTTAGAAATCTTTCGTTTAAATTGATACCTTACAATAAAAGATACAATAAAAACACTAATATATTAAATCTACACTTCGAATTAAATCTTCTTCTTTCGTGGGAATCAGATGATTCTGGTGTTGGTATTAGTTTCCTCGATGTTTTTTCTAGTTAGAAATCTTTCGTTTAAATTGATACCTTACAATAAAAGATACAATAAAAACACTAATATATTAAATCTACACTTCGAATTAAATCTTCTTCTTTCGTGGGAATCAAATGATTCTGGTGTTGGTATTAGTTTCCTCGATGTTTTTTCTAGTTAGAAATCTTTCGTTTAAATTGATACCTTACAATAAAAGATACAATAAAAACACTAATATATTAAATCTACACTTCGAATTAAATCTTCTTCTTTCGTGGGAATCAGATGATTCTGGTGTTGGTATTAGTTTCCTCGATGTTTTTTCTAGTTAGAAATCTTTCGTTTAAATTGATACCTTACAATAAAAGATACAATAAAAACACTAATATATTAAATCTACACTTCGAATTAAATCTTCTTCTTTCGTGGGAATCAGATGATTCTGGTGTTGGTATTAGTTTCCTCGATGTTTTTTCTAGTTAGAAATCTTTCGTTTAAATTGATACCTTACAATAAAAGATACAATAAAAACACTAATATATTAAATCTACACTTCGAATTAAATCTTCTTCTTTCGTGGGAATCAGATGATTCTGGTGTTGGTATTAGTTTCCTCGATGTTTTTTCTAGTTAGAAATCTTTCGTTTAAATTGATACCTTACAATAAAAGATACAATAAAAACACTAATATATTAAATCTACACTTCGAATTAAATCTTCTTCTTTCGTGGGAATCAGATGATTCTGGTGTTGGTATTAGTTTCCTCGATGTTTTTCTAGTTAGAAATCTTTCTGGAAAGACATCGGGTACTTACGAGAAGGACCACAAGAAGGTTGCCAACATCCCTAAGTGAAAGTTGTATTGTGGAACCGACTGGACTCGAACTTGGAACACGCAGGTCTTCAGTATCGATATCCACTTAACCACCGTCACCTCAGTGCATGAGAAGTCTCGGAATTGTTTTAATAGAGATTATCATTGAGACAATCCCACAGGTAAAAATTGGAAGGGTGGGAGGAGTGTAGTGTCGAGTGAGTGTATAACCTAATCAGGATTACACCTCATACTGCAGAGACGATCACCAAAGTAACCCTGCGTATTATTGAACTGCGATAGAAAAAAAAACTGTGAGATTTCATAATTGAAACTTGGTGGAGATGCCAGTCCTCGACTCAAGTTTATTTGTACTAAAAATGGTTTCATTGTCAGAAAGGATTGTAAATTTTATAAATGCTTGCATAGGTGTACATTTTTTATCATCTTCGATGGTAAATGCGTAGATCGAATAGGCATATCTTATTTTAAAGTCTTCGATTATTCTCTATTTGAGTCCGTTTCCGTCTGTCACGCTTTATCTAAAATAACCTTTTTTGTCAGTCTGTCACGCTTAATCTAAAATAACCTTTTTTGTCAGTCTGTCACGCTTAATCTAAAATAACCTTTTTTGTCAGTCTGTCACGCTTAATCTAAAATAACTTTTTTTGTCAGTCTGTCACGCTTAATCTAAAATAACCTTTTTTGTCAGTCTGTCACGCTTAATCTAAAATAACTTTTTTTGTCAGTCTGTCACGCTTAATCTAAAATAACCTTTTTTGTCAGTCTGTCACGCTTAATCTAAAATAACCTTTTTTGTCAGTCTGTCACGCTTAATCTAAAATAACCTTTTTTGTCAGTCTGTCACGCTTAATCTAAAATAACCTTTTTGTCAGTCTGTCACGCTTAATCTAAAATAACCTTTTTTGTCAGTCTGTCACGCTTAATCTAAAATAACCTTTTTTTTGTCAGTCTGTCACGCTAACGTTTTCAGATGCGATTTGTCTTTGGTCTCTCATTTTCAAATTTGGAATAGAATTTTCGACTTTTTATCAAGATTAAGTTTTTCTAAGTCACGCTTAAGTTAAAAATATCAGTTTCACCGTGAAACTCACAAGTAATTGATGTATCATAATAATTTCTTTTTTCTATTCGCCGAGTTCGGATGATACATCCAGCCGGCTAGAAGAGGCGCTATTGAAGCCAATGAATGACTGCACCCAACATTTTGTTTTCCTGAGTTTTTCACTGAGATTCTTTTTATTCCACCACGTAATAATTTACGAAGGAGGAAAGTTTCTTTGAGATTATACAATGTAAGTAATTACTGCTATGTATTTATTTATTTATTTATTTCTTGTTTCTTTATTTCCATTTCTAGACTCAACGAGAATCCATCATTGCTTCTGCAAACGAAGAAAAAAAAATTACCGACAATCACCATTTTCCCGGAAGTTGCGTACATTAAAGACCAACCAAACCGGATGTTGATCGCTGGAATATTTACCTGAGGCTTACAACTACTCTATTACATCCTACGTGAGTAAGAACAATTGTCCAGCTTCGCTTTATTTTGCCAATACTATGTCGTGTTATTTATCTACCTCCTTTTTGTTGTTGTTGTTGTTATTGTTGTTGTTATTGCTGCTGTTGTTGTTGTTGTTGTTGTTCTTCTTCTTCTTCTTCTTCTTCTTCTTCTTCTTCTTTTATTTCCACCTTTACTTAGTTTCCCCCGCTCCCCCTTTTTTACATCATATTATCTCTTTTATTTTGTTGCGAATTCTGTCATTTCCTCCGTTGGAATACTATCCTGCTTCTTCCGCTTCTACTTTTTGGTTGGCTATTGTCTGGAAATGACGAGTAGTGTTCCCTGGAGTCTGAGTGACAAAAAGTACCCCAGCATTTCCGCCACTCTCCGTTCTTTCGACAAGTGTTGCAAATCATTTCTCGGTTATCGTAATGTACCATTGATTTCTCGGTCACAGCGACGATTTGTCTCCACCAGGATTTTAGTTGCAATAAACTTTCTCAAGGCCCCAGTACTCCCCCACATTCAAGTGGAGCTCTGGGTGGTTTCCCTCTCTTATTGGTCGTTCCTTACTCTTTGACCCTTAATGACAATTTTGCATGATACTATTTATTTACCCCCCCCCAAGAGGTTAGGCACAAGGCCAGTTTTATCTTACTCCCACAAGGTAAGATGTGACCCAAGGTCGGGTCGGGAAAAAAAGCCAGCGCCCAAGAAGGTGAGCACTCTGGCCATTAAATATTGCCTGTGCAGTTCCGTCGGCATTCCCCGGTAGGGCCGCCTCGGGCAGTAAGCAATAAACTTACTCCTCCCAAAAGAGGGGAGGCCAAGCCTGGGAGGGTGGACCTCCTAGAACTGCACAGGACAAGCCCACAAACCGGCGGAATCAAGACCCGAAGGCCAAGACAATACCAGTTAATGGGGTGTAGTATCCATCGGAACAGATACTACACTTTGATCTTGGCCAAAAGGCCGTTTTTGTCTATATTGTTTGTTTTCATTTTCTTACAGTTGTTGTTCATTCGTCGCAGTTATTTTGTTATATGGGTTGGTTTCTGCGCTCGAGAATTTTTATGAATATTTCAGCTGTTTTTGTCAGTGCTGTGCGTTGTATAGTGCCAAACCTACATTTGATTCCTATTTACCCAAGGTTGTGCCAAGTGTTTCTAGCGGTCCTAAAATTATTGGTATTACTACAAACTTTTTTTTTATTTTTCCATATGTTTAATGAATGCGGTCATTTCCATGTATTTGCTTCGTTTTTCTGCCTCCTTCATATTCACCCTTTGATCTGCTAGGACGACGAAATCTATTTCGCCAGTGTTTTTCTCTTTATTGATCATCATCACATCCGATCTAGTTGCTTGAATGAGATTGTTCCAGATCATTTTAAGACTTTCCAACACTGTATCTGGTTTATGTCTGTAACATCTGTCTGCATGATCAAAGTGCGGACAGTTGTCCAGTTATAAGTGGACTGCGTTCCTCATGTAGTTGTGTCTGTTTTTATATTCATTTGCGTCTACTTTGCTGCATTCACTTATAATGTAATTTACCATTTTCGTCTGTTCGTAAACTAATAACGACTGTTGCAACTTGGAATCTGGCTGACCATTAATCTTCGTATCATTCAAATCGTAATCTTGATAGTTTTTTTTCCTTGCTCCTCCTATCCATTTTTAAGTTCTCTGTGGACACTTTATCTGGTAGCAACCGGTTTTTTTAGAGGATTTGACGTTTAAAATGATTGTCTTGCCTACTCTCAGACTTGAACCTTGTAGTTTCAGTTCTCATGGGTTCTTGTTCTAATTATTACCATTATTATTTACAGACTAGCAGTTCTCACACGAGTAATTACCAGTGATCGCTCGGTTACAACAACAGGTCGTGTTACTTGTCTCCCCAGAATTCAAGTACTCTTAGCTTCTTTCGAAAACCATCATAAATTGGTTAGCGTTTGACCATCAATTTCTCGCTGGGAATGGCAGATTAATGGTAAAATGTACTTTTCCTTAACGATTTCGAGCAGAAAAGATCATATCTATTCTGCCACGACTGAATCAAAAACCTCCTCGTTATTTCAGGGATAACTTGCAGTACACCTAGTTAGCCGGTTTTACATCAGCGTGGAATATACCTTGACCATCGCCTTAAGAAACTATATGCCTCGATCCCATCTCCTCAATGTTGCATTCTGTGCTGGTTTTACAAGTAAATCAATTGAATGTGCTCCAACGAACTTGCTGCAAAATTGCCACATCGACAGAAATACTTCCGACCAACCCGACAATCAGCAAAATCCCACCCCATCATTGTAGAAATCCTCAGATGCCAGGAGGCTTTCTACTCTAATAACTTCTTTCCTCAAACTGCTAGTCTTTGGAAGTCCCTCCCTGCTCTCTTTTTCCCTAACTGTAACTACATGCAGAAATACAAACGTAATGTGAACAAACGTATCGCTGTACACTTTCCCACATAGGGTGGCCCTATAATACGGCCCTTAATTCAGAGTACCCTCTTACGCCTCAGTTGTAATATGCCCTGTTTCGTATAAATATAAGTTTTCAAACGTGAAAACTTAAAGAAAAAAAAATAAATGTGTTACAAGATAGTAAAAAAGTTACCTCTTTTCTTTAAGTTTTCACTTTTAAAAACTTATATTCATAATATATATATATTTATATATATATATATATTCATATATATATGTGTGTGTGTGTGTGTGTGTGTGTGTGTGTGTGTGTGTGAGTATACACTATAGAGTATATATACATTATATATATATACATATTTACATTCAGTATATATATGTATATATATTTATTTATTAAAATATATATATATATATATATATATATATATATATATATATATATATATATATATATATATATATATATATATATATACATATATATATATATATATATATATGCATAGTGGGTAGTCGGCGTCTGTGTATTTCAATATTAACATGTCCACAAAAGGAATGATTAATATTTAATATCCGCTTTCGAGAAGAAATAGATTTACGAGACTATAATCTTTAAAAAGCTGAATTTAAATCAAGAAAGTGGTGACATGGTCTGCCCTTTTCCTCGTGTGTAGACGTTAACTCTTCGTTAATGGGTTCTCGTACTTCGAATAAAAGAACTCATCAAACAACGAAGACTCATACAGCTTCCCTATTTAGATGTCTCTTTTATATTGGCAGACGATCAAAATAATTTCTGAAGAGTTGATTTCCACATTGCTGACACAAAGCTCACACCTTGTTATTTAATATATATATATATATATGTATATATATATATATATATATATATAAATATATATATATATAATCCGGCTATGGTATAGATCCACAGGGTATAAATATGATATATATATATATATATATATATATATATATATATATATATATATATATATATATATATATCATATTTCTACTCTCCTACACATGGTTATATTATGCGTTCTCTTCCTCTCTTTTTTTTCCTTCCTTTGTCGCATGTAGCTCTTATCTATGCATTCAATTCTTATATTTTATATTTTAATATTTCCTTCTTCTTTTTCTCTTCTTCTTTTCCTTTTCCTTTTCATTTTCTTTTTCTTTTTCTTTTTACTTATATTTTTATATTTTTTGTTTTATTCATCTTTAATTTTATTTTTACCTTCTATCACCTTCAAAAAACTTTGTGTGATGTTGATCTTATTTTAACAGGCAGAATTTTATTTCGTGGCCTGAAGATCGGGAGTTCCTCAAACTGCTCTCGTGAAAAAAAATCAATTGTGTAGTCAAAATGAAATTAATTATTATATATATATATATATATATATATATATATATATATATATATATATATATATATATTGGACAATTTTTATTATATCCCAATAACCATGGTTTGTTTTATTACTTTTATTTTTATTTTTTCACATTTCCAAAGATTTAAAATTTCTGTGAGATATATTTAACGGTCCGTTTCATTTGTCTTGTGCCAAACAACATGTGTATGTCAATATTGTCTCTGCAATACTACAAAATCATCAGAAAAAGTTCACAAATAATAAAAGAGTTCTTGGATTAGAGTATCTTGAAAACACCAAAAAAAAAAAAATTGAGAGAAAACACTCACACGTGTGAGATCCAACAAATCTGCCATTTTTAATTAATAATTAATTATATATATATATATATATATATATATTCACTTTAGAAGGCATATTTTTAATGAAATAATTTTTTTAAATTATTTATTTATATAATAAATCAAATGTTTCCAGCGGAGACGCCGTTTTTCAATTAAAATAAGAATCCGACATTGTAATATATATATATATATTGTTATTATTCATCACGCCGTCCGCATGAAAGAGCCTCCCAAACGGTGATGCTCTCCCCGGTGTAAAGTTGAGAAAGTGTCTTATTGAGATATGTGATGTTAATACACATAGCAGTAGTGAAAACAAACGTCGATGCGCTGAAAAGTTATAATAATTTTTTTTAAATGTTCACATTAGAAATCATATTGTTGAAATGAAATACAATTTTTGTTTAAGAAATCGATAAGATGCCAGGATTTGTTTTATATATATAATAAATCAGTGAAAAACATTTTAATATTATAACATTTTAGCGCATCAACGCTTGCTATCACTATGTGTAGTAACGTCACACAATTGAATAAGACACTGTCTGCATTTTACATTAGGGAGAGCGTCTCCGTTTGGGAGTCTTTTCCGTACGACCAGCGTGATGAATAATCAAAAAAATATATATAACAATGTTGGATTCTTATTTTCATTGAAAAATGGCGGCTCCGCCCGAAATATATGATTTATCATATATAAAAAATTCCTGGCATCTTTTCCATTTCGTAAACAAAAATTGTATTTCATTTATATATATATATATATATATATATATATATATATATATATATATATATATATATGTATATATATATATATATATATATCGATAGAAGGATGAAAAGGAATTAGAAAAACAACGAAGGCAGATCATTTTTTAATTCAGTTGTTCAATGCAAGGTATATTCCGCAAAAAGCAATTCATTTAATGAATTTTTTCCTTAAGCCGGGCTTTTCAAACATCAAAATCTTTGTTTTATATAATAATATATAATAAATCAGTGAAAAACATTTTATATATATCATAAATCAGTGAAAAACATTTTTTTTTTACAATCGGACACTTGCTTGCATTCGGGCAGCTTTTTGCCTTGTTTTTTCCCGCACAATCTTTGTTTTACTTTTTCAGATCTTAAATCTTGGCTCTTCGCCAACTTATCTATCCCAGCAATTTCCTCTGATGATAAGATGTTCATCTTTGAAAAGCCTGGCTTAAAGAAAACATTCATTAAATTAATTGCTTTTTTGCGTAATATACTTTGCATTGAACAACTGAATTGAAAAAAGATCTGCCTTCGTCGCTTTTCTAATTTCTTTTCATCCTTCTATCGATCTATCTGCTCTATCCGGTATATTGAGCTGTATACTTTTCACAATAGGTTTTACCTTTCGTAAAATTCCGTTTTTAGTTTTCTTCTCTCTCTCTCTCTCTATATATATATATATATATATATATATATATAGGTACTACTCAATGCGCCTAATTTCCGTGACTGCTCGACCGCAGCGATTGGGCAGGTCGCGAAAGCGCCCGAGAGCTGCCGAGACGAAAACGAGGCTGTAGAAACCAAACCGAAAATCGTGAAAATGGAAGGGTTGACAGACGACAATATAAGACGATGAATACGGAAAGAAAAAATACATATATTTTTTTTAATGAAAGAAATGAACAAACCATAGCTGAAGAACTATAAATAAACGTTTTTTTATTGTTTTCGTGGGCAAAATGAAACATTTTTATGTTTTTTTATGTGATTCTGTTACGTAAAGCAAAGAATTCAATTTTACAATTAGGCAAGTTTTTTTTTATATTTATATATTTTTTTTGTTCACCGTAAGGTTCTGATACCCCTCCTCTCCTAACCTGTTATACGCCCTCCAGCAATCGGATACTACCGTGGTCCCAGGTACAACGTACTGTTTGATTATTGGAAGGGTTAGGGTTTCAGCATTTTTGTTAGGCACTGTCACCAGGAAACCCTAACCCTTCTCTGCGGGGTCGTATCCCCCCCCCCCGAAGACCCAGACAAGCGGCTGGAGAACACGTCCAACATTGTTTTGTTTTTTTCCGGCGGTTGAATAAAGACTCGTCTATTTCCACCATATGCCCTGGGCCTCCGAATCGCCGAGGGTTGCGCGACAGACAGTTTTTTGTTTTCAGTTTTGTTTACAGCCTCGTTTTCGACTCGGCAGCTCTCGGACGCCTCCGCGACCTGCCCGATCGCTGCGGTCGAGCAGTCACAGAAATTAGGCGCAGTATCTGGAGTAGTACCTATATATATATATATATATATATATATATATATATATATATATATATATATACAATAATATTTTAATAAAATAAATATTAATTATTTAAATACCTAGAGATATCGATGTTTCATGCTAACGCAATCTTCAGTATAGAAACTAATTCCCGACGGTCGGTAGGCGCGAACCCCGAACACAAATCGCCACTGATTCATAGTCGGTGATCTTATCCAAACGGCCATCGTCAATTAGTTAGTAAATATAGAGTAACGTTAACTGTAAATAGCGACAAGCGGCTGCTATTTACCAGGCAGATAGAGTGATCTTACGAAACGGTGTTCGGATCTCGCATATAGCTATTTGTACTGCTTGTTATTAAAGCTACTCGAAAGTGCCAAGCCCTTGTGGGGAGGGGGGGGCTGATAAAACAATAATATTTTTATAAATAATATTAATTATTTAAATACCTAGAGACATCGATGTTTCATGCTAACGCAATCTTCAGTCTAGGAACTAATTCCCGACGGTCGGTAGGCGCGAACCCCGAACACAAATCGCCACTGATTCGTATATATATATATATATATTTATAGATATATATATATAAAAAATACTCGTTCCAGAACAGGTAAAACTAATTTACCGAACAGTTTCCCACCACTTCTATGCTCTTTTACAACGATTAAAATCAAATGTCGAAAAAAAAGAATTTGATATTCACAGAATCTTGCGGAATTGGTGTTTAATGACTTGTCATTAGATTTGATGCGAATCGAATATATTTCAATTTTTAACTGGAATGTGTTGCGAATAGTATGCCACCAAAAACTCCTTTAAAAATTCCAAAGAAACTTAAATTTGGTAATATTTATTAATTGATGGCTAATACCTATTTTTTTTATTTCACAAAAATGCCAAGTCTGTGAATGTATACGAAAGGCTTCTTTGAATCTGAACTATATAAATGTAATTAATATTATCATAATATTATCTATAAACGACTCTCCATTGATTATAACGGGCAGGGACAGATCCGAAGGAATCCAGAGGAATCCAGATGAAAACAGTGAGGTGGGTGATCATTGGTCGTTAGGGTTAGGGTTAAGGTTATAAAAAGATGTGAAATTCATCAATAAAATAAGTAAATAAACTGATAACCAAAACAAGAGATGATGGTTTCGGGTGTCTTCAAGGTACAAAGTATACACAATATTAAGTCAGATGGATTTAAAGTTTAAAAGATTAGGTAAATCCGATCAGGGTTAATCCAAGAAAATCCAAGTGAATGAAATAAAATCGACGATCAGTGATCGTTACAAAAAAAAACAATAAAATATGGTAAATGCTTAAATCGATATCAAATTCCAATGTCCGCAGTTCGAGGGCTTAAGAGTTTAAAACTACAAAGAAAAATAGATAAGGTCAACTGGAAAACCAGTAAAAATGGCAATACCAACGACCAGTTTTCATTTGTTGACTTTATCAATTTTTTAATTTTTTATTTTCGAATCCCTCTTATTCTGGTCTTTGGATTCGTCCGGATTGTCCCGGAGTTGTGGGATATCTGTTATTTCTGATGAAGGAGATGCGTTTATGGCAGCCTGGTCTATCAATGTTTTGCTTCTGACTTCCTCAGAAAGATATTTTGTTCCGAAATTGTCATTAAATCACAGATTTTATTGATACTCAAGTATTTATTTGTTTATATATATATATATGTTATATATATATATATTCCTTTTTTATATTGAAAGCATTTAAGTATACCTTCCCCCCCCCTTATATTGAGCTTGATTGGTGTTAGGTTTCTTTGCTCGAATGAGTAAGGCTTCAATTATGAGGAGCGCACGTTGCAATTTGAAACAGCGAGGATGGCCGTTAATATTAAAAAAGGAAAAAAGAGGTTTTAATCGAGTTTCTTAATATATAAATATATATATATATATATATATATATATATATATATATATATATATAGTCATCGTCAAACCAACTTTTTAGTTACATCAGGGCTTTTCTTTGTGGCTATATAGGCTAGTCCTTCAGGCGGATGTTGAAACTGACATCAACAGCAATTGGCGTGAAAGTGAAATTTTAATGTGTATATACACATTATAAACAGTCGAAGAGGGCTCTATTTGTTATTACAAATGGGTTGTCATTATCACAAATGTTACCTTCCAGTTTAACTTCTCACATGATAGCAGGATTGGGGTCAAAGTTTAACTCGTCGTATTAATTTATTTAATTCAAAAATACTTAACTTTATGATGGCTTAAAATGAAAGGATGCGAATATACTATATTTCACCTCGAAAAGTAAAGACAAAACTATCGTTTTTTTTTATATAATTTGAGTTTAACTTTGAAATGTGATCTTACCGACACGAGAAGCGACTGGTTTAAAAAATCAACCTAACAAGCTAAAACGACGCCTGCGATGTACTGGATCGTTGATTGAATTATCGCAACGTAATAGTTTTACAAAAGGTTATTTTTATTTACGAATTTGCAAAGGTCATATTACTCGTTATTAAACGTTGAGGTGAATTGGATCGACGCCGAAAGCCAATGTGACACCTGCCATATTCTGATTCGATTTGTCTGAATAATTAAAACGGAATAGTTTTGAAAAAATATTTTTTATTTTCGTTTCGTCTTCAGCGAAACGAAACCGTTTGAAATGTTAGGGGTGAGTATCAGAAGAACCTGCGTGTCATTTAGTATAAACATAATAATATGTACACTATAATTCGATGTGAGTATCATTAAGTATAAACATTGTTAGTATTATTAAAACGTTTAACTGTAATACGTACACTATAATTCGATGTTGGAAATCTACTATTTCGTTTTTATTTCTGAATAACGTACACACGATCTAATGCTAGGGAGGGCTTGTGGACGAGTGGTTATAGTACTTGCTGGACGACCCGGGTTCGATCCCACTCACGGCATGCGAATTGTCGGGTCTGAAAACTGCCTCTGTCCACCCAGCAGTAAATGGATACCTAATTAAAACTCAGGGAAGGTTCAAGGCAGCGGAAGGACAGGGATTGGCTCCGTCTTCCATATGCTGTGCCCTAGACACGGTGATTCTTAACAAATCACCGCCGCTACGGCCATGGGCAGTGTGCGATGTCGGCAACGACACTCATGCGCGTCTAGGCTATGCGACCTTTACCTTTTTATCTAATGCTCCTTCCTCTTCTAAAGATATACTTATTGAATTAATATTCCTTTGTACAAAATCAGTGGAGTTTAGCTTTGCTGATATTATGTACAGTCATGTCGACGGGGTCTAAATTGGGAGTTCATTAGCCCCTACTTTAGCTCATATTTTCGTCGGATACGATGAATCTGTTCTTTTTAGCTCAATGAAAACACCCACAACGTATGTAAGATATGTTGACGACACTTTTGTACCGTTTGCATCGCAAAGTGAAGCGTTAATATTCTTTAACAAGTTGAATTCCCTTCATGCGGCTTTACAGTTCACTATGGATAGTGAGAAAGATAACTGTCTTCCTTTTCTTGGGTGTCCTTCTAGATATGTAAATAGAACGGATACGAAAATCTCAGGAATAAAAGCTCCCAGTAGTGGCTACTACTTCTTATTAACCCATCATGTCAACCCAATATTTCTATGTACTTAAATGACAACTTTTTTAAAAGTTATCATCCTGAGGAAGTCTTACAAATAAAGACGAAACGTTGATGAATACATAAAAAAACATCTTTTGGTTTTTACTTTTTCATTTCCCATATATATATATATTTATATATATATATATATATATATATATATATATATATATATATATTGTCATTGTCATGTCATGACATTGTCAGAATAATATAAGACAATATCAGACAGCGTGACACAGACAGCAAAGTCTACGACTTTCTTTGCACTGAGAGTGTTCAGACGTCCGCAGTCACCATAAGAGCGTTCCGTAGACAGTAGCATGTCGGTGCGACCCAAAAGAGTTTCCGTTGAGAAAATCGTTTCCTCATTTCAGTGATATGCGAGTTGTTGACTGAACATTTTTAGACAATCTATCTGAAACGGGCAGTATTAGAAGGTGTAAGTCAACTGTTCTGACGGGTTCACGGCCAGGGTTCTCTCTGTCATCCACGGTGCCAGCATCAAGGGCGGATCCATCACAAGTTGGTCGATTTGAGCAGGATGCGGGTTGTCTGTCACATTTATGAGTGACTCGTGGCGTAATATAAGCAGGTTTGCCTTTAGTAGGGGATGCTCAATTAGAATGGGCTGCGTTTACAGGAAGCATATTTTTACTATTTTACTATTCTTTTTTTTAATTTCTGAATGACGTATACACTATCAATTGTCCTGTTGTTTATTCTGATAGAGAGAGAGAGAGAGAGATGTTTATCTCTCCATGACATCTCGTTTTTTTTTTATTTCACTTCCGCCGGAAGTCATAACTTTGAATAAATCTCCTACCTCAAAGATGGTTGTCTTCTATACTTGCTAGAGCGTTTATGTGCTGGCGTTACTAATGCTTATAGAACGTCAAACAAATCATTGATTACCATCATATGTTCTTCTCCCCGATGGTTTAGGGTTAGGGTTAATTATTAAAGCCGTTTGTAGGGATAATACCTCTGTTTCTACATGGAGTTACTTTGAAAACACACACATATATATATATATATATATATATATATATATATATATTTAAATAAATTTTTCGTGGTACAAAATTTGATAACGGCGAGGAATACGGACGTTTGGGACATTTTTTGGAGGGTCGAATGAGATTAAACAAATATAAAAAAACGAGAGAAAACGATTAAAAAGAAATTAATTAATGTACTGAACCGGTTTTCGTCCACAGAAGTAGTAGCCACTACCGGGAGCGCAGGACCGAGGTCCGGGCTGGGAGAAGTCGGTGGCAGGGAGTGGTTACTACTTCTCATTAACCCTATATTTCTATATACTTGAATGACATTTTTATTAAAATGATCATCCTGAGGAAGTCTTACAAATAAACACGAAAGGTTGATGAATACATAAAAAAAAACATCTTTTGGTTTTTCCTTTTTCATTTCCCATTACGTCGGATTACCCCCATCCTTCCTTTCTCATATATATATATATATATATATATATATATATATATATATATATATATATATGTATATTATGCATCAATTTATATTTTTTTTTTTCATATGTCTATTTATTTATATATTTTTAAACAATCTTGCATTATTAGTAGTAGTAGTAGTAGTAGTAGTAGTAGTAGTAGTAGTAGTAGTATGAGGAGAGGGAGGAGGAGGAGGATGGCATACAGTATATTAATCAATTTATTATACTACCCTTTATTCTGTTTTTTCGTTTTATTTGTTATTTCTATTTCGTTTCGTTTCTCTTCTATTCCGCTCGATCCAATTGATTAGTGCCATTTTAAACTATATACATTTCAAAATCAGTTGCCCTTAATGGTAATGCATAATGGTACGGACGCACACGCGTTCTGTTTTCTGTGTTAATACAGTGGATTTCGCGTGAACTGACTTGAACGTTGAAACAAGGAATGAACACTGCACGCTTTTGAAAATTCCAGTTTTCTCAACGGTTTCAATTTTCGTCATTTTCTTTATTTTGTATTATTCTTTTGACAAGGAGCGAATGACTGCTCGAAATATTAGAATAAAATAAAATAATTACAAAAACAACAACACTATTATTATGCTTCATACATAACCAATCATCCTTAAAACACTTCTCTAGAAGCATACGTTGAATTACAAACAAATTTACACACACACACACACACACACACATATATATATATATATATATATATATATATATATATATATATATAATTATGACAATATATGTGTTAAAATATACTATCAGTGCCTTTTTATTCACAGTCTCTTTAAAAGATTCAGCTCGATGATTATCAATCAGTAGCATATATAAGTCAGGTTTATTTTATATTCCAATAACCATGTTTTTATTTTTTATTTTTATTTTTATTTTTTTTCACATTTCCAAAAACACATAACATTTTTGTGGGATGTATGGTTTACGATCCGTTTTTTTTTATAGTGAGCGAAGCAACATTGTTATGTCAATATCCTCTTTGCAAAACTACAAAATCATCAGAAAAATTCACAAAGAATAAAAAGTTCTTAAATGTGAGTGAGTTTTCTCCACATGTGAGTTTACTCTTTTTGAGTGTTTTATTTGTTTTCGCTCAATGAATGAGCCACTGTATAGTGTAGGTTTTCTCCAATAGATTTTAATCCAAGAACTTTTTACATCTCACAGAAATGTTATGTTTTTAGAAATGTGAAAAAAAATAAATAAATAAATAAAATAAAA
>OY744534.1:91359589-91362089 GCA_963556195.1 Sepiola atlantica | reverse complement strand
CCCCCAGGGGGTCAAAAGCCCCCAAAATGGCAAAAGATGACCCTTTTCTCCTATAACGTTTGATCCATCCATTCGATTTTTCTGAAACTTGGCCAAAATGTAGAGGCAATTGCTCTGGATATAAAATGAGCATCCTTGACCTCAGAAAAATTCTGGTTCGCGCCCTCAGGGGTTCAAAGGGGGTCAAAAATGCCCCAAATTGCCCAAATTTATTGCATTTTACACTCGCCACATCGAGTCACATACAGAGGGGGACCATGCACGCGCGGCTTGTTTTAATTACTATTTAAATATTAGTGAGGTAACATCTTATACTGTAACTAGCAGAGCTACCCGGTGTTGCTCATGTTAGAGTGTGGGATATCATCATATGCAACATCATGGTAGGGATAATTTACTTTAACAGCAACCTTGATGCTGTCAGCCAGATATCTTACTCACCGAGCTATTCAGATGTATGTTAATACGCTTGAAATAACGCTAATAAATAGATTAATTTCATTGTGTAAAATGTTTGAAAATTGCCATTAGCTTCTTAAAGGGGCAGGCAAAAACGCAACAATACTTCCATTATGTGTATATGCAAATTGTACATGTGAATACAATTCTATTGAAAGTACACTTCCTAGTATGTCTTCGTTTTTAGGGAGAACCATACACAGACAGAGAGGTGTTCTCGATTATATATATATATATATATATATATATATATATATATATATATATATAATTTGAATTAAAGAGAAAACAGTTTTCAGTGGGGGAGGGGACCCCCAGCGTTGAAGTGATATATTTCTTATATAGCCTATGACCTTCACTGAGAAATGAGTAGTGTACATGCCAATTCTCAAGCAATTCTGTCCAGCGGTTTGGGTGAACATAAGACACAAAGATCAGGCGGACGCACACACACACACACACACACACACAGACAAAGTTACTATTTTATATATAGAGATATTCTGCAAGACATGAAGTTTAGATCACTCGTGCCAGCTTCCGAAAATACCCAGAAGCAACCCTCAGCTAAAGGGGGCATGATTATTGATAATTAAGTAAAATAAATATTATTTTAAGTAAAATAGCGTGCCATCCCCTTCTTCATAAGTGTACCAACTCACCCGAGTAAAAAAAGTGTTTTTCAATTTAATATCTTCGTCACTGGACAAAACCCTAACCCTAACCCTAACCCTAACCACTCCCTTTCAGGAGAAATGCATAACAACACGGCTACAATCTCTCTCTCTCTCTCTCTCTCTCTTTCTCTCTCTCTCTCTCTCTTTTATTGACACTTCCATTAAGTTCAGCGCCGCCAGTGTTTTGGGCGGACGGAAATGAAGAAAGGCCGTTCAAAACCTCGAGATAAGCACTGATTTATGTTAGTGCCCCTCAGCCGATAAAAACACACACAATCAGGCTTGCTCTTCGCCACTTGAGGAAATTTAATTTCTTGATGACAGGAACTCCCAACTTTTTGATGATCATGAGGAGAAATAACAAATATAATTCTAAATTAATGTTGATGGGTACAACGTTTAAAATATCTAATCTTAATAAATTGCCCGCTTTAAAAAAATTCGTTTCAAAATACTACAAAAAAATGTAATCCGTCGAGTCACCCATTGAGTACGGTCGGATGAGAATATTTGAATCAGAAAAAAAAGTGAGTTTGTGAAGCCAGTTATACAAACTAAAAATGCAAAATACAAATTTAGTATTTGTTCGCTATCTCTCGCTCCCTCGCTTCCTCGCTCCTTCGTTCCATCGCTTCTACTGTATTCATATGCGGTGATATCCCCTTTGTTTACAAGGACTATTCCAATAATATGCTATATAGTTTGTTTATTACCTTTCACTGTTAATAAACAGGGAGGAAGAGAGAGATAGCCGGAAGCGAGAGTGATAATAACTGTATAAAATTTTTAAAACAGGAGGTCAAATAACATAGACTGAGAGAGGATGAGGAACATATACAGAAATAAAAACAGATTATCTGATTTAGAAACTATGGCTTATCAGAACTATGACTATTTTTCAAACATTACTCAGTCCAAAAACATCTCTAGGAAGCCACCATTCGCCCATGCACGGAGTATTGTCGCCATATGTGGGCTAGGCTAGTGCACCAACCACTAGTCTCTCCCTAGGACAGGGTGCAAGAAAGAATCTCTAACGTAATTGGTCCACCAAGTTCTATCAAGCCACTGCCTTTGTCCCATCGTCGCAATATTACACCACTGCGCTAGTTTTACAAGTACTTCCACGGAATGTTCTCCGACGAACATACTGCACTTGTACCCAATCAACATAAATAGAGTAGCTCCCCGTGGGGGTTACGTTCCAGACACACCCGCGAATGGCGAAAATCAGCGAATAGATTTTGATGCCTCGAAGTTCACTAAAAATGTTTCTTAGCATGTGTTTCTTAGCATGTATTTCTTAGCATGTGTTTCTTATCATGTGTTTCTTAGCATGTATTTCTTAGCATGTGTTTCTTATC
>OY744534.1:91247089-91352089 GCA_963556195.1 Sepiola atlantica | reverse complement strand
GATTGGAAAATGAAAAAGGAAAACCAAAAAATGGATGTTTTTTATGTGTACATCAACGTTTCGTTTTTATTTATAAGACTTCATCAGGATGATAATATAGAGAAAAAATGTCATGCAAGTACAGATACATGTAGGGTAGACATATTGGGAGGAAAAATAAAATGAAATAATTGCCACTACTGGGTGGACGTCCGTACTTGTTGGAGAATAAAAATGAATATTGAAGAAAATGAGTGGGGAAAAAATGGAAGGATGGGGTGAGCAAGGACTACTGTGGCTGGTGGTAAGAGAAAGAGGTGGGGGATGAGCAGGGGTAAAGTGGATGGCAGAGAATCTTCATTTTCTCCTTACTTTTTCCGTTTTTCCCTCACATTTTTAACACTGCAGTCCAAATAAACTTTCTCATGTTCCAAATATTTCAAATATTCCATACCCACCCTTTCAATCACCGCCCTCCTCCACCCCTCCAATCCCTCACTCATTGCTATCATTTTCCAAATATTTCAAATATTTCACACCCTATCACAACAAATCCTCCCTCTCTTCCTCTCAACTATTTTCTCCCATACCCCTTCTTAAATTCCCTCATTTTCTCAAAACGCTCTCTAAGACCATAACTTTCGCCCATCCACCAAAATCACAGCCTCCCCCCTCCCTCTCTACCCATCCTCCTTTCCCTGCATACACCCCCATACACAAACATTCCAACATACTTTTCCCCTTCAATCTTGACCGCAGCCATCTGGTCAAACACCTCCCTCCCCCTCTTCCTCCACTCCCTCTCTGCCATCCACTTTACCCCTGCTCATCCCCCACCTCTTTCTCTTACCACCAGCCACAGTAGTCCTTGCTCACCCCATCCTTCCATTTTTCCCCACTCATTTTCTTCAACATTCATTTTTATTCTCCAACAAGTACGGACGTCCACCCAGTAGTGGGCATTATTTCATTTTATTTTTCCTCCCAATATGTCTACCATACATGTATCTGTACTTGCATGACATTTTTTTCTCTATATTATCATCCTGATGAAGTCTTATAAATAAAGACGAAACGTTGATGTACACATAAAAAACATCCATTTTTTGGTTTTCCTTTTTCATTTTCCCATATATATATATATATATATATATATATATATATATATATATATATATATATATACACATATATACAAGCATGTCCCGTTTTTTACACGTGCTTTTTTCTCTTTTTTACACAACACCCTTTTGGTGGATTTAACCCTTGCTAAACGGTAACCCATTCCCAACCATGTATTACGTTTATTGTTATCCAATTTTCTCATCTGCAACTTATAATATTAATAATTGTCAGCGTGGTTGTTGATACATTTCTAAATGCGTTATCGACGTCTATATCCTATGCAAGCCAAGATTCATGCAACCAAACATTTATGTATACAAGTGTTAATTTATTTCTTCTCGAACGATTTAAGATATTAAGATGTTTTGGAAGATCAGCTGACTTGAAGAAGCTAACTCTGGCCTACAAAAATGCCTGGGATTACTTCGTCGAGATTCCTCGGTAGTTACGCCTCATGTGATAAGAAATAAACTCACCCTTTTTCAGGGAAAGAAAAGCCTATGAAGGTGGTCATCATAGAACTGCACAGAACATTTTTTTAGCCCTGCAGCAACAAAGGCACTGTTATACTGATTGTCGATGTATCCTTGACTGGTATATACAAGTGATTAAAATGGTCATATGTTGAAGAGAACAAACCCTTTTTTGTGGCCAAGAGAAGATGAAAATCTTACAATAAAGCCACTCCGTTTTCCTCATTATCTTGACACTCTTGTGTTTTGTAACCCTAACCCGAACTCTTACCCTAACCCTAACCCTAACCCTAACCCTTACCCTAACCCTAACTCTTACCCTAACCCTAACCTTAACCCTAACCCTAACCCTAACTCTTACCCTAACCCTAACCCTAACCTTAACCCTAACTCTTACCCTACCCCTAACCCTAACCCTAACCCTAACCCTAACTTTTACCCTACCCCTAACCCTAACCCTAACTCTCTTGTGTTGGACGTGTGAAACGATTAACATGTTGTTGTTTTTTTCTTTGTGTACAAAATAGAAATTCGTTTTATCGCACAACAACTTCTCAACAAATATGAAAAATGTTAAATTTAAGTAATTACGGAATTAAGGACGCCCGAAGAAAGGTGAAATAAATTTATAATCCCATACGTGTTTTTATGCTAAACTTTGCTCATTTCTTAAATGCGCTCCAGATCTGTAGAAACTTTTTGGTCGGTTTAACCGGCGGCCAAGTCAGATTTAGCACGTGTCTGCCTTTGTTATTTTATAAGTTTATTTCAAGAAACGCTCTGATAAGTTAGGCTTAACGTGACATGTATAATAATATTCGACATTGTAGTATGTTATTATTTGTTTGCTATGCATCTTTTAGCAGATTTCACTTTTGAATTACTTTCTTAATTCAACCTTTAAAAACGTTATAAATGATATGTACACTATTTATAAGCCAGTATCAATATTTAGATCAAATCATGTTAAATTTTTTTTTCCGCGAGTTCCGAAGATGTCTTCTTAATTCCCTTTTCAACATATTTGAATTTATCTAATTCCATCTGAAAATTGCTTATCCTTCTGCTGTTCTTAAAGTTCCGTTGTGTTTTGATATAAAAGTACGGAAAATACATTCGGGTTGATCTAATATCAATCTCACATTATGTTTATCTATAAATCTATCAGTTGTATCTGAAAGTTATTTCTGTTTTTAGAAAAAACTGTTTAATCGAGAATCTATGTTATAGTTGACAGTCATCTATAGCTGTTATGCTAACTGTTTATTGTTGTGATAATGAAAGAACCGGGATTTGCGAAAAGAAATGATAAACATTAATAGAAATTATTGGTTAAATAAAGAAAATGAGGAATTCTAAATAAGTTTTTCTGTTTGAATAAAAAAAAACTGAATTACTTTTAGGTGATTTTTATCAACAAGACGTGTTCTCCGAATTCTGCTGAATATACGTCCAAATGTTTCGCCATTAAATGACCCATAAGAGGTTGATATGCCGTAAATCAAATCAATCAAACCCATCTCCGATATTCTCCTTTTAAAGGGAGCTGGCGTGCTGGATGATCTACGCTAGTCTGCCTCTCGTTTGATTCCCACCGAGGTTAGTTTCCATTTATATATCTATATGAGCGGTTTTAGATACTAAAATCTGTATTCCTAAACGTGTTACCCATCCAAGTACTGACCAAGCTCAACGCTGCTTAACACTGAGTATCTTAGTGAAACCGATAAGTAAACCTTTGTATTTTTGTATTTATATCCCTTCCACAACGGTAAGATTTGACACACGGTCGGGAAAGTGGGATTAAAAAGCCCGCGCACTAGAGGAAGAGCACCCTGGCCTACAAAAAATACCTGGCTAGCCCTGTCAGCATTCCTCGGTATATGCGCATCTGGCGATTAGCAATAAACTAACCCCTCCTAAAAGGGTGAAAAGGCAAAACCTGGGAGGGGGCAACTCCTAGAACTGCACAGGACAATACCTCAGAACGGCAGAATCAAGGCCCGAAGGCCAAGACGATACCGTTCTACAGAGTGTAGAATATATCAGAACAGATACTACACTCTGATCTTAGCAAAAAAGCTAAGTTATTTATCTCCCCAGCAGAAGGTTAGACACAAGGTTAAAGTATCTTTTTATTTACCTCCTCTACAGGAAGCTAGACACAAGGTCAGGTGGGGTTAGCCAGCACACTAGAATTAGCGCGCTCTGGCCTACAAAAAATGCCTGAGCAGACCCATCGGCATTCTCCAGTAGAGGATCTTCAGGCGATAAGCAATAAACTAACCACTTCTCAAAGGATGAGAAGGTAAAGCATGGGTGGGTGGACCTATTAGAACTGCTCAGGACAATACCTCAGATCGGTGGAATCAAGGCTCGAAGGCCTAGTCTGTACCGGTCTACAGAATGTAGCATCTATCGAAACAGATACTACACTCTAACCTTATTATTGTCGGATATATCTACTGTAAGTAGATTTGCGTTTGTTTCTATGTTTGTTTGTGTATCCATGAACTTCATTGAGAATGTTAGACATAAGATTCGGTACGAGTGATATCCTACCTGTGTAGATTATATAAGAGGGGGGGCGATGAAGTATTTGCATAACATCTATTATCAGCTGAATATGGACAGGTGAGCGCATGGGCGTGGGTATCATTCTTATGCAATTTTAAGTTACATATTCAAATTAGCAATGTAGAAAAATCGAATTTTATCGCGTGCCATTAAAGGGTTGCTAATATAAGTCAAAACGAAAACAAACATTATAGGAAGAAACGCACGAATCGCTGGAACTGAGTTAATAATAAGAAAAAAAATCGAACTCAAATCAATATCTCATGAATCGATATCAAGATTGGAATTCAGTTACTAAAACTCGGTACCTGCGAAAAGATATGAGCGTACCGATTTCTGGTGATGTCCTGGTGATGCCCGGGGTCAACTCTTTGAATGTATGCCTAAAAAGCTGAACTATAGATCCTCCTTGTACTGCGAACTATTATGTGAAAGGGGGATAGTTTGAATATGGTAAGGGTTACTCCTCAGTTTGAATCCCCGTGGCCACCGTTTCATCGTTCCTTTATTATTCACGTTACGATATAAGAGAGCCACAAGTAAAAGGGAATTAAATAAGTTTTTAGATGATAATTAACATAAAATTAAGAGAAAATCTAGGAAGAAAATTTCGATAAAGATTAGGATGAAGGTTAAGATGAAGATTAAGATGAAGGTTAAGATGAAGATTAAGATGAAGATGAGGATCAAGATCAAGATGAGGATACGATGAAGATTAAGATGAAGATTAAGATGAAGATTAAGATTAAGATTAAGATGAAAATGAAGATGAAGATTAAGATGAACGTTATAATGAAGATTAAGATGCCGATTAAGATGAAGATTAGAATGAAGATTAAAATGAAGAGTAAGATGAAGATAAAGATGAAAATTAAGATGAAGATTAAGATGATGGTTAAGATGACGATTAAGATGAAGATTAAAATGAAGATTAAGATGAAATTATAATGAAGATTAAGATGAAGATTAAGATGAAGATTAAGATGAAGATTAGGAAGAAGGTCAAGATGAAAATTAAGATGAAGATTAAGATGAAGATTAAGATGAAGCTTAAGATTAATATTAAGATGAAGGTTAAGATGAAGATTAAGATGAAGATTAAGATGAAGATTAGAATGAAGATTAAGATGAAGATTCAGATAAAGGTTAAGATGAAGATTAAAATAAAGATTAAGATGAAGGTTAAGATGAAGATTAAGATGAAGATTAAGATGAAGGTTTAGTTGAAGATTAAGATGAAGATTAAGATGAAGATTAAGATGAAGATTTAGATGAAGGTTAAGATGAAGATTAAGATGAGGATTAAGATGAAGGTTTAGTTGAAGATTAAGATGAAGATTAAGATGAAGATTAAGATGAAGATTTAGATGAAGGTTAAGATGAAGATTAAGATGAAGGTTAAGATGAAGATTAAGATGAAGATCAAGATCAAGATCAAGATGAGGATACGATGAAGATTATGATGAAGATTAAGATGAAGATTAAGATTAAGATGAAAATGAAGATGAAGGTTATAATGAAGATTAAGATGAAGATAAAGATGAAGATTAGAATGAAGATTAAGATGAAGATTAAGATGAAGATTAGAATGAAGATTAAGATGAAGATTAAGATGAAGATTAAGATGAAGATTAAGATGAAAGTTATAATGAGGATTAAGATGAAGATTAAGATGAAGATGAAGGTTAAGATGACAATACAAGTGTAAACATTTGGGAATGTCCTTGCTTTTGTACATTTAGTAGATATGAATTTTCATCTTAAACCTATTAAGAGCATATGATTGCAATATTCTGGCATTTATCATGGAATTAAAATTAGTTTTACACAGAAAGACATAAAGTTGTTTTATGTATTTTGATATGTACCTACTAGCTGACGTAGACATTTAAAACTATATCCTAGATACTTACATCTCTTGATAAAATATTAGATTTTATCATTATGATATTGACTGCCTATCACAGGACGGGTTCATATGACTGGTATGAGGACTGTCGGTGGGTAATTTATTGCAGTGTGGCTGTCTCTTAAGCGGCTATAATCTCTTTATATACCGTTGTAAATGGAACCACTGTAAGCCGTCAAATCACAGGGCACGCCTTCCTTTTCTATAGTTTTTCATACGTGTAAAAAATTTCTTAAGTAAGCATGTAGATAATTCATATATATATATATATATATATATATATATATATATATATATACATATGTATATGTATGTATATATATATATATATATATATATATATATATATATATATATATATATCAGTTGGAGATCTTTAATGATTTAAATCTATCATAATGTTGAGAGATTTACGTTTGTTTTTCTCAATCGCTTTCTTCAATTAAAACAATTTTACCCTTATACTTCATTCGTTGTTCTTGGGTTTTAATTTACCATTCTGACGTTTCCCCTTAGAGGGTCAGACGATAAGGCCTGTATGAAAACAATTTTGAAGAAAAAAAATTTCCACCCGCCCATATCATTGATGAAAAGAATGTTTTCTCTGAAATATATATATATATATATATATATATAGTTAAATCACATTATCTATATATCGCCTTGTATATATATATATATATATATATATATATATATATATATATATATATATATATATATATATATATGTATGAATTCTCTCTATATAATAAGCATATATATTTAATCACAAATATATTCAAATATATGTATAAAAATATATATATACATATGCACAATATATATGAATATGTAAATATATGTATAAATAATATATAAATATATACATAATATGTATATATATATCTTAGCAGATATTAATATATACATAAATATATATATATGTAATCTCTCTCGTTCTCTCTCTGCCTCTCCCTCTCTCTCTCTCTCTTTCTCGCTCTCTCTCTCTCTCTCTCTCTCTATATATATATATATATATATATATATATATATATATATATATAAAGTCTCGAGAAATAGAAAACCGTATTTTTTAAAGGAAGAATGATTTCTGTACTAAAACTACATATAAAATAAGATAAAAATGATATATAGACAAAATATTTTTTTTTGTCTTATATATTTTAATCTTCCTAGAATATATGTAGCGACACCTGATGTCGGTTTCTCATCTATTTTTTCTGAAATTACAGCCGTTATAATTTCCTGATATATATTCAAATTCTATTGAAGTATATTTCTGTATTTCTCTTTTTCTGACGGATCTATCGCAACATAACAACAACAACCTACCATCTCTTCGCAATGGCACATGCGTCAGGGTTAGGTTGGTTTTTTAATTTTTTTCACTAATGGTAATCACCCGGCGTTGCCCGAGTATAGATCAATGAAACAGATGAAATAAGTTAGATTAAGTACAAAATATATTACTGAATTAATCTTCACCCGAGCTACGTCGGACTTTACAATATTAATGTGGTGGCAACAAATAGTAGCCAATCACATATTGAAATGAGAAAAAGTTGTATTGTTCAAAATTACAATAATGATAAATAGATAATAATTATATTTGTTTAAGACAGTAAATTAAATTTAGATGTTACTGATTGTTATTCATGTAATATTGCTGCTGCTGATGTTATATGAATGTCGGAAAACGTCTTCGGCTTCTCTTACTGCGATGGATGTGAACGGTAGATAGCTACTTCTGGTGCTATGCGTATACGTGTGCTTCTACGAAACGGCGTATTTATTACTTGTAATAACGAGTATAATTTATTTTACTAAATAATTTCCCAATATTCTAGGTTATTTATTTTTTAAATTAACACTTTTAATTGTTTATAATATTGCTTTTTGAACGTAAAGCTGACAACTGCAAGGATATAATGTCAGGTAATACATTATAAGTAATGTTTTTACTCGTGTCGACCGGGAGGCGTTAATACAAGAAATAAACTGAATATTTAATTCGCTAACAACGGCTTCATAATATTTAAAGATATGATGGCTAAAATATAAATACGTAAAACTACATCAATGATATGTGGCTTATCGTAATTAAATAAAAATTAATGAAAATTGAGAATAGGAAAATACTTATTTAGTTCACAACCATCTGCATTAATTGTCGCTTACAGTATTAGAGTGAATAGCAACTTTAAATAGGTGTTATACATAAGAAACGGTTACCTAATATTATAATATCCAAATATCATTCAGAAAATAAAAATTATAATATATATTCAAACACATATAAATGTTTATCTGTTAGCTGAAAATGTAATCAGACAATGAAGTGTGTTATTGCAAAGAGGGAGAGGCACACATAGAGATATAATCTTATATATATATATATATATATATATATATATATATATATATATGATAATTTTATTTACACAGACATGTACAAAATCTGCGACACTGGCATGTCGATGTTATCGATCAACAGTTACTATAAACTGAGATCTCATCAGGCAGAGTTAGAATCCGATCTTAACCTCAGATCATATTTGATTTTGTACATGTCTGTGTAAATAAAATTATCATATATAAAGCTCTATTTTAATATTGAGCACTTTTTATAAACCCGGTTAAAATTCTCTGGATTACCACCCTGTGGATATTTTTCACCTGGATTATTACCATTATATATATATATATATATATATATATATATATATATATATATATATATATATATATATATATATATATACATGTACTTGTATGAATTAAAAATAATTATGCATATATATATATATATATACATGTACATATATTATACAGAAGATACATAAACATCATACGACAAACAAGATTCTGTCATGTAAGCCTTGACAGCTATTTTAATGTACATCTTACAGATGTCGTTTGTGTCAATCTGTGGAGATATTACTGTTGAAGAAACATTTCTCATCGCTACTTTTTCTTGTTTCGTCAATATTTTATGATCTTGTGAAAGACACCACGTGATATGCGAACATATTACGTGTGTTCCAAACGTCGCCACTTCTGTCTTATCTGGGTGACGTGACATTTTTATGTAACGGAGAAGACAATCGAGAAAAGAAGGGTGCATGGTGAATGTCCAGGAGTTACTCTTTTAAACAACCCTCATTTGATCTTCATATTTTATTATAAAAAATAATAATAATTTTAATAATAATAATAATAATAATAATAATAATAATAATAATAATAATAATAATAATAATAATAATAATAATAATAATCTTAAAATAGTTATTTCTATAAGATCTATTTTATTCTAAATAATAAGCCTGTCTTTTGTACTTGAAAGTCATGAATCAATTTGAGCTATATTAATTGAATTTATGTTGTAATAATTTCCTTTACACACATATATATAGACCGTTCATAAGATGCAGTAATACGCATTGAAACGTTGATTGATTGACGTAAGGCTGTAATATATTTTTATGTAATTGTATATATATATATATATATATATATTCATATGAGGTTACAATACACAATATGTTATATTAATGTAATTTATATTGTCATAAATTTCTTTTACACCCCCACCCACCCCCACATATATATATATATATATATATATATATATATATATATATATATATATATTGTGTGTGCGTGTGTGTGTATTTAGGCAGCCATTTTTCATTCATGCAAACATTATTAAAAAAACAGAACTCTTCTGTCTGGTTATACTTTTCTTATATTTTCAATTCTTCTAATGATTTATTTCGTGTTAAAATCAAATAACATTGAAAGATCTATATGTGATGTAAACGTTATCGATTATTTCTCGAATCATCGTCAGGTGTTGATAGCAAAAATCGACTAAAATGTTTTTTTAAATAGATCGGATAGACGTGCATGTAACAGAACGCCTCCATTGTTCAAAGGAGACGGATGAATGAAATCTTTTAAATTTACTATGTATTAATTTATTTTTATTTTTATTAAAAGTAATGGCTGATTTATTTGGTGTAGTCGAATAATTATGGAGAAGGAAAAATGGGGAGGTATGCAATAATTGATTTAATATAATGTCCCTTTTGTTCGAATTTGAATTAAGCGACGCTGGGTTTGCATCATTGAACTAAATTAAACTGCGCTAAACATTTTAAAATTGTTTTACTATGCAATATTATTAATTTTAGATTGTTGTGTTTTTATGTATATGGCTTGAAGTATTTTTCATTTTTTCAAATTTGTCTCAGAATGTATTATTTTGGTGTTATTTACTAAAGTGTGTCTTAATTCAGATGGAGGGCAGTTATGTATTTATAGGTGTTTGTAGATGAAACAAAAGTTCATTAGATGCATTGTGAGGCGGCGGGATAGGGTAGTTGTTGTAGAACCAATGTAGCTATTATCATTTTGGATGTTAGATTCTCGGAAGGGGCATTTGAATTTATAGACTACATTGTTTATTTATAGTGTTTTGGGGTTGGAGAAGGGTTGTCTTTCACTACAAGATATATATATATATATATATATATATATATATATATATATATATATATATATATATATATATTAAAATACACGATGTGTGATAAACCGATATAGTAAAGATAGAATGAGGCAATATATTCTGTATAGGTGATAAGAATTTAGATAACAGAGAAACGAACATTTCAGAATAATATTTGCAAATCAGAATTAACACAGAGTCGGGTTTCATTCAATATTTCCCCCTAAGTTGAGACTTTATCAAAAATAAATGTGATCAAATAACAGAATCAGCATTTATATATTAGATGTCGTATATCTGTATAAGAAATATCCACGTTTGCATGGTAAGAGAGAGTTTTAAAGTGATATTAAGGTATGTGGGTTTTTTATAATTATACTATATATATATATATATATATATATATATATATATTATTTCATCTATCTACATAAAATGTTATAATGAGATATAATCTTTTATGTGTCAATTTGTAGTGTTTACTTCAACAGTGCTCAATACGTGTGTAGAGCAAGATAGTAAGTTATGAAAATATATTTATGGCAATTAAGCTACACAGAGGCTTCCGCGTTTAATCCCCGTAGGGAATGCTCAGGCTAAGATTTTAGCCATTAATATTGCCATAAATATATTTTCATAACTTACTATATATATATATATATATATATATATATATATATATATATATATATATTTGAATTGATTTTGAAACAGCATATATATACATATATATATTCATAGTTATGTTTTATTATTCATACAAGCATGTATATAATCCGCGACACTGGCATGTCGATGGCATCGATATATATATATATATATATATATATATATATATATATATATATATATATATATATATATATATATATTGATATATATGTATATGTATATATGGTACGTCAATGAAAATTAGTAAGACCTGCAAATGGAAGCAAATCGGTATTTTCAGTTGTTCAAAACAAGTAGTTTAGTTAATAAAAACATTTATTTTTCATCTCTTTCTTTCCTTAAACCAGGCTTTTCAAAGATTAAAATCTTATCATCAGAGGAAAAATTATGATTGATAAGTTGACAGAGTAGGACTGTCAAAGTTCCAAATTTGAAAAAGTTTTCTTTTAAAATTAAAAATTAAAAATTAAAGAAATTCAAAAAAACTTCTTTAAAAAATGTTTCCAAAAGGTTCAAACGGGCATGGGAATCACCAATAACGAAATCCAAAAAACGTAGGGCTCAGAAATATTGGTAAATCCGGAGGAATCTGCATAAAAATCCAATATATGTATATATATATATATACATTTAAGAAAAATGGTCAAGGTAAACAAATATTTAAGATATCACTAAGAAATCAATTAATAAAAATAGTTTTAACAAATTAGTTCTTATGAAAATCCCAGGGTATATTTAATAATTTAGATAAAAATAGGTTCAATACTTAACAAGCTATATCAAACAGAGCTTGCATATTATAATTTTTTAGTAGTAATAAATGTTATTTCTGGAACGTGTGTACATATTGATGAACATACCCAATTATATATATATATATATATATATATATATATATATATATATATATATATATATATATATATATATATATATATATATATATATATATATTACAGGTGATCCTTATATGAAATAGTCAGTTTGTGTCTATTAGATATGTTGATCATTAATTCAAAAATGTTAAACTTTTGTAAGATAATGAAGAGTGACAAAAATGAATCGTGGACGAGTCGGACGTCGCGAAAGAAAGAAAGCGATGTGATAGCTGTTAAAAAGAAGAAGGTTCCGCAGTGCAAGCGAGACTTGAAAGCCGGCGGTTTCAGAAACGCGAAGAGCCGGAGCGCTTGGTGATCGGAGTATTGAAGTACCGGAAGAATGGGAGTTTACCGATGTTTATGACACCGATGAAGCTTTATTGGGTATGGTACCCAACCCCGTCTTGCTTTTAGGCTTTCGTGTCCGCTGACAAAAAATGCGACCGATAAGCAAGTTGGTACAGTGAAGGAATCCCCTGACTTGTATTTCATCAAACAGACAATTGGAAGTGCTTGTGGAAACAATTGCTTCAGTTCACGCTCGGATAGACAATGCAGAGCAAATTGATTTCCAATCGGATGTATATATGAACGAGTTTCTAGCGGAAACCAAGTCTGTGACCTCAGCAAGAAAAAGACTTTCATGAGACAAAAGTATGTCAAAAGAGTTTTATATATGTGTGCGTAACCGGTGTAAACCATCCGGTGATGAGAAATGAAGAAAACCAAAGTGTTTCCATATACGTTCTGTTCTTTGTCATTCTTGTTAAATCATACCAGGTACCCCGTCATAAATTTATTAATTTTTTCGTAAGCTTCCACCTATCTATAACAAAGTTTTACAATAATTGCGAATGAAAACAGATTTACTTTACAATTATTGCACTACATTCCATGATATTTGATTGCATGAAAGCCGTGAAAATATTAAACAAAACTTACTTAATGTGTACCCTAATTGTATAGTTAGTCAACAGATGAAAATAGTCTGAATGAAAACGTATACTACTCAACATAACTCTAACATTAATTGCGATGGTAATTATTTCGTATTAATTATTTTGTATTAATTATGTTGTATTAATTATATTAACCGAGATTTATTTTTTAGAGCTTATAGATGGTACTCATTTACTGAACAACAGACTTTCTCCTTTAGTCCTCACATTCCATAGGCGATGTTTCTGACAAAGGGGAAACAATTGCTGTTTTCTGGGTCGGAATCTATCCATTTACCAAAGGAGTGTAAAAAGTTGACCTTCGGTTTACTTTCAGCAGCCTCGTATCTCTCGCTTCCCTTATTTTGTCCTTTAGTCCTCACATTCCGTGAGCGATGTTTCTGACAAAGGAGGAAGAATTGCTGTTTTCTGGGTCGGAATCTATCCATCTAACAAAGGAGTGTAGAAATTAGACATTGGGTTTACTCTCAGCAGCCTCGTAACTCTCGCTTCTTTTATATTGTCCTTTAGTCCTCACATTCCATGAGCGATGTTTCTGACAAATGGGGAAGAATTGCTGTTTTGGAGGGCGGAATCTATCCACCTAACACTTATCATTGGCTAGTTTTTGACATTGAAGTAGTATTTCTTTAGCTCCTTGCATCAAGTGGCGTCATGCCGTGTTTGGAACGATTTCCATTTATTTTTTAAATACTTCATTTAAATGCTTTATAAGTATCAATACAGCAATATGAAAGAATTAGATGATATATGTACCTATCTGGCGTTAACGGGAGTCTGAAACTTTCATCGTAGTATCGCTGGTTTTTTTTTGGTTTTTTGTTTTTTATCGCATAAATGCTTTTAGTTGTTTCTTCTGATTCCTTAGTTATAAATAGTAAGCTAGATATCAGAGGTGCCAAATTAGCGATTACGGCTGCTGATTACGTTAAATATGCAACACGACGGATGATTGCTACGTAGCGTCGGCCTTGCGTTTGAGCAAAGACGAGAAGGTAGTGTATATTAATAACGCGCGAAATAAGATTTTTATTGAAATTTCGTTTTACTTTCTGTGATCGCAATTTTTATTCCAATAAATATTCGAGGAATAGTAAATATAAAATGATAATTAAATGTGTAATTATTGAAGTTACGCTCGCACGATACAAGCACAAGCACAAGCACCTGATGTTCTCTGATAATTGTATTAATATTGATTATCTAAATCCTTGTACATCCAACCGTTTAAAATAAACCCATCTTATATATTATTCTATAAAAAAAAACTAGCATGACTCATGTCACGGCGTTGCACAGGGGGGTAAATAAAAGAATGATTTAACTATAAAACATATTCGTAAAAAGGGGAATTTTTTCGTGTGGGGATTTTTTTCCTACAATAAAGTGACTTACGGAAACAATATTTCATGTTTTGGGATACATTTTTCTGGCCCCACAAAATGTGTGTGTGTGTGTGTGTGTGGTGGGGGGAATATTATGGCGCTTTTTATGAATAGGTATCCTGAAATGTGCAGTTGTGACATAAACAGTCCAGACTTTCCGGAGAAAGCCGAATCACGTTCCCATGCTTTTTAAAAAAATATTTTTTTACATAGTTCACCCCAAACAAGACAGGCCGCCACTGTAGACGTAAGGGGCTACTGAGAAAAAAGTAAAGGGGAGAAGGTTGGGGGGTCAACCTAAATTGGGATCTGCGCAGCGAGATGTCTGTTTACATTAATTTTAAATTTTTTCATGTTTGTACTGTCGGGGAAACAGGTAGCACGGAGGGAGTTCCAAAGGCCAGCAGCACGTGGAAAGAAGCTATTTGAGTAGTAGGCTCTCCTACATCTGAGGACCTCCACAGTGAATGAATGAGATTTAGTTGATTGTCGAGTTAGTCTAGTGAATTTACGTCGAGGGGGCACCAGAGTAGCCAATTCATCGGAGCATAATCCATTGAAGTATTTGTAAAACAAGCACAAGGATGCTACATTGCGGCGATGGGACAGGGACTGGAGCTTGGTTGACAGTGAGGGACCTATTAAGTTGGCGACTCTTTTTTTGGACCTTGCCAAGGAGGGAGAGACTAGTAGATGATGCACCAGCCCGGATGTGACAACAATACTCCATGCATGGGCGGATGTTGGCTTTGTAGAGATACAGGATAATGTCAGGTGTGAGGAGATTACAAGCACGGTAGAGGGAGCCAACCTTCTTTGCGGCAGCCTTGTACACAATACGAACCGAATATATCTAAAACTTAGTTTAAGGTTTGAGTAGAGTTATTTTAGTTTTCGGTTAGCGTTAGCTTAGGGTTAGATTAACGTAAAAATATTTTTTTTAAACAGTTTGGTTTTTATTGTGCAGATTGTTCGTTAAATCTAATTAACGTTCGTTATTGTCACTTTTACTTAGCCGAACATAGGTATTTTCCGTCGATTTTTTTTTGTCTAGTGGTCGTAAATTTCAGAATCCTCCCCATCAAAAAATCTACGAAATTAAAAATGTTTAAAAAGTAAATCCCCCCATTAATATTTAAAATATAAACAAAATAATTTCGATGAGTTAAAAAAAAATGCCACCACTCATTTTTTTTCGTCCCAAAATTGAGAAACCATTCGGATATACGTCTCGATTCACCGCTAACTGAATTTTGGCTAATATCAAAGTGTAGTATCTGTTCCGATGGATACTGCACCCCATAGACTGGTATTGTCTTGGCCTTCGGGGCTTGATTTACGCAGGTCTATGGGTCTGTCCTATGCAGTTCTAGGAGGTCCACCCTCCCAGGATCGCCTCCCCTCTTTGGGGAGAAGTAAGTTTATTGCTTACTGCCTGAGGCGCCTCTACCGGGGAATGCCGACGGGGCTGCCCAGGCAATTTTTAATGGCTGGCTTTTCAAACCCCACTTTCCCGACCCGACCTTGGGGAGTAAGATAAAAACTGGCCTTGTGCCTAACTCCTGGAGAGGAGTAAATCAATACTCATTTTACGTTAGATTTATTTAGGAAAGAGACACCCACCTTAAAATCTAAAACATATATTTTTTCTATTTTCTAACTCTAACATGACGCGCTAAGACGTCAGTCGGTGCCGTTATCCACTTGACCCTCGCTACCAACCAATACAAAGTCAATGGTGCGTTCTCTTGAGACCCTAACTGCCCTCGTGTAAAATACGCAAGTGACCCACTTCTTAAACAGACTTTCACGGTAGATAAGAAGAGCGTCTTAATTCACCGTGTAACCTTGGGCCCAATATTAAGAGGAGATACGTCGCTTCTATTTTTAATCGCTTCTGATCTGAAATTCACACGAGGTCAGCGGGGAAGAAAAGCTAATAGAGGCCCGCGAGGAAATAATTGAGAGGTGTGAAGTCATTAGCAACTGCAGCGGCTCCAACCTCGCCCTAGCGTTTGCTTCACTTTTTTCCTTATCTTGGTATCTTGGTATGTAAACATAAAATAACACCGATGTATGGACGGGATTAAATATAGCTCGAACGATCTTCTTTTATAAATACAGATGAACACCGTTTACAAATATGTATAAACACGCCATTCATCTCCAAGTAACTCCGCATATGAAAACAAAAAGAAACAAAATACAGACGATCGTTATGTATCTATCCGCATATACACTTTATTTATATACACACACACACAGACACACACATATATATATATATATATATATATACCTCATCTTTAGGAGGTTAGACACAAGGTCAGGCGTGGGTTTTGATTAAAGTGTTTCTGTGAAACGAATTAGATTCGAACCCGGCACACTCAGGTCCTCAGTTAGCGTCGTTACCCACAGCCACCGTAAAGTATGCATTATTCAAATCTTAGAAATATTATATGGCTACACATTTGCAGACATGTTTAAGTCAGAGCCACTGATAATCAGACCACTTCAGGACCGTTTTTGGTCCATCAAATGCAACCGTAAAGAAAAGTTCTGGGACGGGTATTCTCTTATTATATACTGGTAAAGTTGTGCACCACTTTTATGTCGGTTAAGGATTAAAGATATAATCCTGCTGAACTTTATATCTAGAATCCTGATTCAAATTTTGATCAAAATGCATTACAGGATTTTGATTCTAGAAAATATCTGAAAGGGATCTTAAATTGAAATACAGGGAATCCTGATTTTTCGGTGTGGATGAAATTCAATCCAAATATTTCAATTTTAGAATGAGGTGTTGTGGACTAATTTTGCTTCCTTTAAAATACTCAAAAGAAACTGAAATTTGGGAAATATTTGTTTATTGATGTCTGTATTAGACATCAATAAACAATTTACAAAAATCTCAGGTATGTGAACGTTCACCCTCTTTTACGTCCTTCACATAAAAATTAATTAAACCGAACACAGCCTGCATTTGGATACCTCACGCCAAGGTTATGCGGTCCAAAATTCGTAATGATTGGTTAATTTGGTTTAGAGTGAATCTTATACTTACAATTATATAAAAATAGATATACCTAATTTTATACAGATGTGGTTTAAAATGCGAATGTACCAATAAATAAGAATAGGTTTATAGTTCAAAAATACGTTAACACGAGGGGCGTTCAATAAGTAATCCACCTGACCCACTTCCAGTTGTCTGATCTATATGAAATTTTGCATGTGTAATGATTTATATCTGTTTAGGTGATGTTGCAAAGAACAGCTCTAGACTAATTGTGGTCTCTGATTTACAGGTGTTTGAACTGAGTCAGATGTGAAATGGAGCCTGTTGAGTGTTGCGCAGTGATCCGGTTTTTGTATTTGAAAGGACGCACACCAAAAGAGACTTTTGATGAAATGAAAGAAACTTATGGTGATGATGCCCAATTATATGACCTTGTAAAACGCTGGCATCATGAATTCAAACATGTGGAAACAGCTCCCAGACCTGGCCGTCACTCTTCTGCCATTGATGAGGCATCTGTCCGTCAAGTTGAGGCTGCCATTTTGGAAGATCGACGCATTACTATTCGTCAAATAGACTCTCAGGTTGCTCACACCATTCCAGAAGCAAGAACGCGTCGAGTGCTCGAGGATGAATTTGGAGATATGCCAAGAAGATGAGTCAAAGATTTTAAAAAGACTGATTACACAGGATGAAATTTGGGTCCATCACTATGATCCAGAGACCAAAGCCCAGTCAATGCAGTGGAAGCACTTCGACTCACCACTTGCAAAGGAGTCAAGGGGGCACCCCTCCGCTGGCAAGGTCATGCTCACAGTCTTCTGGGACCAGGACGGAGTAGTGATGACAGATTTCATGGCAAAGGGTATCACAATTAAAGGAGCATATTACGCTTCACTTTTGATGAAATTATGAGAAGCTATCAAAATCAAGAGGCGGGGCAAGATCAGCAAAGGTATCCTCCTCCTGCAGGACAACGCTCCGGTCCACAACTCGCATGTCGCCAGATCAGAAGCACGGGCGTGTGGCTATGAAATCCTTCCCCATTCCCCTTACTCTCCTGACCTTGCACCCTCTGACTTTCATCTCTTCCCAGCCATGAAGTATTTTTTGAAAGGAAAGCGTTTCCCAGATGATGCAGCCTTGATGTTTGAAGTTATGACGTGGTTGGAGGACCAACCTTGGGTGTTCTACAAAAACGGTGTCCAGAGCTGCATCAAACGATGGGAGAAATGCATTACTCTGGGTGGTTCTTATGTAGAGAACGACTAATAACTGTGCCAAGTTTCCTTAATCTACTGCTATGGGGAATGGGTCAGGGGCATTACTTATTGAACGCCCCTCGTAATATAAGTGGAAGAATGTCAGTTTAAAAGAATATTTCTATCTGCAATTTCAGTATTTCATTGCAACAAATCCTTTTTTTATCATCATTTTGACATTTAAAAGTCAAATGTATTCTCTTGGAGATAGTTAATGATACCAGTTCTTCATAAACAGTTGACTTAAATGACCGTTTCTTAGTAGACTACTTAAAGGAAGTTCATATATCTCTAAGTGCAAACCTGCTTATTTCCCAGTGCATGCTTCTTCGCGTTGTCACCAATATATGCCATATCAATTATCGGGCATATCTTTTTTGTTCATTGCACGAATGTCAGATTTTCGAGTTAATGATCAAACTGAATCATTGCATCCCACAGAGTTCTGCGGTTCTGATTCCCAATAAATCATGCCGCTTTTGGTCAGAGCAACTCTTTGATCTCTCCAAGCAATGATTTCCACACAGTTCCCAATTAATCTTTCTTGCAATATTATAACGTCGACTTTGGTCTTATTTTTTACATGTTAACACACAAGCCGTCAGAGGTGATATCTTGCTGATTAAAAAACGGGATGTTCCCTTGAGTCTGAATGACAGTAAGTCTCCCCTGATTTTAGTACTGTCTATGATTTATTGGAAGACGACATCTACTATCAGTCAGGTTTTTTTTATCATGATTACTATTACTATGCGTATTTTTCTTGCTTGTGTTTCGATGTTAATGTTTTCTCCCTGTTTCATTTGTTTTCCTGTCTCCGCTGGGATTAATTCGCTTTTATTGGCATATAGTCCTTTTCTGCGTCCATCAGTTTTGATGTTTCATATCTCCTCGGGTGTTTTGTAGTTGTCCATATGGGATACTAAGGAACGCAGATTGGAAACTGGGGTGTTCGCTTTTCTCCAGGAAGATCAGAGTATCTGATTCTATCGGTTAGGATTTCTTTTGAGCTACTTCTCCATTTCTCGAACATGCCCACTTTTTGGATTTAGGCCCCTTGTATTCCTTGTTTTAGTCGTTACATGTAGTGGACTCGGGGAGGGTCAAGGTCTTCTAGATCAAGGCCTAGTGATGTCACTGTCTGGCCTTTGAAATGTCTATAGTGTAATTTTCAGAAGAAAAAAAGGTTTGCATCATCGCATACCTCTTCCCACCTGGTACGTAAACGAGTTGAGGGACCCTTTTTATCTTGTGAGCCGGCCTGCCAGTTTGTATGTTTTGTGTTCTTCATCTTTCGGTGTATGTATTTCGTTTTTTAATACTTGTTCCAGTTTATACGTGTACCGTTTGCCTGTGGACTTAAAATGTAGTTGTTTGCATCGTTCTGGGTGGATTATCTTCCCTACAAGGCCACTTTCTGTTTTAGATGACTATAAGGTTAACTTGATGCATTCACTTATTATGTATTTTACAATTATGTCTCTTTGTCTACACAGTTTAAATGTGTTGTTTTCCTGTGTCTTTTCTATATTGTATTCGATCTACTTTGTTTTCATCGTGTTGTTTTGTGCAGTTGTCAGTAAATCTTCGGTTTATCTCTTCAAGTAACTGTGTCTGCGGTGTCTCGTGCGTACTTTATTTTGTCCGTATCGTAAATCTCGCTTTTATCCCACTGTTATTTTTATTTCGTCTCTCCCTGTTCTCCAATCTCATATATACCAGTTCTCTCACCTACTTTTCTTATTTAAATAGAGTCGGTCAACGTAATTATTATTTAAATAGAGTCGGAAAACGTAATTATTATTGTTATTATTATTATTATTATTATTATTATTATTATCATTATTATCATTATTATCATTTCTTCTTACTAGGAGTTATCACACAAGTAATCATCAGCGATTGCTAACTGACAACAAGCAGTGGTGTTCCCTGGAGTCTGAGTGACAACAAGCCTCCCCAGATTTCTAGTACTCTCCACCGCTTTTCGATCACCACCGCAAATGACATTGCGGTATCGCAACATCCGCCTACCATTGATTTATTTCTAGCAACGACCATTGGTCTTCTCTGTGATGTAGGTAGCAGTAAGTCTCCGTAAAGTCCCAACACTACCCGTACTCTTCCAGTGTTTTTTTTTCTCAGAGAGAGCAGCCATCATCTCAATTGTTCCAGGCATGTTATCGGACACAAAAATGGCATCTATTGTAGCTGTGGTCACATGTGTCGTGAATCTGTCTAACCCAGCCTTTAACCTCGTTTATCGATGTCTTTCAATCTTGCCTTCAGGACAGCTCTTTCAACTATAAGTTCAGTTGATATCTTTTAGATATCGGACATGTGAGATGACCCATAAACTATTTTCAGATACATAGTTGGAACTTGCAGACGCAGAGACAAACTCGCAGGAAAGACGTGATATCTTCTAGCATAATCTCATGATCAGTCTCAATCTGTATTCCAATATAACATCTTCATCGCATTGAGTTATCCTGATTTCTAACACGCTTTTATTTAATACAAATTATTTGTGTGCACACAGCTGCGAACGCATCCATTATATCAATTAACATATTTCTATCTCATCTCTTTTGAGTCCTTTGAATCCGACAAAATATGCTCGTATGCGCCATTGATTAAACTGAGCAATGAACTCCCTGGTGAAGATTTTCAAGATTACGGTTGAAACCCTTACATGTCATTTGGCGACACTGGGTAACTTGAAGCGATGAAAAATCATTTCAAAATGTTTTGATTATAAATAAATCAGTAAATACATAGTTAGGAACCCACAAAATTCTCCATAAATATATTAAAAAAAATGACAGAAATGCTATATCTCTTTCCGATTACCTGTCCGCTTTTCTATAATTTCCCTACCTCTATCTCATTTTGCTTTGTATTTTGGTCGATCTTTCTATGTTTCTCTATCAGATGTTTCAGTTTTTTTGTGATTTTATTTCACCTTTTATGAACTAGAATTGAAATGTTAAATCGTTTATGTTTTAGAGTTATTTCCGAAGAAACCAAATGATTTCCAAATATTTGAAGCTGAAAATAAGTGATATTTGAAAATCTGCTTTGTTCAAATATCGATAATGTTCAAGATTCGGATTTGAATTATTTTAAGTGTAAAAAATGTGTATGGTTCGATCACTGAAGCTCATTATTTCAGAATTCGATTGATATTTACGATCGAGTCAAATTTGATATTTATAAAAAGGACAAATAATATATATATATATATATATATATATATATAGAGAGAGAGAGAGAGAGAGAGAGAGAGAGAGAGAGAGGGGGGGAGAGAATAAGATGGATAGAGAGAGAGTAAGAGAATAAAAAATAGATAGATAAATAGAGAGAGAGAGAGAGAGAGAGAATAAAAAAGATAGATAGATAGAGAGAGAGAGAGGGAGAGAGAGAGAGAGAGAGGGAGAGAGAGAGAGAGAGAGAGATAGGGGAGATGATAATCACGGCAATAATAACGTAATGGATTATCATCATTGTTGATTTCCATAAATGAGATCCTAGTTTCTAATAAATAAAGATCGATAACATCGACATGCCAGTGTAGCAGCTTTTGATAGATGTCGGTATAAAATATATATATATATATATATATATATATATATATATATATATATATATATATATAAATGATTTGTTGCAATAAAATACTGTAATGTCAGATAGAAATATTCTTTAAACTGACATTAATCCACTTATATTAGCAACGTATTTTTGAACTATAAACCTATTCTTATTTATTGGTACATTCGCATTTTAAACCACATCTATATAAAATTAGGTATATCTATTTTCATATAATTGTCAGTACAAGGTTCACTCTAACCCAAATTAGCCAATCATTACGAAGTTTGGGATCGCATAAGCTAGGCGTGAGGTATCCAAATGCAGGATGTGTTTAGTTTAATTAATTTACAATTAATCTAGAAAGGATCAAAGAAAGAAATATTAAGAAACAAGTCATCTGTAATACTTACCGAAATACAAACATATATATATATATATATATATATATATATATATATATATATGTTAATACTAATATTATGTTTAGTGATGGTTTTGGCGGGAAGCATGTAGTAGTAATAGATTGTGATTGGTTATAGTAGTAATAGAGTGTTAGTATTAAAAGCATTTTATCATATTTTCACTGCTATTGAAATTAATTTTATTAATAAATTGCGTTTTATATGTTTTTTTCATAGCAGAAATTCCAATATATTTAGTCTGTGTTTTGTATTTTCGTATTCTCATAAAGGTATATTGTCTACAAGACTTTTCGAAATTGAAATCCAGAGAATATTACTTAATTCGTGTTTAATTTCAATGTAAATACGAAATACTTGAATGTTCAAATCAGAGGTTTTGTCCGTATTATGCTATATAGTTAGTTAAAATTTCACAAAAATCGGAGAGTGTCTACTTCCTTTTTATCCCCTTTTCAGTTAATAAATTCACTAAATAGTGCCCGCATTAAACACCCTTACTCCTAGAAGCTGTCTTCAAAAATGTATAATAATTGGTTAATTAGTTTAGGAGTAAATCATATACATATAAATAAATAAGCATATATTTATACCTAAATGTATATATATGCACGCCCCTAAATGGTATAATTTATGAAATAATTAATGTGACCACGTTACTCTCCGGGTTTCCGAGATTATCACTTCCAAAATTAATAATGATCCATTAATAAGTTTTGGAATTTATCGTGTACAACAATGTATATATATTTGAACGCCTAGATGTAATTGGCGTATCTTATTTTAACTGTGTTCAATCATCTCTCTAAGAAGTGATGTTGGTCAGTTGGTCTGTCACGCGTAAGTATGAAATAGTGTTACAATCACTAAACAACTTGGTTGAATGGGCGTATCTTATTTTAACTGTGTTCAAACATCTCTCTAAGAAGTGATGTTAGTCAGTTGGTCTGTCACGCATAAGTATGAAATAGTATTGTAATCGTTAAACGGGCAGGTTGAAGGGACGTATCGTAAGAATGCGTGTCCTTCTTCCGCCATATACAAGCGTTTTGTATGCACATACAAATACAGGCAACCTATGTTAAACTTACGGAAATTAATATGCGTAAAGTGTACACACAGTGTCACTCTCCCACAATGAGCCTTTATAAAACTCCGTAAAAAACTCACAAAAAATGTATCTAAGCGCCCACACATGTGAATCTATTCTAAAATATATATATATATTAAAAAAAACAGTAGAACTAAGATTCTAACAACACACAGTTAAACATAGTCACGTTGACTTACAGTTTTGTAGCGTCGAGCAACAAGATTGTATCAAATACGAAACGGCGGCGCTGTTGACGTACGAATACAACAGTTAAAAAAAAAAAGTAACCGCACGGAAATTTCCTCTAATTAAATACATACATATATCAGGAACCATTTTAAAAAATAAAATTGAATGAAAGGTGTTTTACTTAGGCGGACAACTAGAGAAGCATTCGTTGAGAGCTTTGATATGGAAGAAGACAGGACAAGCAAGGAATTTTCACATAATGGATCGTGTACAAGAATATTTGACATTCCATGGAATTCATTAAAATGAAACTTGGCTTTCTAGCTGAAAATTCCATCGCAGTCTGCAAATCGGAGGTAGGTCATATATTTCTTTAAAAGTACCTAACGTTTGTTAATAATCAGGTTGCATAATCTTGTTTTTAGCACGGTCATTTATATAACTGCAATAAATAGAATATCAAAAGTCACCATTAGTATTTGTATTAGTGTTTAGTATTACTAAGTGTACCATTCTACCGTTCCATCAAGTGGCTGGCTCTTCATGCAATCATCTACTCATTAAAAAAAACAGTGCTAGTCTTTCTCTACTCTATCGTTATTTTCATGCTCGACTGAGCTCCAATTTCTGGTTCCCCCTTCCTTAACATTCACAGCGAGCAAAAATCTATTAAAAACATGTCAAAATTATTTGATGAATCACTTGGTATTTATTTACCTCCTGGGCTTTCTTTGCCACTTCTAGCATTTTTCTCAGTTGATAAAGCCGACGCAACAGGTGGGCGAAACGTTGAGTTTTCAGGTCTTCCGCTGTTTCCTTTTTACTTATCTTTCTCTCTCGCTCTCTCTCTCTCTCTCTCTCTCTCTCTCTCTATATATATATATATATATATATATATATATATATATATATATATATATATATATATATATTTATTCTGGTACAGAAAAATTAGTACCAGAATAAATAAATATTATGCTCTTAATTTTTATCTTTAATTTTTAATTAATCGAGCACTCTGCTGGGATTTTTCCTACCATTTTACAAAGAAGTTATATATATATATATATATATATATATATATATATATATATATATATATATAAGACGTACCCGTGACTTGTTGCGTCACCACTCCTACCACTATTGATTCTACTTAAAGTTCATTTGAAAATTCATAAACTATGACATAAATTTCATAAACTATGACATAAATTTCATAAACTATGACATAAAACTTCATAAACTATGACATAAATTTCAAGACATTTTCTGGTTAACAAAGATAATAAGTCCATTACTTCTATTTTATTACTATTACTACTATTATTATTATTATTATTATTATTATTATTATTATTATTATCATTATTATTATTATTTTTATTATTATTATTATTATCATTATCATTATCATTATCATTATCATTATTATCATTATTATTATTATTATTATCATTATTATTATTATTATTATTATTATTATTATTATTATTATTATTATTTGTACTCACTAGGAGTTATCACATCCGTGATTGCTCACCGACAACAACCAATAGCTTTCCCTAGAGTCTGTGTGACAACAAGCCACCCCAGATTTCCAGTACTCTCCACCTCTTTTCGATAGCCACCGCAAAAAACCTTGCGGTATCGCAACATCCGTTTACCATTGATTGCACGCTGGTAGGGACCATTGGTCTTCTTTGGGATTTTGGTGACAATAAGCCTTTGCAAGGTCCCAGCACTCTCCGCACTCTTCCAATGGAGGTCTGGTTTGTGCTGTCCCTCCTCGGTCTTCTAATCCTCCTTTACCCTCTAGAAATATCTTGCATGGTGTGAGCTTAGGCCGGCACCATATTTCTTTTTTTTGGGGGGGGGGGGGCATTATTGTTGTTGTTGTTGTTATTATTGTTATTATTGTTGTTGTTATTATTGTTGTTGTTGTTGTTATGATGATGATGATGATGATGATGATGATGATGATGATGATGATGATGATGATGATGATGATGTTTATTACAAGTCAAGATACTTATTACATTGCTATCTAATTTACATACTTGTACAGACACACGCATGTAAATTAGATGACAATAAAATAGAAAATCTATCCTCTCTAAATGCCTAGAGTAATTGAGTCGACATAGAGTGAGAGTGGGCGAAACAAATACATAGATAGCTAAGAGAGAGAGATAGGTGACTTGTTCAGATAATTATAAATTACGGCTAATTAGAACAATTAAGTGTTATTTTGTTTTGTTTTGTTTTTCTTTAAAACATAACTCAATCCCTGAACTAATATATTTTATTTACCTCCTCTCTAGGAGGTTAGACACAAGCTCAGATGTGGGTGTTTGTGAATATGTTTCTGTAGAACGAACTGGATTCGAACCCGGCACACTTCACCACTTAGCCGCCGTGCCATCCCCTGAACTAAAGTATATATACAATAATATAGCAACAAAGAAGCTTAGTCCCATTCGTTATTGTCCTTTTGATGCCCCCTACGATGGTAACACGGAGCAAGATTAATGGAATAAGATTTTTTTCTTTTAATGCGGCAATGTTCAATTCGGTAATTGACGGGCTTATCTTCAGGGGGGTGTGAGCAGCTGCATTGTCTTCGAGACTAAAAAAAGAGTGCAAATAAGTGAAAGAATGTGCGCGCTTAAAAAATAATAATACATGTGTTACGAGTGGTTTTAAACGATGTATTACTATATATATGTATATATATATATATATATATATATATATTATTTGTAGCTCCTAGAAAAACCCGTCTAGTAGAGCACTGTAAGTGTAGTATTAACAAACAGCATGACGTCGCTAGCTTTAAATGCATCGTTCCTTTCATTAAAGTCGAACGCTCTATGACGTCAAGCCGCCGTATAAAGTGTTAACATTATCACCGTTTATTCGCTGTTCAATTGTGGCCGAGTGGTTAAGGCGTCGGATTTGAGTTGCAAAATACTCGTTATCCGGGGTTTCGAATCGCATGACCAGTAGTGAATAGTCATATCTCTATGCTGATGAGTCCCGATTATTAAGGACGAAACGTATACGTATATAGATAATAAACAATAACAAATATTATATATATATATATATATATATATATATGTGTGTGTGTGTGTGTGTGTGTGTGAGGTATGTCTAAAAAGTATCCGACGGTAGACTAGAAAATATATTTCAAATATGTGACAGGGTTGGGACCCTAATCCTCTTCAATGTACGCCGGAAAACCCTCTGGAAGTCTTCTTTTGGAATGGTGTTCATATCCGCCGTCGCGTTAGATTCAGCAGGTGGTTGTAGAAGATGCGATGGGTGTAACACAAATTAAGGAGTGGTTCAACCGATTCAAAAATGGCCGCACATTAGCGGAGAGTGATCGGCGTTCTGGCAGGCCCCAAACTGCTCTGAGTGCAGCTGTTGTTGAGAGGGTGCGAAAAAAGAGATAATGCGGAACACGAAGGCGGAGATGAACACTATTCCAAAAGAAGACTTCCAGAGGTGTTTCCGGAAGTAGAAAGATCGCTGGGATAAGTGTATGCAAAAGGCTTACTTTGAAGGGGTTAGGGTCCCAACCCCGTCACGTATTTGAAATATTTTTTTAGCCTAGGGTCGGATACGTTTTAGACAGGCATCATAAATATATATATATATATATATATATATATATATATATGTGTGTGTGTGTGTGTGTGTGTGTGTGTGTGTGTATATATATGTGTGTGTGTGTGTCGCCTTTGGGAGAGAACTGCTTCATTTGTAAACAAATATGAGTATCTATTGTAATCTATGTTTTACCTCCCTGGAAAATTGTCTTCATTTTTACGAGCACTGAAGATAACAACCCAAGAAATAAATGCATTGGATACAGGAAAATTTTATAAATATCTTGGTGCTAGGACGAAACAAATATATGCTAGTAATAAAAAGCAGACTGTAGTGAAATGGTTTGAATCTGTGCTTCCTGTACATTAGGTGTGGTTTAAATAAATAAATAAATAAAATAAAAAATATTCTTCAACCATACCCCTAACCTCACACTATTGAGTCCATTGGAAGAGTCCATCTATTGTCGAAATAGGGTAGATCAACATAACACCGTAACAGTTGGTGAGGTGAGCATGTGAATGCGAGTGGTCCCGCCAAGCAAGCTGTTTTAATTGAGGCGTTATGAAATGCAAAAACAGACTTTGACCGGATTTTTTACTCGTTTAATTTCAGGATTTTGTAATTATCTGTTGCGGTGAGGCGATAAATACACACACGCACACAAATACGCGAGAAGTGGTCACAGAATATTGTTCATATATATATATATATATATATATATATAATTATTAATATCTAGTGTAATATGCTTTTTAAGCCGTGGGTAAGAAGTGCACAGGGGTCCTTGTTCATTCCTAAGCGACGTTGAGTGGGGCTGATGAGAAATAAATACACATGAAATAAATAAATGGTTCATCTAAAAAGACCGTAATGATGAAAGACTTTTATGATAAGCATTTGCGGCGTTTGCCCTTGAACACCAAGAATCGTTAATAATCTAAGAATCGGTTTATGAAATGACATGCTCGGTTTACTCATTATTACGCGGCGACAAATGCGCCTGCATTATTCCCAGGATGTCGACTCGAGATGATATTTCTATGATTTTGATCTGAAAAGATTATAGTTTTAAGACAATAAAAGCATCGGTAATGTGTGCTGTGTTACCTAATCAGTGATAGCGTGATGCTAATGTGATATGTATTTTTGAAAAGCTTCGTGTTTCGTATAATTCGACCGTCAATTTCTGTTCGAGCCGACGTATGCGACACGTGCGCTTCGGAAATGTGTTATTATTTATTCATTATTTCATAGTTCGGATAAAAGACATAATGTTCGTATCATGAAATCATTTCAAGATGCGGGTAACACACATCTATCAAGAGTCAACTTGCGTGTATAAAACTCCACTCTGGAGATAAATAATAAGTAAAAAGAATAATTGATTGACATTTGTTCTACTAGGCGTTGATCGGGATCCAAAATTGTAAGATTACAGTATTACTTTTAATTAGTGGTATATAGTAAATCACTTCGGACTACTGACTTCATTAACATCTTCATCAACATCTTCTTAAATAGAGTGGGGTGACAAGAAATTAGGAATTGATCAGGGCCATTTGTTCTACTCGGCGTTGTCGAGGATCAAAAATTGTAAGATTACATTATTACTTTTGGTAACTGGTACATATTAACTCCCTTCGGACTGTTGACTTCATTAACTTCTTAATATGTTGAAATTAAGGGGGTAGAAATTAAACATTGAGTATTAAAATAAGAGAAAGTAATAGGCAAAGGATGAAGAGGAGGGTTAGGGAGAGGGGTCTAAACGATAACAGTGGACGCTGGTCTAGTTTTAAGAAGTTTTATTCAAACATTAGACTGATTACACAGGCTGTGTCGCTTTTACAAGAGAGAGAGCGAGAGGGGAAAGAGAGAGAGAGAGAGAGGGATAGAGAACAGATGAATTACTCGAGAAGGAATTTATCATCCAATAGCTGGGCCATTTTAGGCCACAATACGTGCTGAGCCCTGCTGCTGCAGAGAACCACCGCTCTGCACGTCCTTCTTCTTTTAGTTGTCGGGAACAAAAAGACAGAAACAACCTCTAACGGACGTTATGTCACTTGTGATTTCCGCTGGTACTCCTACCACCTTTCAGGGGGTCCTCCCACTTTCTGCGTCTCCCACTATCTAACTACATCGCCTTCTGATATCTTCACCTTCTCTTCTATCTCATGTAACTTCAATTTACGATCGGCCGAAACGACCTTTGTATACTTTCGTATGTTTCCCGTGAAAATAGTCGAATTTGTAGCGAGCTGTACGTCCAGCAACATTTGTGTCTGTAAGACGCAGTTTAATGTTAGCACATCACTCAATACAACAACTGTTTCCGGCGGTGGAATGTTCGAATATCATTTACTAAGTTTTCTTCGACAGTATTTATCCCACGAGAAAGCAATGATTTATGAACATACAACTTTCAGATTGTTTCCATTGTTTTGAAAATTTGCAGCGGTAGATTTACTAAAACAACTGCAACTTTAAACATGTAATCAAACTGGGCTCAATGTTTGAAACGTGCCATTTGAAGGTTAGTATTTATAAATATCCTATGGATGTTTTATTAGTGGCTCGATATATATTTCAGGCCCGGGACTTATCGAACGATGTGTTTTATATGTCCATTCAAATATGTTTCAAGTATTATAATATAATTATTTTGTATTAATTCCTTATACGATACAAAAAAAACTATTCTTAATATTGTAGATAGAGCATTATAATTAAAAGAAAATTGATAAAATAAACGTAAAGTAACATACTTTACAAGTTTATTAGATTCAAACAATACAACAACGAATAGTTTATCAAGTCCTTAATGCCATGCTTTTTCAAAGAAAAAGTCCTTTCATTAGAATAAAAGAAGCAATAAATTATTATTACGCATTGTTTAACATTATTAATTTGAAAAAACTATTCTTAATACTGTAGAGAGAGCATTATAATGAAAGTAAAAATGATAATACAAGTTTATTAGATTCAAACAATACAAAAACGAATAGTTTATAAAATCCTTAATGCCATGTTTTTTCAAAGAAAAGTCCTTTCATTAGAAGAAAAAACGAAATTAATTATTATTACGCATTGGTTAACATTATTAATTTGAAAAATAAACTATTTTTAATATTTTAGATAGAGTATTATGATAAAAAGAAAAATGATAAAACAAACGTAAAGTAACATTCTTTACAAGTTTATTAGATTAAAACAATACAACAACGAATAGTTTATAAAATCCTTAATGCCATGTTTTTTTCAAAAAAAAAGTCCTTTCATTAGAAGAAAAAAAGCAATAAATTATTATTAAGCATTGTTTAACATTATTAATTTGAAAAAATTAAAAAAAAAAACATTTCAATTTCTACTGACACGCTACATAAGTTTTATATTCCATCATTACTTTCGGTTTCACAGAAATTCTAGAAAACTTAGCCCGCATAACGATACCCAATGTAACAGATTATTCAGTCAATTCGTTGATAGTGTGACACACGATCATAGAAAGTATCATAGTGTGTTACACTATACACACAGCGACTAGAGCTAATATGCAGTGTCAATTAAACTTAAAATATATAAACCCTTCAATAAGAAATTAAGCATTCTGATTCGTTCTCCTACCGACATATATATATATATATATATATATATATATATATATATTTATATATATGAAGTTAATAAAATATATTTATGGCAATTAAGCTACACAGAGGCTTCCGTACGGAATCGTCAGGCTAAAATTTCATAACTTACTACGTAGCTCTACTCACGTATTGAGCATCGTTGAAGTAAATACTGAAAATCGAAACATAAAAGATTATATCTTCTTATAACCTTTTATGTTGATACATGAAATAATATATATATATATATATATATATATATATATATATATATATATAGCATAGACATGTTCTTGTATATCTTCGTTTGTAGAATATAATGAAATTTGTGCATTAGATATAGGTACACATATTCTAGATACATATCAAAGAACAACGATAGGCAGATAGATATTGATGTTCTGAATGTTGTACGGCGATTAATAATAATAATAATAATAATAATAATAATAATAATAATAATAATAATAATAATAATAATAATAATAATAATAATAATAATGAGAAAAAAAGAAGAAGAAGAAGAAGAAGAAGAAGAAGAAGAAGAAGAAGAAGAAGAAGAAGAAGAAGAATCGAGCCACTCTGAAAAAAGAGTACAGTCCCCCGTGGTGCCATGATCTTGAAAGAAATTCGATTTAATGCAGCAAGTTAACGGAAATAGGTTTTTGAAGAATTTTGCGTTTAGGTTATAGAAAATGTAGAATCGCAACATTTCCTTTTTATTTTGCCATTTTTAATCCAATATCGCGTGGCATGACATATTGCTCTTTTGAATAATTATTTGTGCTCATACTAACCTTTTAAAAAAAAAGTTTAAAATCTATTCATAACAATGTTGTTCAGAGTTGAAACAGGTATTGCATCATAAATGTTTGCATGGTGTACTGAACTGTGCAGTTGCATGATGTAAATGTGTTCCGTCTCCATCTTATCCTGAGCGATTGGCATCGATAGTCTGTGTGGAATAAAGATTATGAAATCTGCATGCAAAGTGAGATATATAAATAGATATAATGTAGTCTGTGTGGAATGAAGATTATGAAATCTGCATGCAAAGTGAGATATATAAATAGATATAATATAGTCTGTGTGAAATGAAGATTATGAAATCTGCATGCAAAGTGAGATATATAAATAGATATAATTTAGTCTGTGTGGAATGAAGATTATGAAATCTGCATGCAAAGTGAGATATATAAATAGATATAATATAGTCTGTGTGAAATGAAGATTATGAAATCTGCATGCAAAGTGAGATATATAAATAGATATAATTTAGTCTGTGTTGAATGAAGATTATGAAATCTGCATGCAAAGTGAGATATATAAATAGATATAATATAGTCTGTGTGGAATGATGATTATGAAATCTGCATGCAAAGTGAGATATATAAATAGATATAATATAGTCTGTGTGGAATGAAGATCATGAAATCTGCATGCAAAGTGGGATATATAAATAGATATAATATAGTCTGTGTGGAATGAAGATCATGAAATCTGCATGCAAAGTGAGATATATAAATAGATATAATATAGTCTGTGTGGAATGAAGATTATGAAATCTGCATGCAAAGTGAGATATATAAATAGATATAATATAGTCTGTGTGGAATGAAGATTATGAAATCTGCATGCAAAGTGAGATATATAAATAGATATAATATAGTCTGTGTGGAATGAAGATTATGAAATCTGCATGCAAAGTGAGATATATAAATAGATATAATATAGTCTGTGTGGAATGAAGATTATGAAATCTTCATGCAAAGTGAGATATATTAATAGATATAATATAGTCTGTGTGGAATGAAGATTATGAAATCTGCATGCAAAGTGAGATATATAAATAGATATAATATAGTCTGTGTGGAATGAAGATTATGAAATCTGCATGCAAAGTGAGATATATAAATAGATATAATATAGTCTGTGTGGAATGAAGATTATGAAATCTGCATGCAAAGTGAGATATATAAATAGATATAATATAGTCTGTGTGGAATGAAGATTATGAAATCTGCATGCAAAGTGAGATATATAAATAGATATAATATAGTCTGTGTGGAATGAAGATTATGAAATCTGCATGCAAAGTGAGATATATAAATAGATATAATATAGTCTGTGTGGAATGAAGATTATGAAATCTTCATGCAAAGTGAGATATATAAATAGATATAATATAGTCTGTGTGGAATGAAGATTATGAAATCTGCATGCAAAGTGAGATATATAAATAGATATAATATAGTCTGTGTGGAATGAAGATTATGAAATCTGCATGCAAAGTGAGATATATAAATAGATATAATATAGTCTGTGTGGAATGAAGATTATGAAATCTTCATGCAAAATGAGATATATAAATAGATATAATATAGTCTGTGTGGAATGAAGATTATGAAATCTGCATGTAAAGTGAGATATATAAATAGATATAATATAGTCTGTGTGGAATGAAGATTATGAAATCTGCATGTAAAGTGAGATATATAAATAGATATAATATAGTCTGTGTGGAATGAAGATTATGAAATCTTCATGCAAAGTGAGATATATTAATAGATATAATATAGTCTGTGTGGAATGAAGATTATGAAATCTGCATGCAAAGTGAGATATATGAATAGATATAATATAGTCTGTGTGGAATGAAGATTATGAAATCTGCATGCAAAGTAAGATATATAAATAGATATAATATAGTCTGTGTGGAATGAAGATTATGAAATCTGCATGCAAAGTGAAATATATAAATAGATATAATATAGTCTGCGTGGAATGAAGATTATGAAATCTGCATGCAAAGTGAGATATATAAATAGATATAATATAGTCTGTGTGGAATGAAGATTATGAAATCTGCATGCAAAGTGAGATATAGAAATAGATATAATATAGTCTGTGTGGAATGAAGATTATGAAATCTGCATGCAAAGTGAGATATAGAAATAGATATAATATAGTCTGTGTGGAATGAAGATTATGAAATCTGCATGCAAAGTGAGATATAGAAATAGATATAATATAGTCTGTGTGGAATGAAGATTATGAAATCTGCATGCAAAGTGAGATATATAAATAGATATAATATAGTCTGTGTGGAATGAAGATTATGAAATGTGCATGCAAAGTGAGATATATAAATAGATATAATATAGTCTGTGTGGAATGAAGATTATGAAATCTGCATGCAAAGTGAGATATATAAATAGATATAATATAGTCTGTGTGGAATGAAGATTATGAAATCTGCATGCAAAGTGAGATATATAAATAGATATAATATAGTCTGTGTGGAATGAAGATTATGAAATCTGCATGCAAAGTGAGATATATAAATAGATATAATATAGTCTGTGTGGAATGAAGATTATGAAATCTACATGCAAAGTGAGATATATAAATAGATATAATATAGTCTGTGTGGAATGAAGATTATGAAATCTGCATGCAAAGTGAGATATATAAATAGATATAATATAGTCTGTGTGGAATGAAGATTATGAAATCTGCATGCAAAGTGAGATATATAAATAGATATAATATCGTCTGTGTGGAATGCAGATTATGAAATCTGCATGCAAAGTGAGATATATAAATAGATATAATATATACAATTAATCACTCGCACCATATTGCTTGCTTGCTTGCTAGCTTGCTTGCTTATTTACTTGCTTGCTTGTAACCGGGAACTTTTTCCATGTGTGCATGAATGTTTGAGATAGGGGAAAGCGGGCAAATGGCGAAAATAATGTGCGTATGATAAGAGAAATGATTAGAATGGAATGCTATGAATAAAAAGAGATAGATGAAAGTGGGGATTGAGGATGAAGAGAGAGAGGGGTGAAATAAGATGAGAAAGGGGAGAGAGGGAGAAGAGAGAGAGATACGCGAAGGGAGGTAGATATAGAGATAGAGAGACAGGAGAAAAAGAGAGAACAAATATCAAAGAGAGAGTGTATGACATCACGAAGAAAGTGTTATAACAATTTGGAAATCTCCAAAAGGTCTTTATAAATATTTGGAAATTCGCAAAAGGTTTTCATGACTATTTAATAAATGCGAGAGATATAAGTAGGTTTGTAAGTAGATAAAAGCATATATATTTAATGCAGAAAGCTGAACGGAAGATGGGTTTTCAGAATTCCTTTTGAAGAGCTTAAAACGAGACGAGTTGGTTAAACGTGCAACATTTGCTTGCATTGTTTAACCCTAACCCTAACCCTAACCTTAACCCTAACCCTCACCCTCACCCTCACCCTACCCCTAAGCCTAACCCTAATAAATAACCCTAACCCTAACCCTAACATTACCCTAATAAATAACCCTAACCTTAATAAATAACCCTAACCCTAACCTAACCCTAACCCTAACTCAAACACTAACGTTAACTTCAACCCCAACCTTAACCCTAACCTAACCCTAACCCTAACTTTAACCCAAACACTAACTTTAACTTTAACCCTAACCTAACCCTAACCCTAACCTTAACCCAAACACTAACTTTAACTTTAACCCTAACCTAACCCTAACCTTAAATGTAACCTTAATCTTAACCTTAACTTTAACCCTAACTCTAAACCCTAACCCTAATCCTAAACCCTAACGTTAAACCCTAACACTACCTCTAACCCAACCCTATCCTTTACCCTTAAGCTTAACTCTAATCCTAACCTCAACCCTAACCTTAATCATAACCCTAAAGTTAACTCTAATCCTAACTCTAGCCCTACCCCTAACCCTAATCCTAACCTTAACCCTAACCCTAACCCTAGCACCAACCCTAATCCTAACCCTAACATTTGCTTGCATTGTTTCAACTAATCTCGCTCGACTAGTGTCGTGACATATCGCGACGTATCTCGTGTTCGAATAATGATTCGAGTTTATACAAAATATATACATATATATATATATATATAAATTTATATATATATATATATATATATATAAATACATATATATATATATATATATATATATATATATATCTTTCAAATGGGTTTACATATTTGATGAGAGCGGACTACCGCTTGAAACGCGTTATATAAAATGATAAAATGATAAAATAACAAAATAATAAATAAATGTTTAAAAAAACTTTTTACAAATGTTGGTAGCCTTACTTCTTTTACATATATATATATATATATATATATATATATATATATATATATATATATATTCACGGTTCGTCGACTCTAAAATTAATCAGTGTGGCTATGCTCAGCGAGATTCGAAACCCCCACGACCAACTAGGCTATCAAATCCGCCGCTAATGTTAGAGATATTCTATCGTGTTTAAATGGAACTATACATTTATTTACTGTTTGTACAATAATGATTACCAAAAGTACTCAATTCTAATAACTTCTTAGGTTTATTTGTTTATTTGTTGATTCAGTTTTTATTTACTATTATTATTTTTTTCTCCAACTCTTCGCTTATGATGTTCCGTCGACTGATTACACCTATATATATATATATATATATATATATATATATATATATATATATATATAAACTTTATATATATATGAACTTCATATGAACATTAAAACAGTTTACACAAATAAACTCGCGTTTCTATGCTAAGCGCACGACATCGGTGTTGCAACAACAATAAATAACAGGATTGTTGGTGTAGCGGCCCCGATGATGTGCGTTTAGCATAGACACGCGAGTAAATTTTTGTAGGGTGTTTTAATAGTTATATAAAGTTTATTTATTCCTGATAAAGCATTTTAATGCAAGCAAATGTCCGATTGCTAAAAAGTCCGGTGTCGAAAAGTCCAGCGGAGAGAATGAGATGTAGATAGGTAGGTCGTTAAAAGGCCCGAAAGGTTGTGAGAGAGGAATCAAAGTTAAATTCCAAGAAGCCACAACTTCAGGTGCTGCGAAAATAGAAAATCCAAAGGGTAAAATGTCCAATAAGTGCAGGCAGGCAGGTTCAGAAGAGAGTGAGGTAGAAAATATTCGCCATTAACAATACTTCCTGGGCAAAGAGGTCAGAGAAAATGCTTTAAAATGGGAAAAAAAGTAGCGAAAATATTTTAAAGTTAGCCCGAAGCGAAAGCCGGCTTGAAAATGAGGAAAGGCATAAAGGCTTCTTGGAATTTAACTTTGCTTCCTCTCTCACAACCTTTCGGACCTTTTAACGACCTACCTATCTACATCTCATTCTCTCCGCTGGACTTTTCGACACCGGACTTTTTAGCAATCGGACATTTGCTTGCATTCGGGCAGAATTTTGCCCTGTGTTTCTTCCCCCTACAACTTTTATTTTATTTTTTCAAATTTTAAATCTTGGCCTTTGCCAACTTATCTATCCCAGCGACTTCCTCTGATGATAAGATTTTGATCTTTGAAAAGCCTGGCGTAAGGAAAATTTAACTTGAATAAATTGCCTTTTTTGCGGAATATACCTTGCTCTGAGCAATTGAATTGAATTATGATTTGACTTTTGCTTCTCTAATTCCTTTCCATTATTCTTCATTATATATATATATATATATATATATATATATATATATATATATATATATATATATATATATATATATATATATATATATATATATATATGCGACCGTCTTAGATTATCATCCCTACACTGATGAGAGCGAAAGCTTGAAATGCTGGCGTATGTAGGTCAAAATAATTTAATTTTATGTATTTAAAATTAATATATATATATAGGGGTTAGACAAAATAATGGAAACATCTTGAAACCTTTCCATGAAATCTAGCATTGTGAAGCTCTCAGCGAGCAGTTTTTGTTGAAACGGGATTATCAAGATGATTTTAAAGCTCTGTTATAAAATTTGGGTTCCATGTTTTTTTATGCTCTCTCATCACAATCTATACAAGAGATTCCCCTTTCTTTTTTACATAAGCTGTCATCGCCTTCGAGACACTTCCTCTTATATATCTCTCTGTTAAATGTGTCTTACTATTGTTCACTATCTGAAATAAAAACATAAATTTCACCAACAATTACCATAAATAAAGGATAGAACCAAGTAGGTTGCGACTTTTCTGTAGAAAAAACAGATATGTTGAACGTGCAATTAGTGTTACACTTATTCTGAAGCAAGACATCTGCGCCCACTACTATTGTTACTTGTAACCAAAAAAAATCTATGTTATATAGTTGAAGTTGTTGCTATAGATTCGTGCTAAAATTGCACGAATATATTCACTTCACGAATCAGGTTTTAACACTACCTTGACAAGCAACGAATCAAAATAAAGTTGATTTGTAATTTTAAGTTTAAAATATCATAATTTTTTTAATTAATCACATTATTTTATATCTAAATAGTGTTTATCATAAAAGAGAAACGGTTTCTAATTCATCTTTCTTCTCTGTATGAGTCCATAGAGAGTGTTGAATCAAATGCTTTTAAGTATCAGGGGGTTATTCGCAGGAATTTGGTTGTTGGGTGATTTAGAGTTCAACTCATGCTGCAAAGATTTCCACCTCGTATTTATGAGAAATTTATTCAAAGATTTAATGGATTTGCGGATGTAGGCTTTATTTGAAAAGATGGGGATTTTCTTAGCAAATAATAGAAGGAATTCTTTGTTGAACATATAAAAGTTAGGTAAACAAAGCTCGACTTAATAGGAGATTAGGATAAGGAAAAAAGAGGATAAAGATATGGTGTATATCTTTAAAGTAGAACCTATCATGAAAAAGTGATGCTCGATATACGAGATAGAGCAATTATATACACAGGTAAATGACGCGATTAAATATCTATTAAGTCATCAATTGTTTAAAACCACGGGTTTTAAAAACGAAAAACTTTATTATGCTTGCCTAAAACCATGGATTTTCAAAGAATGATATCTTATCTTTAGAAGAGAATATACAAATAAGATGATGTCAAGAGAAATTATCAAATTGTCAATATTTGAAAAGATATAAAATAAAAGTAATACTAAGATAATGTAAAGAATATAGGCGAAAGTTCACGTTAAAAAAAAAAAGAATATTCATAACATTTTATGTTGATACATGAGATAATAATTATATATATTTATATATATATATACATATATATACAAACACACACATATACACACACAAATATATATACAAACACACACATGTACACACACATATATACACACACACGCACATATATATATATATATATATATATATATATATATATATATATATAGTAAGCTATGAAAATATATTTATGCCAATTAAGCCACACAGATTCCCCCGGAGGATGAAACGCGGGAGCCTTTTTGTAGCTTAATTGCCATAAATATATTTTCATTGCTTACTACCTAGCTCTATTAACGTATCGGGCACTGTTGAAGTAAATACTGAAAATAGATATATAAGAAATGATATCCCCTTAGATAGTTGTATGTGGATATATGAAATACTAATATATATATATATATATATATATATATATATATATATATATATATAGTAAGTTATGACAATATATTTATGGCAATTAAGCTTAATTGCCATAAATATATTTTCATAACTTACTACCTAGCTCTACTTACGTATCGAGCACTGAAAATTGACATATAAAAAATTATATCCTCTTATAAGAGTTTTATGTGGATACATTAAATATACATATATATATATATATATATATATATATATATATATATATATATTTATATATATATATATATATATATAGTCTAACAAGTCGATCAATTAGTAGCTTTTTGTTGATTTATTTGATACAAATCGAAGGATAAAACTAAGTCATAACGTCACTTCTCTCATCCGTAGTATTATCTTCATGGCAGCTAGAAGAAAAATTTTCATCTTAGACTGAATGACTAAATCTCTTTGAAAGATGTCGATTTCACTATTCACTATCCTAATGCAAACAATCTAAACCGAACTAGCTGAAAAGAGCAGAGCCAAAAAAATTCAAATTAATAAATGTTGAAAATCATGTTCATACATGGTCATTCACTATCCTACTTGCCCACGCATAAAGCGATACTTTTGTAGATGACGAAGTTCTATAATTTAAGGATTATACGAAAGCATAGGTAGTGTAACTATACAAATAGCGGGGATGGGTGTTAATGGAGTATTTTAATTGACGAAAGCAGAATAGAGTTCTTATATTAACACTGCTAAAGTATGCCTATTGCAACATCAGAATGCGTAGCAGAAAGCTATGAAGGCGTCGACTTGAACAATTTGATTATACAGTCAGTGTAACTTCTGGGACTGATTTGACGCGAAGTTCCTGAAATTGCTAATGTAAGCAGTACATCACTGAAGATCTCCGTGTTGAAAAAATATGTTGTTGTTTTTTGTTTAACATAGTTCACCCAGACAAGGCAGGCCGCCACTGTAGACGTAAGGGGCTACTGAGAAACAAAGGAGAATGTTAGGGGGGGTCAACCTAAATTGGGAGCTGCGCAGCGAGATGTCTGTTTACATTAGTTTTGAATTTCTGCATGTCAGTACCGTCGGGGAAACAGGGGGCAGGGAGGGAGTTCCAGAGGCCATCAGCATGAGCGAAAGAAGCTATTGGAGTAGAAAGCTCTCCGGCATCATGTTTTACGACTATGAATGGTAGTATTTGCATTCGTCAGTCGCAACGACTATGAAGCAGCGCCATCTTGGGATGTTGTTCGTGGGCGTCTTTTCCTGTGACTGTGTAGGCTACTTCTGGATGTATATGGTCTACTACAGCCTTGATATGCACAGGCTGGTTGGTCTGCCTGTTGGCTCGCTTTTCTCTTAGCTCTCTTCGCAGCGCTTTCATCGTGGAGAGTTAGGGTTAGTGTTCATCGTGGAGGGTTTTCTCACTGATGATCATTCCCTGGCGTATCTGTTTCTTCCAGGCTAACAAAGTTTCCCATGAATTGATGAAAATGGTGTTTCAAACTTAAGCCTGACAGAGTGAAATTGCAGACAGAGAATATTTTATAGATCTGTAGCTGCATCTATAAATACTATTATAGCATTAAGTGTGACAGAACAACTGTTGCATACTTGACCTTGTGTCATGCAAATATAAAACTGTTATGGTGCCGTACCTGTACGAAGAACAACTGGATTCGTCCATCCATAATAAAATGCGAGAAGCACTCCAACTCACAGTCTTCTTCCACCCCAGTTCTATACTGGCAGTCCAGAATACCACCTCTTGTATATATATTCTTTTTCTTCAATAATATATCTTTGTTCCTGTAACCCCGTGTTTCCGTGTCTTTATTTCGGCCCATAACAGGGTCACAACAGAAACATGTTGTCGTTATCATTACAGAGACATTAATGTTCACAATCGTCATTAATAGCTTGGTTGCTGATCGTTTTTCTTGCGTCCTCTTTTCTCGTGATCATATTAAACGGGGGAAATTCTTGTCCTGTGATACTTATAAAAAAGTCAACACAAATCCAATGGGCATTTATTCGACGGGATCCTCGTTTTAAACCATAGACCAGTGCGGGAAAGACAGAGATACATCGAAAGCACTAATTAGTTATACCTTGTCAGCCCATTTCACATATGGACTGCCTGCTTGCTAGCACCCTCTCTCTTTGAGCCATTTGACGTAATATCTGTTTTTTTAATATATTCTCACTATGAGTTCAGCGCGTAAATCTTAGCTGACCTTTCGGCTGTCACATTTCCTGTTATTTTCAACTTACTAAATTATATATTAAATGATCTACCCGTACAATATTTAACACAATTACCGATTAGAACCTCTTAATAAGATGCGCATCTAAATATACAATTTTAAACTGACGCGTCACAAAACAACGAAAATACTATTTCAAACTAGACCTTTACAGAGGAAAGATAGTATTTCAAAATTAAGCATGGAAGAATGACAGCCCGACCGACGGAAGAACACAGCATCTTATATCTATAAATTGATAACATCTTCTTCAATTTATGAATACCGTCGTGGACAAGGTTATGTGGTTTTAATACTTTTCCGAATGGTTTTAAAACTTAAATGAATGAAATAGACCTGACTAAAGTTATACTCAGCTTAGCTGATTACATAGTCTGAAGTGTTATCCATTATACTAATTTTTAACCCCTTTACCAATTTTGAGACTAATCTCCAGAAGGATATGTGATATTTCTTAATAGCAATCACGTAAGGTGTTTACTGTCATTTCAATCCACGGCAGTCCGATGCGTCTCGTTCCATTGACGCCAGCTGCAGAAATACCGGCCGTAATTGATGCGGTTGGGGCAATTAACCGCAAGAAGCGTTGGATCGTTCATCATTAGTCAAATATTAATTCCATGTGTTTACTCCATCATATCGATGTGAAAACAAGCGGGCTGTGAGTAGCCGAATATATACAATAACAGACTATGTGATATCCTGAGTTGAAATTTGTTTTACACCATACTTCATTGATTGTGCTCCGATGAACTAGCTGCTCTGGTGCCGCCTCAACGTAAATGCACTAGACAAACCCGACGATCAGCTAAATCCCATCCATTCACTGTGGAAGTCCCCATATGTCGGAGAGACTTCTACTTCAATAGCTTCCTTACTCGTGCTACCGGTCTCTGGAACTTTCTGCTTCCCCAACTGTACCGACATGAAAAAGTTTAAAACTAATGTAAACAGACATCTCGCTGCACAGTTCTAAACTTAAGATTACACCCAAAACTTACACCCTAATTCTCAGTAATGCCTTACGTCTACAGTGGCGGACTGCCTTGTTTGGGGTGAACTATGTTTAAACAAATTATATCTCCCATTTACACGACGTGTTTTTTTTTTCTTTAACTTTTGTTCACCGCAAACAATGCACCAAAAAATAAAGGGCTACTGGGAAAGGAATCAGATGTATAAGGGCAGTATAATTGGGGATTTGGGCAGCAAGATGTTTTTACACGTTGAATTTTAAAAGCCTCGTGTTCGTACGGTCGAGTTAACAGGGAGACTTTCCAAGGACAAACGGTTCGAGGAAAAGAGGTATCAGAGTAGAAAAATATCTGGTATATATAGACCTTTACAGTGAAATGATGGGATTTTGATGCTAATCGGAACACTTTCCGTGGAAGTACTTGGAAAACAAGTAGAGGGATGCAACATTGCAAAAATGCAGCGATGTGTCAGGGGCAAAAGTTTGGCAGACAGTACGAAACTTATTAGGTTACAGACTCGTTTTTGCATCCTGTCCAAGAGGGACAAGCTAGTGGTTGGTGCATCAATGGGCAAATGTTGACTTCATAGAGATACATGATACTAGTAAATGTGAGAAGTGTTTTCTATCGTGCACTACGATGCCTGCTCACTCATTGCGACTAGGAGCTCCTATCCCCAGATGCCAGTGTTACTCTCTAGAGGTCGTTAATAAACAAGGAGAATATAATGCCTGGGAGGATTTTTTAATGACAACAAAGTTTATACTGCACTATGTCCAAAAGAGGGAGCCAAATCTGAGAGAATATTTTCATAACAACAGTACAGACACTACATTAACCCCACGCACACACAAAATAGGAGAAAATAATTCCTGGGGGTATAGTACCATGACCACAAAAACATATATTATCTTCCCCACCCAAACTGCACAAAAAAAGGAAGAGATAATGCCTGGGTGGATGATCTGACGAACGGACATATACTACACTATCTGTACACATCTGAAAGGAGAGAGTGATGCCTTGCAGGATGGTATTATGACAGCATAAGAGATAACACAGTTCCCCTTTCGATTAAGGAGGTAATTCATGGGACGATAGTTTAATAAAAACAGAAGAGATAGTAAAACACGCCGAATTGAGGATTGAAGTGTAGTACATTTGTCTAAAATGGTATAATAAACTGAATAAAGCGTTAGAAAGTAGTGCAATAGTACATTAATACGAGTAATAGTATAGTTCGGCTTCACAGAAACATATACGAAATCTTCATTAGTAAGAAGAAGAAGAAGAAGAAGAAGAAGAAGAAGAAGAAGAAGAAGAAGAAGAAGATAATGAAAAAGAAGAAGAAGAAGAAGAAGTAGAAGTAGAAGAAAAAGAAAAAACAAGAAGAAGAAGAAGAGGTGGAGGAGGAAGAGGAGGAAGAGGGGGAAGAGGAGGAGGATGAGAAAGAAGAATTACTGGCAACAACAGAAGCAGTAGTGATTTCTGACGAGCAGTATATGCGGAATGGTTCAGCCTCCGTTGATATTCGCTCCCGGATAATCTTTTTCCAAGATGATTAAATCACCATTCGTGATTCAGAATCAGCCAAAATGGCGAAGAGAATAAACAAAAAAAAATCTGTGCCCGAAGAATTAAAGACTGTAAAAAATGTTTACAAAAACCTAATCTATTTACTCAATTCTGAAGCGGAACAAGAACATTAGGTGTGAGGAGATTCATTTTTCTTTGCGAAAAAAAGTTACTCTCATATATATATATATATATAGAGAGAGAGAGAGATAGATAGATAGATAGATAGATAGATAGATAGATAGATATAGGTATATATGCATATATATATATGTATATATATAGGGTGGGCAAAAATAAGTGTCCTATTTTTAAAAATTCATAACTTTTTTATTTATTGATCTTTTTTTTTTTTTTTTTAGAATAAGTAAAGGACCCCTTCCGAAGCAAGCATGAGCCGTATTAGCCCTAAGGAACGTACCCTCATTTAGAAAACATTATTTTTGCTTAAAAAACTCAAAACAGTGTAAAAAACAATACTTTAGTTTTTGTAAGTTTTAAGAAGTGTTTTTCGGCTAAAATTTGTTTTGTTTATTTCAAAAAATCTCGGAAGGGTCAGTCTACACCCACATAAAGTTTGGTGAGTTTAACTTTTATTTTGTGGAAGTTATTCAAATTCAAGTTATTCAAATTTAAAGATAAGACCCTTATTTTGGCCCACCCTGTATATATACATATATATATATATATATATATATATATATAGATAGATAGATAGATAGATAGATAGATAGATAGATACATAGATAGATAGATAGATAGATAGATAGATATATATATATATATAATAAAAAGGAGTAAGGTAAATAAACTACCATCAAAGCATGTTATAGATGATATTTTATTTTAAAAGAAAAGAAAAATCGAAACCGATTTTTTTTTTATGAACTTTCATTTTTTTTAGTTTATAGTTATACAGATGATTTCGCCAATAAAATTGCCCTCATCCATATCGCATCTATTACATGCTTTGATCGTAGTTTATTTACCTCACTCCTTTTTACTCAATTTCATTCAGATGCTTAAAAAAGGTATATACATATATATATAGATGTACAGAGAAAGAGAAGGAGAGAGAGAGAAATATATATATATATATATATATATATATATATATGTGTGTTTATATATATAAAGAGAGAGAGATATTGCCTTTATAGTATATATATATATATATATATATATATATATATATATATATATATATAGCCCAAGATGAAGTTAAAGAATAAAATAAGGTGCGAATCAAATTTTATTACAATTCAATGTTCAAGCAAAGTACTTTAAAATCCTTAACTCATGAGTTTTCAAAGAAAATTCTTCTCCTCAGTGGACCATTACCGCAATGACATTACTGCAGGCAATTAAATTAAACTTTAAAAATATATCAAAAAAATATATATAAAAATACATAAAAGTATATAAAACATCAAATATATCGACCCAGAACATACTTTTTTGTTAAACCTATACAGTTCATCCAAGTCATAAAGTTTAAAACATATTCAGGAAAGATATCAAAGAGATTGATTGAAAAATAATCCAGGTGGTGAATGGTAGTCCAAAAACGAATAAGTAATCCAATCAAAGTTTAATTTTATTGCCTGCAGTAATGTCATTGCGGTAATGGTCCTCTGAGGAGAAGAATTTTCTTTGAAAACTTATGAGTTAAAGACTTTAAAGTACTTTGCCTGAACATTGAATTCTAATAAAATTTGATTCGCACCTTATTTTATTCGTTCACTTTATATAGTGCTATTAATGCTCTATCCAGTATATTGAGCTTTAGTTTTATCCGGATGTTCACTAATTAAAGATATTAGTTTCCTCTTTTATCTTTTGTTGGATTAACTTTATATATATATATATATATATATATATATATATATATATATATATATATATATATATATATATATATATATATATAATAATGGTAATAATCCAGGTAAAACCATCCACAGGGTGGTAATCCAAAGAATTTCAACCGGGTTTATAAAGAGTGCTCAATATCAAAATAGAGCTTTATATATGATAATTTTTATTCACACAGACATGTACAAAATCTGCGACACTGGCATGTCGATGTTATCGATCAACAGTTACTATAAACTGAGATCTCATCAGGCAGAGTTAGAATCCGATCTTAACCTCAGATCATATTTGGAGCAAAACCTACCCGCACTCCGGGCAGCAATTAATTGTGGGAAGGGGTTATAGTTAACTAATATATTTGTAACAGTAACCCTAAGTCCGACTGGCACGTAATCGCCTGAAAAATTGGACCCCTCCCCCACGAAAAAAAAATAACGCGCAGAATAACGTACAATTTAGGTTAAATATATATGAAACTGATCCATCACTCTAAATTCTAAAATATGTTTTCTTTCTTTCCATTTTCCACGGTTTTCACACGTAATCGCCTAAAAAAGCAGAATATATTTATATTTTTTAACTTTTTTTAAATTTTAATTTTAAGCAATTGATTTAAGTTGTGTTATTTTTTTCGCGAGAAAATGAAATAAATAGCTTTTTTAAAAATTATCTAAATAATTAAATACCTTATTTTTCATGTATAAATAAAAAAAAATATTAAAAGTTTTAGTATTATTGTTGATTAACAATCTCACCTACGATTTGAATACGATTTTACTTTTTTAGGCGATTCCATGTGGATACCCACAAAATCGTAGCGGCAGTTGAAAACAACAACAAAAATATTTTAGAATGTAGAGTTGGTCATCAGTGTCGCATATAAATTTAACTTAAAATGATCCTCTACATCCGAGTCATTATAGGGTTTTATGACAGTTAACCATTTTTTTTTGCTATTGAGATAAATTATGTGTTTTCTATTTTCTTTATAATAGCAGATATAATCATATTCAATAGTCGTCGTCGTCGTCGAAAACAACAAATTTAGTTTACAAGATGAAGTAAATATTCAAGGAAAAACTTTGTTAGTTATTGCGTCCAATCCGGAGTGTAATTTTTAAAAATAAATTATTCCAGGTAATCTAAGTTGTTGATTCATGTAAGCACACGCATGCTTGAAATGTGACCGGAAGTTATTCGTATTTCAAAATAATCATTTCGAATATTACATGTTTTTTTATATAAAATCGGTTAAATTAATATTACTACTACTAATAATAATAACATTAACATTAACAAAAGCTTTGAATATATAAGAAAACTGTAAAACGAAAACAGAAATGAATTGTTCAGAATATTAATTTATTAAAATGGGTTTATATAATTATTATGCTAATGAAGCATCGGGATGAATGTGTTTACGCAACGTTCTGTTGGCTATATATAATGTATTTGAAAATAATTAAGTGTAAAATTGAATTCAATAAACGTAAGTGTTTTGATATAAACATAGTTAGGATTAATACAAAAATATATCCCGTTAATTCATTTATATATATATATATATATATATATATATATATATATATAGAGAGAGAGAGAGAGAGAGAGAGAGAGATTTCAAAAATGTGAAAGCTAAAATACAGATAATCTATTAATCTATGTAACAACATATTTCATAGATGTACCATATATATATATATATATATATATATATATATATATATATATATATATATATATATGACAAAAACGCCAAACAATAACACATTTCCACAAATTAAACAACACTCTTTCAAATCAAAAGACATTTCTTCAAATGGATTTAATTATCTGATGATAGCGGACCACCGTTTGAAACGCGTTATATAAAATAACAAAATAATAAAGAGATGTTGAAAAAACTTTTTACAAATGTCGGTAGCCTTACTCTTTTACATATATATATATATATTACTATACGTAAATTACTATACGTATATATACATTACTATACGTATATATATATATATATATATATATATATATATATATATATATATATATATATATATATATATATACGTATAGTAATTTATTGGTTATTGTTTTACTGGCGATAATAACATTGTGTATTATATACATAACTATAACTTCTAAGTTTCTCGATTTCCAGAACTTATGAAAGAGAGTATATTGGACTCAATTACATGTACTTAAATGAATGACCTGCGACAGTAGTAAATTTTCAATACAATCAATTTATCTCAAACAAAGTTGACTGTATGTGTGTGTATGTGTGTGTGTGTGTGTGTGTGTGTGTGTGTGTGCGTCGCGGCATCACAGTTAAACGGTGTAGCTCAGAACCAGACTGAACGGAGATTCGAAACCAGAACATTCAACAACATGTATTTATCTTTCTTGAACCTTTCTTAAATCTCATTATTCAAAAGTAAAAGTACGTAAACATTAGAAACAAATTCTCTGATGAGTTTTACGTTCTCTTGAAGCCGACTGAACCATTACTTTTTTACGTCAAATCATCGCTACGTATTTGAGTGAACATGTATCCCATTTTTATTAAAAGTTAATAAAGTATATGTTACGTAATGTATTACTTTAATAATATTTTTTAAATTTCATATTTATTTATTTATTTTAGACAATCTAACTATTTTAGGTATATGTGGAGACGTGAAAAAATCCCTTTCGTAACTTATTTAACTTAGGGAAAATTGCTATTCGAATGGTACAGGATCTATGGGATCTACCCTATGAAAGCCGACTCAAGAAACTTTACCTTTTCTCCCTTGGGCGCCGACAATTATGCAGTGATCTCAGTTTTGCCTACAATCTCCACAATAGTCATTACAGTATACCTCAGGACCTATTATTCAATCCTTCACCAGAAAGAGGTCTACGCGAACACCACATGAAGCTATTTCACCGCCGATTTCGATTGAATCGGAGGAGGGCCACCTTCTCAATTAGTATCCCTGGAACTTGGAATAGCTTCCCAAGAGAGGTAATAAATGCGCCAACAACTCAGCAATTCAAGGTGAATTTGGGCAGGTACTAGGCTACTGTATCCTCTTTTGCGTAAATTTCTACCACCCTTTCCCTACATGGCAACTGAAACATGACTGTTCTATTTTTTGCCAAATAATTTGGGTTGAATTGAATTCAATTTTAGTAGGTGAAAAAAGCAAATTATCTTCGGTAGATCAGTGATGTGTAGATAGAGGGTTCGCCGTCAATTCCAATGTCTTATATCATCGCGGGTTCGAATCTCAAACTAGTCAATTTTGTTAATTATTTGTTGTAGCGTCCCAGATATTAATTAACTGGTATTTCATCATCATAAACCTTGGATATTCTTTTTCATAAAAATATTGATGAAAAAATATTTAGTAGATGAAGTGTTCGAATGCAAAACGCGATAAACGCCATTTTTTTAAATTGCGACGCTATCACTAAAAAATTGTACTATTTCAACGCTTTTTATAGGTTTGAATTAATAAGCTTTTAGTCAACGTCAAATTTTATATGCACAATTTTGGTTATTCGGACGAGGTTACAGCGGCCGAAACGTTGTGATGATTACACTCACGATAATAAATGTAGTCCGAATAACCAAAATTATGCAAATTATCAATCCTTCTCTCAAGAATTCAGAAATAGAAAATTTGATATGTTCGTCATGTTTGTGTTTAATTTCTTAATGTAAACAAATTGGATGTATCGCGCTTTGCAATCGAATTCTTCAGATGTTCTTAATTTCTTATCCTGACTATGAAATTCAAGAAGAGTTTTTAAAAAACCCGGCATAGACGAGTATTTCAGCTAGTTTATTTATATTTCAATATACATTACAACTGACTTGCGTTTGTGAACAGGGAAATGTGATAGAGTCACGTGTGAAACTGTGGCTGTGGTTAGTAGAGAAGTCCGGGTCTCCTCTGCAACTGTGACTGGCTATTAGCGTTATAAGTGTTTACTGTAACATTCCTTGGCATGACCCCAGTTGATTGAGGACTTCGGGATGGGGTAATACCAGTCGAGAATTCGTTCTCGACAATCAATCCAACAGGAACAGGTGCATTTCAGTGACCTTTTATCTGTCAGGCTGAGGTATTGGTCCTAGGTTTTCCTAGGAAATGCACCCTCCCAGGCCTTGCCTCCCCTCTTTGAGGTGCCTTGACCGGAGAATGCCGACGGGGCTGACCAGGCCATTTTTGATAGGCCAGAGTGCTCCTTCTTTAGATGCGCTGGATTGACTCTTCCTCACCTTCCAACCTTGTATCACATATTCCTGCGGTGGGAAGGAATTAAATACCGTTGCATAACCCGAGTCTTCGGACTGGGTAACACCTGTCAAGGATTGGTTATCGACAGTCGGTCCGACATGAACTGGGCCATTTCGGTGGCCTTTTATCTGTCTGGCTGAGGTATTGGTCCTGGGTTGTCCTAGGAGGTGAACCCCCCCCCATGCATTTCCTCTCCTCTTTGGGTTGGAGTAAGTGTATTTATTACTGCCCGAGGCGCTATGACTAGGGAATACCGACATGGCTGACCAGGCTATTTTTGATAGGCCAGAGTGTTCCTTTAGGGGCGGTGGTTTGACTCTCCCCCAACCTTCCGACCTGTTGTCACATATTCCTGCGGTGGAAAGGAATTAAATAGTTGCTAAGTAATTATTTCTGTACTTCTTTTGTATTTATTTTTCTTGTAGATGTTTCTTTGTAGATGTTGTGAAGTTGTCCAACAGTAAATAATAAATAAAGGAAGTCAAGTCGAGAGTTGGTTTAACAAGTGTATTAACAAAGTAAGAAAGTGACTAGCACTTTGCTAAACAGTTACAAGACTGTGCTTTGTCTTCTCTGTGTCTCTGGTGACTCGCACTATTTATAGTGACAACCGGTGTAGTTTGTCCTGTGTAAGAACGGCCGGTGTAACACCCCCCTTTGAAAATATCCCCTCTGAGGATTAATAACGTTTTTGTTTGGGAATCACCATCATCAACTCAGTCGATTTCCGTTTTTTTTTTTATCTCATCCTCGTCGCCAATCTGTTGTGAAGTTGTCCGACAGTAAATAATAAATAAAGGAAGTCAAGTCGAGGGTTGGTTTAACAAGTGTATTAACAAAGTAAGAAAGTGACTAGCACTTGGCTAGACAGTTACAAGACTGTGCTTTGTCTTCCCTGTGTCTCTGGTGACTCGCACTATTTATAGTGACAACCGGTGTAGTTTGTCCTGTGTAAGAACGGCCGGTGTAACAGTTTTCGTTGTTGTTTAGCATTTGTTCCCGTGAAAGATGCTCGTTTGATTTACTGCTGTTAGCCTCGTGGATACACGCTAAATAACCAACTAATCCGTTCGGTGGTGTACTGTTTGATCATTTATATTCTATTCAGTCAGTCGCTTGTTGACCATCACACGTTTTAGCATCATGAAACTGTGTTGTCAAAGAGGCTGATCGAACGGTGCCAAGTTTGATCATGCGGAAGTGATCGATGACGTCGCATTGCGTTTGCTTGTTTTGATCTCATGGTAAATGAGGATTTATATAATTTCTATTATCCAGAGCACTTGTCTCATCTTGGATGTTATTCTTATAACGTTTCAGCCGATGTAACTTTCGAGCTTCTTTAGGTGCGTCTAGTCGAACTCAGGAATCTTCATGCCGAACTCAGGAATCAGTCGTACCGTCCGTCTAGTCGAACTCGGGGATCTTCATGCCGAACTCAGGAATCAGTCGTACCGTCCGTCTAGTCGAACTCGGGAATCTTCATGCCGAACTCAGGAATCAGTCGTACCGTCCGTACTCGAGGATTGAAATTTCCAGATCCAGGCAGCTGTGACTTAAAACTTATTAGCACTTAGAACCTTTATCCGTTGTGCCACGAGGCTTGGCAATAATGAGAATACGATTACAAATGACTTAAGACTTCAACCCAGTTATGGCCGACAGAACAACAGCTAGCTACCCCCGTACAATAAATAAAGGTTTCTGTTCGAAATTGCGTAAAGATTCCCGAGTTCGACATGGAAATTCCCGAGTTTGACAGATGCACCTGAATAATGTCGGATGTTACATCGGCCGAAACGTTGAATAAATAAAGGATTAGGTTCGAAATACCGTACAGATTCCCGATTTTAGCATAAAGAGTCACGAGTTCGACAAGACGCACATAAAGAATATCAGAGGTTACACCGGCCGAAACGTTGTGAGAATTACATCCAATAGTTTTTACATTTTAGAATATCACATCTTGGGGTCGACTAAAGATGTACTCGGCATTTATTTGGCGAAATGGAGTGTAAATACATATATAGTATTACCGGGTTAGGGTTAAGGTTAGGGTTAGGGTTAGGCTTAGGGTGTAGGGTTTAGGGTTAGGGTAAGGGTTAAGGTTAGGGTTAGGGTTAGGGTTATGATTAGAGTTTAGGGTTAGGGTTAGGGTTAGAGTTAGGGTTAAGGTTAGGGTTTATGGTTAGGGTTAGGGTTAAGGTTAGAATTTATGGTTAGGGTTAGGGTTAAGGTTAGTGTTTAGGGATAGGGTTAAGGTTAGGGTTTAGGGTTAGGGTTAAGGTTAGGGTAAGGGGTAAGGTTAGGGTTAGGGTTAGGGGTTTGGGTTCGGGTTAGGGTTAGGGTTTAGGGTTAGGGTTAGGGTTTAGGGTTAGGGTTAGGGTTAGGGGTTAGGGTTAGGGTTAGGGTTTAGGGTTTAGGGTTAGGGTTAGGGTTAAGGTTAGGGTTAGAGTTAGGGTTATGATTAGAGTTTAGGGTTAGGGTTAGGGTTAGAGTTAGGGTTAAGGTTAAGGTTAGGGTTTATGGTTAGGGTTAGGGTTAAGGTTAGAATTTATGGTTAGGGTTAGGGTTAAGGTTAGTGTTTAAGGATAGGGTTAAGGTTAGGGTTTAGGGTTAGGGTTAAGGTTAGGGTAAGGGTTAAGGTTAGGGTTAGGGTTAGGGGTTTGGGTTAGGGTTAGGGTTAGGGTTTTGGGTTTAGGGTTTGGGTTAGGGTTAGGGTTAGGGTTTAGGGTTAGGGTTAGGGTTAGGGGTTAGGGTTAGGGTTAGGGTTTAGGGTTTAGGGTTAGGGTTAGGGTTAAGGTTAGGGTTAGGGTTAAGGTTACGGTTAGGGTTTATGGTTAGGGTTATGGTTAAGGTTAGCGTTTATGGTTATGGTTAGGGTTAAGGTTAGAGTTTAGGGTTAGGGTTAGGGTTAGAGTTAGGATTAAGGTTAAGGTTAGGGTTTATGGTTAGGGTTAGGGTTAAGGTTAGAATTTATGGTTAGGGTTAGGGTTAAGGTTAGGGTTTAGGGATAGGGTTAAGGTTAGTGTTTAGGGTTAGGGTTAAGGTTAGGGTTAGGGTTAGGGTTAGGGTAAGGGTTAGGGTTAGGGTTAGGTTTAGGGTTAGGGTTAGGGTTAGGGTTAGGGTTTAGGGTTAGGGTTAGGGTTAGGGTTAGGGGTTAGGGTTAGGGTTAAGGTTAGGGTTAGGGTTAAAGTTAAGGTTAAGGTTTATGGTTAGGGTTATGGTTAAGGTTAGCGTTTATGGTTAGGGTTAGGGTTAAGGTTAGGGTTAGGGTTTAGGGTTAGGGTTAAGGTTAGGGTTAGGGGTCGGTGCTGATCTGGCAGACAAGGCTTCAATCTCTCTCTTCTCTACGTTTACGAAAGTTAATAAAAACACTAAAACAAACAAAAAAATGAGCTTTTAAAATTTCTTAGGTATTTATTCATTCTTTGGAGTATACGTGTGTATCCATAAAACAAACATAACCTCCTTACCATAAAGAGAAGCGCGTACCTATCTAAAAGCCCAACCTCCTTTATCTGCTGGTTCAGAGAACGAAACCCGATTTTCTCTAACAATTTACCACATCCGCTTCCTGTGCCAGTTAAGTCACAGACAGGACACGTAGCATTCTTCTAATCTTAAATGTAAAACCCCACTCTACCGAATTTTTTAACACCATGTGGAAATTTACAAAACTAATCCTATTCTTACACATACGTCTCTAATATTGTTCCAGAAAACGTCGGAAAGTTTATATCAGTAACCTAATGGCAAATCCAGCGTTTCCAGAAAATTAGCAAGTAATTGAGTTTCGAATCTCAACGAAAATCACTTGACACGTATAGCCACACTGAAAAGCTGTGACACGGTTTAACGTCTGTAGATGACTATATATATATTATTTTTGTGAATAAGTTAAATAAACGCTGTTGAAAGAAACGAGCGTTTCGTAGCAATTACATATTTTAATTACATATTTCAATTACATATTTTAAAGAATGTTTATGAATTTGTGTGTTCATAATTAAAGTAAACATTCACGATTCATCACAATTATTTAGTAAAATCATCCGAAGGATATGTCATATATATTTATCTAAGATTTCGACTCAGGAATCGTAACCATGCTGAGGAGAAGTAATGGAGAAACTGTGGCCCGCGTGCTTCATGCGGCCAGCGGTGCTTTTTTTAATGTCACGCGTAATTTCACAAAGGAAATAACATTAAAATGTAACTGATTTCGTTCTTTTTGTGCTTTAAATTTATTATTCAAATGAATGATTTTAAGTTGTCGGTATTATTTACAGATAAAAAATGAAGCAAAGAAGTCAATCTTGAAATTATAAACATTGTTCACATGAATAAATTAGAGACCATTTTTGTATCAAATTTTGATAGATTTTTATATTAACTTCATCTTTCAATTACAAAGTAATTATATGTTTGATTATATTTTTTTTATAATATTTTTCGTGATTATGTTTTTGCCAGATTGTTAAATATGCATATCTAATTTAAACAAAAGGTTTCAATAATGTGTTGATGAATGGGTTAAGAGAAAAGTCAATTCCATTTACAATACACGGATCATAATTCATATTGAATACATTAATGATTCAAAAAGCATGTTCCTATAATATTCTCTGATGAACCACTATAGAGATGTGTTTATTAAATTGATATGGTTAGAATAATATTTTAAACATGCTTACATTTAAAAGAAAAAATATTTTCCAGAAGAGAAAGTAACATCAACTTGTTCCTGTATATTAATATACAGCACGTGTTCAGATCAACCTAGGAAACAGGAACAAGTTGATGTTACTTTCTCTTCTGGAAATATATTTTTTTTTAAATGTAAGCATTTTTAAAATATTATTATAACCATATTAATTTAATAAACACATCTCTATAGAGGTTCATCAGAGAATATTATGGGAAAAACGGCGTGCGGGCGTTGTTTCCTATTGTCGTGTTGTCACGAATGTGAAGTTGAAGATCGATCTGGTCTCGTTTACATTATCAAAATTCAGCATGAGCGGGCATCTCAAATGATGTAATTTACATCTATGGTCTGAGACAGAGTTTGGATACAAACTAATGACTATTTAGTATCTCGGTTTACGAAAGTCTCTTTCCTAGTTTAAATAAAGAATTAAATTATTAAAAATTTCAGTGATAACATTATAAGTATGGATACCCTGGTTAGCGGTCGTCGCCTTGTGATTAATATATATTGTATTTTTCATGTTGTTTTGGCATTGCATTAATTGCATGAGTGGTGGTGTTAAATTAATGCATTCTAATGAATTCTATATAGAGTTTAATTTTATAACTAGTTATAAAATAGGAAAAATATAGATACGGTATTTTTGTACACGCCGAGTAAAAACGAAATTGAACTTGCCTTATTTTGAATGTATATTTTTTTTAAAAAGCCAATAAAACTGAGCTTGGCTTATTTTCAATACTTATTTAAAAAAAACACGTATTATTTTACAAAGACAGACATTATTTTACAAAAACACGCATTATTTTACAAAAACACACATTATTTTACAAAGACACACATTATTTCACAAAAACACACATTATTTTACAATTACAGATTATTTTACAAAGACACATTATTTTACAAAAACACACATTATTGTACAAAAACACACATTATTTTACAATTACAGATTATTTTACAAAGACACATTATTTTTTAAAAAACAGACATTATTTTACAAAAACACGTATTATTTTACAAAAACACACATTATTTTACAAAAACACGTATTATTTTACAAAAACACGCATTATTTTACAAAAACACGTATTATTTTACAAAAACACACATTATTTTACAAAGACACGCATTATTTTACAAAAACACGCATTATTTTACAAAGACACACATTATTTTACAAAAACACGCATTATTTTACAAAAACACACATTATTTTACAAAGACACGCATTATTTTACAAAAACACGCATTATTTTACAAAGATACACATAATTTTACAAAAACACGCATTATTTTACAAAGATACACATTATTTTACAAAAACACGCATTATTTTACAAAGACACACATTTATTCACAAAAACACGCATTATTTTACAAAGATACACATTATTTTACAAAAACACGCATTATTTTACAAAGATACACATTATTTTACAAAAACACGCATTATTTTACAAAGACACACATTTATTCACAAAAACACACATTATTTTACAAAGATACACATTATTTTACAAAAACACGCATTATTTTACAAAGATACACATTATTTTACAAAGACACACATTATTTCACAAAAACACACATTATTTTACAATTACAGATTATTTTACAAAGACACATTATTTTACAAAAACACACATTATTGTACAAAAACACACATTATTTTACAATTACAGATTATTTTACAAAGACACATTATTTTAAAAAAAACAGACATTATTTTACAAAAACACGCATTATTTACAAAAACACGCATTATTTTACAAAGACACACATTATTTTACAAAAACACGCATTATTTTACAAAACACGTATTATTTTACAAAAACACACATTATTTTACAAAGACACGCATTATTTTACAAAAACACGTATTATTTTACAAAGACACACATAATTTCACAAAAACACACATTATTGTACAAAAACACACATTATTTTACAATTACAGAATATTTTACAAAGACACATTATTTTTTAAAAAACAGACATTATTTTACAAAAATACGTATTATTTTACAAAAACACACATTATTTTACAAAGACACGCATTATTTTACAAAGACACACATTTATTCACAAAAACACACATTATTTTACAAAGACACGCATTATTTTACAAAAACACGTATTATTTTACAAAGACACACATTATTTTACAAAAAACACGCATTATTTTACAAAAACACTCATTATTTTACAAAGACACACATAATTTCACAAAAACACACATTATTGTACAAAAACACACATTATTTTACAATTACAGATTATTTTACAAAGACACATTATTTTTTAAAAAACAGACATTATTTTACAAAAACACGTATTATTTTACAAAAACACACATTATTTTACAAAGACACGCATTATTTTAGAAAAACACGCATTATTTTACAAAGACACACATTATTTTACAAAGACACACATTTATTCACAAAAACACACATTATTTTACAAAGACACATTATTTTTTAAAAACAGACATTATTTTACAAAAACACGCATTATTTTACAAAACACGTATTATTTTACAAAAACACACATTATTTTACAAAGACACGCATTATTTTACAAAAACACGCATTATTTTACAAAGATACACATTATTTTACAAAAACACGCATTATTTTACAAAGACACACATTATTTTACAAAAACACACATTATTTTACAAAGACACACATTATTTTACAAAAACACACATTATTTTACAAAAACACACATTATTTTACAAAGACACACATTATTTTACAAAAACACGCAATATTTTACAAAAACACACATTATTTTAGAGAAGCACACATTAGCAAATTGCAATTTAGTTAATACGTAATAGACCCTTGATGAGCCTTCCGCTACAATGTCGTTCGTTTTGGCATGTTGTTTGTCAGTTTCGTATATTGTTATCGTACAGATATAAGATATTTACCTGAAAACAGGAAGAAAACATTCTTTAACTGTCAAGAGACAGAGTTTCTTCTAAAATACAGATATATTATTTTGTGTCGATGCTCTTATCACACATAATTAACTCTCCGAAATAAAAAAAATGATGTACCCTGAAACCTTAACTTCCTCATGTTTATATTTAACTGTAGTTTGATGACAATCAACCATGAATCTCGCGCTTCATGTTTGAAGACACTGTTTGGGAGAATCATTCACAAGAGGAAACTCCGACTCATCAGGCCAAAGAATTCACTGAAACGATTCAATGGAGATGGTGCCGTATTCAGTAAAAGAAAGATCATTGTATCCATGATATTGTCTTGTAATAACATAGGCTATTTGCGAATCATCTTGATAATATTTCGTCTTCATTCGATCTCTTTTTTATATTTCTTCAATAAATAGACTTACCCTCTCCACTTTTGAATTCTTTGGCCAAATTTGAAAAGATGCCATTTTCAACCTTAAATAATTTCTTCTTGTTCGACGTTTATAACAGCCTCAGCTTGGCTTTCATTCTACATTACCTATTTGTTCATATTTATTTTACTGTTGAAAAGTTAGTCGCAAGATGTTAAAATGTGTTTGTATGCCAATCTTTTTTTTTTTCTTCATATCTTCAATTCCGGTTTTACGTAATTTCATCTAAATGCTTATTTTTCTTTTTAGGTAACATTTTACATTAAGTATTAAGATAAATTCAGCAGAAAAAAAATTAATAAAATTACTTGAAAACACAATATTAAGAAAATTATTGAAAATTAAGCCCGACTCAATTTTATTTTTCGAGTGTGTATCTTAGATGACATGGAGAGTAGGTCTCGTGTAGTCGCAAAGTGACGAACAAGAATTGGGAAATCAAACGCTTCCCGAACCCCAGCTAAAATCCAGATAGAGAGAGAGAGAGGCAATAAAACAAGAAAGAGAGAGAAAAAGAGGGAGAGAAATATATGGACCGAGAGAGAATGGGCAGCACGAACGCTGAAAGGATCCACCCTAAGACTCCAGAGAGAGAAGTTTACGTACACGCTAATAGAGATGTGTTAGCACCGTTCACGTAGATGTCATCCCTGGACAAGACTTGATAAAGAAATAAACTGAGAATTCCTGTTGCGTGTATTTTAAAACGTCGCTGGTCTGTGCCACGAATTATCAATTAACGCTAGTGGGAACACATGTAGCAGTTTCAGATAACAACAACAAATAAAAAAGGGATACAACACGCGTACGGCCCTACGTACTTAAAATATTGTAGATACTTTCAACAAATATTTACCTCATGATAAGTAATAACCCTAACCCTGAACCCTAACCCTAAACTCGAACCCTAAACCTAACCCTAACCCTAAACCCTAAACATAAACCCTAACTCTAACTGTACCCCTACCTTAACCCTAACCCTAACCCTAAACCTAACCCTAACCATTACTCTTACTCTAACTCTAACCCTAACCCTAAACCCTAACCCTAACCCTAACCCTAACCCTAACGCTAACGCTAACCCTAACCCCTAACACTAACCCTACACATAAACCCTAACCCCAACCCTACCCCTACCCCTACCTTAACCCTAAACCCTAACCCTAAACCCTAAACCTTAACCTTAACCCTAACCTGAACCCTAACCCTATCTCTAACCCTAACTCTAAACCCTAACCCTAAACCTTAACCCTAACCCTAACCTAACCCTTAACCCTAACCCTAATCCTAACGCTAGCCCTAAACTCTAACCCTAACCCCAACCCTAAACATAAACCCTAAACCCTAACCCTAACACTATCCTTAACCCTAACCCTACCCCTAGTCCTAACCCTAAACTCTAACCCTAACCCTAACCCTAACCCTAACCCAAAACACAAACCCTAAACCCTAACCGTTACACTAACCCTAACCCTAACCCTAACTCTAACTTAAACCCTATCACCTGCATTTGTGTTTGCTATAGATGGTATATGCTGGGTGACCTTTACGATTTAAATGTCCAAGTAATGTGTTTCTAATGTCTACGTGTGTGAGCACGTGTTTCTGTGTGTTGACGTACATATATAAGTATACAATCTTTGGCGATCGGGGACTTCGGGATTGAAACACCGTCCGTAATGAAGTGGAAATTCGTTGAGATTTCCCGGGAGACTTCGAGATGGCATGCTTGCAACGCGACAAATAAATAAAAAATTATGTCTCGGTTGCTTTTAGGAGAAAACATTTCCTGTCATTATCCTGGTGAAAATGCCTGGAATATTCTCGCTCCATTTATCGAATTAAATTTACCGGAAGAAAGCGAATTTCCATCAGTTGATTTATAATTTATATTATTATTTTTAACATTACACGCGCACACACACACACACGCACGCACGCATATATATATATATATATATATATATATATATATATATATATATATATATATATATATGTATGTATGTATCGAGGCAGCATTTTTTCTCTAATGCACGTATTATTAAAAATAACCGACAACTCGTTTCTGGATATTTTTGTATGAATCCCTTGCATTTTCCGGATTAAAGTCCTAATCTCGGATGAGAATTGGCTGATGAATCTGCCGTAATTTTCTTTTAAGTCCAAAGTACTTTCTGACCCATCTGGGTCCATCTTTAGTGGGAATAATGTCAATCAGCTAAAGACCTGGAGTGAGTTTATAGTAAATTTTGGCGGGAAAATTTAAATACGAAAATATATTTATTTAGTATTATAAACATTTAAGTATATTAGAACTAGTGTTAAAATTAATCCTGTTAATAACCGTTTTTGTTTGTTTTAATGTGTAAAGCTTCTAGTATATGGAGTTTTTTATATTAGTTCTAGGATTTTAGTGTTGTCTACAAGAAGTTTTCAGATTTGCGAGCGGGGACAAGAATGTTCGTTAATGAGGTGCATGGCTATGGCACTATTATCCGATAGATGCATGGTCAACCTCCTGGACAGAGTCGTGATAGTCGAGCCAATGTATACATTTTTATTTGGCTCGGTGGGGAATACTTTAAGTTCTTAAGCTTTATTTAAAAAAAAAAAAAATTTCTTTAATTAATTTTTTTTTAATGCAACTTTAATTCCTATATAATTTTATTGCTAGCTACCATATGGCAGAATGGTTATTGGTTGTAGTGTTTAGATAGTATTATTATTTATTATTATTATTATTATTATTATTATTATTATTATTATTATTATTATTATTATTATTGTTATAATTAATGTTATTTGATATGCAAATTACCATATCATACGGTAGTCTTAAGGGTATTATATTATTATTATTATTTCATTATTATTATTATTATTATTTATGTATATATTAGTGAAATTTTAAGTTGAATTATTTCGACACTTGATTATTGGGGAAATGGTAGTTTAATCAGTACCATTGGAGAGCCATGAATATTATAACTGTCCTGTTTTTAAATCTCTTAAACAGTTACATGGTAAACAGCTGATGATCCTCGTGTTAATATTAGACGCATAATGTCTCCTGTTTTTGTTTTACTGTTAGATACTTAACCCCCCCCCCCTTCTTTTTTATTTTATTTACTTATTATTTTTATTTATTTATACATTTCCCAACGAATGTTAAGTCTGCAATATCTTGGATTTAGTTAGTTTCTCTGGGAATTTAAGCTGCATTTTACTTTTTTTTGTTAAAATTACTCAAAGCTTCCTTAGACTATATATATATATATATATATATATATATATATATATATATATATATATATATATATATATATATATATATATATATATATATATTAAAGCTCACGGGGTAGAATAGTAATTTTGGAAAAAATAAATAATGTGGGCAGACACTTATTTTGGGGGTTTAACAATTCGAGCCCATCAAAGCTACATTTGAAACATGTCTAGATGTGTAGCCATATGTTTGTATAAATTAAACTGTTATTATATATATAATATAGTATATATGTATAATATATAATATATATATATATATAATATATAATGTGCACGCAAAAATTAATTCATAAATTAATAAAAGAAATCGATATATACAAAAATTAGTTAATAAAAAAATGTATTTAAATATTTTTAATATTTCGTAATGCCGTATATATAGTAATAGGTAAACACCCACGAACAATTTTAGGTATTCTTAATTTGCATATTTATTTCATAAACAGCTTCTAATAAATAAATATTCTGTAATATACATTTTTAATTTGTATTGTCATATTTTCTCATATTATACGCAATAATCTCGTCGATAGTAAAACGGCTGATGTCGATGTAATGCTGAGAACATGATGTTAGCCAAAAGGCCAAGGAGCCATAAAAAATTATGTTTTTTATACGCAGACATTTTTAAACGAATTTTAAAATTACCTGATTTAATCTATTACTGTTTTATCGTTTAATGAGGGTGTGTAGTGTGGTATCTGTTCTGTTGTCATCAGATAATCTTCACATGAGTTTACTTTTCATTTTTTTTTATGTGGGTGGGGTAAATTTTCCTAGGTATTATATTCTCCCTTGCAGGAAAAGGATGATGTACTATCTTTTCTGTTGTCATCAGACAATATTAACAAGCATTCCCCTCTCCCTTTATGGGGGAATCCTCCCAGGTATTACCTCTTCTATGCTCCAAAGAAAGAATAACAACATTAAAATGTTATACTAATGCTATATATATATATATATATATATATATATATATATATATATATATATATATATATAATTATTTTTATTTACACAGACATGTACAAATTCTGTGACACTGGAATGTTGATGTTATCGATCAACAGCTATTCTAAACTGAGATCTCATCAGGCAGAGTTAGAATCCGATCTTAACCTTAGATCATATTTGGAAAGAAAATATATATAAAAGCTCAATTTTATATTGAGCACTTTTTATAAACCCGGTTGAAATTCTTTGTATTACTACCCTGTGGATGTTTTACCTGGATTATTATTATTATTATTATTATTATTATTATTATTATTATTATTATTATTATTATTATTATTATCATTATTATCATTATTGTTATTATTATGAAAATCGCTCCAGACAAGGCATGAAGCCACTTGATGTAACGATCTAAAAAGAAATACTACTCTAAGGTCAAAAGCTAGCGAACGATAAGTGGTATATAAATAATTTCCCACCCAGAAAACTGCAATTATTTCCCCTTTGTCAGAAACATCGCTCATGGAATGTTAAGACTAAAGGATAAAAAAGGGAAGCGAGAGTTACGAGGCTGTCGAAAGTAACCCAAGGTACACTTTCTACTCTCTTTTGTTAGATGGATAGATTCCGACCCAGAAAACAGCAATACTTCCTCCTTTGTCAGAAACATTGCACATGAAATGCGAGGACTAAAGGACAAAATAAGGGAAGCAAGAGTTACGAGGCTGCTGAAAGTAAACCGAATGTTGACTATCTACTTTCCGTAATTTATCGATGATACCTGTTTTGGGACGAGTATTCAACTAATATGTACACATAGGTAATTCCAACGCACCAACAGATTGCCGTAGGTGTTTGGTTCAAAAATGATGAAAATGTCAACCCCATTTCGTTTAGGAAAGTTATGATTAAATCTTCCATATTCAAGCTCTATGTTTAATACATTTGTAAGGGGAAAATATTTGAAATGTCACTGCTTTTTTCAGACATATATACTCAAATTAAACTTTCTGCTAATCATATTAGTTAATAACCATAGTCATAGTGTATGGTGTGACGTGAATTATAGTGTGTAAAATTCACATGATATTATGTAACTTATATAATACTAATCAATTTATTTGTGTTCTTTTAATAGTTCCTGAAAATGGTTGAAAAGCCAAAATTCAAAAACTCACAGTCGAACATTGGAGAACCCCATTGAAAACTATGCCAGGTAAAGAAATCAAATTATTTTTGTGACATTTATACTCTCATAATTTCTGTATTTTGGTCAATCTAGTCTCGAGTTAAAGCATTTTTTTTGTCATATACAGAAATATCGCACAGACACAAACCGAAGATACTATTAAAAAAATATCTAAATATTGCTTTCGTTTTGTCGAATTCGACAGATTATAAATGCGAAAGCAGGTATTTTTATTTCTTATTTATCATAACTAACGGGACCCGTGTTAATTACACGAAATTATGTTTTCAATACAAATTATCTTGTTCCTAACTTATACATGTTTGAATAAAATATGATAAGATTTGACTTGTATATTTATTTTAAAAAATGAACAATACATGAAATAATGTACAAAACTTCTTTGTATACAATATTTCTATACTTTTCTGTATTTGCCGCCATGTTGAAGTGATTACAATAATTTCAGCCTGGATTTTACTTTGAAAAAAGAAACGTTTCTTATGAATGTGAGTCTTAGTTAGGAGAAGACACGATTAACGCACAGCTATTCGATGATATAAACGTTGTACCCTTCAACATTTAAATAAATACACTACATATTTGAAGTTTAAACAAATGTAACATACCCATCAAGCATTAAAAAGAAGAAATTAATTCATATTAGTTAGAGTGAAAATCATTAGCTTAACTATTAATTATAACTAGCGGGACCCGTGTAAATTACACGAAATCATGTTTTCAATACTAATTATCTTATTCCTAACCTATACATGTTTGAATAAAATATGATAAGATTTGACTTGTATATTTATTTTTAAACATGAACAATACATGAAACAATTTACAAAACTTCTTTGTATACAATATTTCTAGTGAAGGTAATATTTCGACGACTAAACCTTACTTTGTAAATGCTTTAGATTAAATTAAATTTGGCTCCAATTCATGAGTAGCATACAAAGATTCGGAAGGTCGTTGCTTTTGATGTAAACGTGACACACAAAATAACACACACGCTATCGTATTAATATGTGTCTTCCCGGTCGTTCCCTTCCACCATGTAGAAAAATATCTTAGAGGTTGGTTGGGATCGAACTATAAACCAGTCGGGCCAACGTCAAAAATCGACGTCAAGATCCTACGTCGCTAACCGTTGCGCCAAAGGTTAATACTTGAAATACTATGAAAATTAGGTTACTTGAACGCTTTTCCAAATCTAGGTGCAGCACGCATGCGCAGAGCTTTTGATGTAAGCGTGACAGACGAACACACACGCTATCCTATTAATATATAGATGACGTTTGGCCTCCTTGCTTGTATGGGCTTGTCTGTTCGTACTTCTATGTAACAGAGAATTCTGTATGTTTCGTTTTCCAATGGTGTCTACGGTTTGTGTCTGTGCAATTTGTATTTATGTTCAACGTGCAGACGTTTGCTTAGTTTCCAGTTAAATGCCTTTCCTACACAATCATGTCTGTTTTTTGTGACATTTGTGGGGAGGATACTAGATTACTGCATTCACTTATTATGTGATTTAGCATTCCGTCTTTTCATCCATTAAATACATTGTTTTTCCTGGGTTTTATCTATTTTAGCTTTTATGTAGCTCGTTGTAATCGCATTTCTCTGTACGACTGTCAGTAGCGATTCCGTTTCTCTTTACAAGTTTCCTTTTCATAGCCTTCAAGTCCTACAAATTGTCTATACGATTGTAACCTTTCCCGTTTTAGTTTATCGTTTTTTTTCTAGTTTCTGTTTTGAGATACTTCAAATCGATTTTTTTCAACAAAGTCGATTAAATATTGACATAAATATTGACATAAATATTGACATAAATATTAACATAACATTAAAACGAAGATTTTTCAAGTTTATCATTTTTTCAGCTGAAATGGAATTGCATATAAGAATATATAATTTCTTTGTTTAATTTTACTTGAGTCGAAGTTCTCAGAAATGAAGGCGCCCCTTCCTGGGGCTAACACTTGATCTCTATATAAGATACATAGATATCCGAATATTCTATTAAAGTTACCTCTTAACGTTGAGTTAGTATAAAAGTTGAGAACATTATTATTACTTTTCCTCTCCCTAATTGACGCGTTAACTATATTTTAGTATATCTTACTTGTGGTCTTTTGGTCTTATCGGATTCCAGGACAAGAATTCATCTAGTCTGGTGGAGTATCCAGCTAGATGTTGTTACTTGAGGTAAACTTACTGGAAAAAGGCGCATCATTCCATTGTATAACCGTGTCGAGGGGATCTTATTTGGGCTTCGAATACTATGTTATTTTGAGTATTTAGTCAGGAGTTACGTGTATGGAAAGTATCATCATGTCAGGTTATCCTGACAAACCCTTGTACAAAATGACCGAAGAAACTTTAGGAGGCTGTCTAGTTGGTAATTCAAACTCCCCAGTAGGTAATTCAAACTCATTTATATATGTGTATGTGTATGTATATGTATATGATTTATGTCTTTGTACTTGAAGAGTATGTAGACAGGGGTGTACTTTAGGTTGAGGATTCAATGGTCTAATTAGTGGCCATCCTAATAATGAAGATGGACGCTTTGCAATGGTATTTATTTATACCAGAGAGCATACGTCATTGGTAGAGGTAACAAGAAAAGTAATTCAACAAATATATTTGCATTCCATAGACTATATATATATATATATATATATATATATATATATATATATATATATATATTATATTTGCATTCCATAGACCATGGCGAATTTATCCCAACCCATAATTTTCATTGGTTTTAACACCTTCTTTATTTCTGTACTTCGATGAGTGTTTATTTTACATTTCTCATTTAACACTCCTTTTAATTAACACAAAAGTCAGAGTAGTAGCTCAATAGTGTATACACCACAGAGCTAAAAATATAATAAAATAATAATTTAGTTAATGTTCCTATTGAATTTGTTTCCAAAGAATGTTAATCCAAACAATTGTTTCTGCCCATTCCAAAACAAACATTCTCGTGATGACAGAATCTAAGGTATTTTAAAAAAAGCCTTCCTCAGTGAATTTTTAACCATCACAAGTAAGTACAGACAAAATGTTGGCCACTGTGTGTGTGTTTTTTTTTTCTTAATTGTGGTAGTTAAGAATTCCCAAGTGAAAACTTTCTTTTAAATACTTTAAATGTTGTTATCAAGAGAATATATCGTTTGAATTAGAATGAATTTTAAACAAATTCACCGCATTTACTTAACTATATATATATATATATATATATATATATATATATATATATATATATATATATATATATTAAAGTGAGCGTCTATAATATTGAGATGCTATATGATAGCGTGATAACTTTCTAAGGGAGTGCCAGATTCAAAAATTCGATTTCTTAACCGCTAAGAATTTGATTACGTTCTAAGCGCGTTCTAGATACTTATCAAGCAAAGACACTCCGTGTTATTTAATAATGATAATAATAATAATAATAATAATAATAATAATAATAATAATAATAATAATATATATATATATATATATTTATATATATATTTATATATATATATATATATATATATATATATATATATATATATATATATATATATATATATATAATTAAATAAAAGATATTTTCGTGGTGATGAATCCTCTCTGGAAGAAAGGGAAAATATCTTGGTAAACTCTCAAAATGTACGTATAAATGCTCTGTCCCCTATAATCGGGGCTCATCGAGCTTGTTTTTATTGGCCTTGTTCTGGACTTTACTGAATTTTAACAGTGAAGCATCAAAATCTATCTATATATATATATATATATATTATTTATATATATATATATATATATTTATATATTTATATATATATATATATTTATATATATTTATATATTTATATATATATATATATATATATATATATATATATATATATAAATATATAAATATATAAATATATATATATAAAGGTATGAAACTAAAAGTGGAACGTATAGTTTTAAAATCTGAACCTATCGCGAAGTGTCTAAAGTTTAATATACGGGATAAAGCAATTATATAGACAAGATATATTCAATAAAAACATATTTATTTTTTGAAAAGCCTGGTTTAAGGAAAAAAAAATTAATATTCTTATATTGAATATACCTTGTGTATAACTTACTGAAGACGTAATAGATTTGTCATTCTCACATTTCCTATTTCTCTTCTTTCATTTGTCTATATAAGTGCTATATATATTTTGATATATATATGTATGCATATGTACATATATATATATATATATATATATATATATATATATATATATATGAGAAAGGAAGGATTAGAGTAATCTGACGTAATGGGAAGTGAAAAAGGAAAAAACCAAGAGATATTTTTTATATATTCATCAACGTTTCTTCTTTATTGTAAGACTTTCTCAGGATGATAATTTGAAGAAAAATGTCATGCAAGTATATTGAAATCTTCGGTGTACATGATGGAGTGATAAAGCCTGGCCTCTCCTCCTGCGCTCACAGTAGCCACGACTACTACTTTTCCTTTATCACTCCATCATGTCAACCCAAAATTTCGATGTACTTGCATGACATTTTTCGTCAAAGTATCATGCTGGGGAAGTTTTTTGCATTTCCCATATATATATATATATATATATATATATATATATATATATATATATATATATATATATATATATATACAGGGTGACCAAAAAAAAACGGGCCCAAATCTAATTAAGCCCCGTTTCTTAGTGTTTCGTCCGAATGAAATGAATTTTGGGGCATAACTAGTTTATTATATTCACAACATCATATCAAAACACTAGGGTATTTGTCTTTTTTTCCTCCGTTCTACAGCATGTTTTCTAGATGGACTCCTTTTAGCTCCGTGCATTTCTTGAGGCGCAGAACGAAGTTGTCCATGACGTTCTTACAGACTGAATTGGGAATGCTTCTCATCTCCTCCCTGATGGCTTCCTTGAGTTCCGTGATGGTTCTGGGTTTCCTTGCGTACATTCTGTCCTTAAGATAGCCCCAAAGGAAATAATCTAGGGAGCTTAGGTCCGGGCTATGGGGTTGCCACTCAAAATTAGTCTTGAGACTGATCACTCGGCCTCTGAAGTTCTCTTTCAGCCAATCTCAAGACAGGTTTGAAGTGTGAGAACTTGCTCCGTCTTGCTGGAACCAGAACTTGCTCATGAGCGACGGGTAGAGGGTCTGGAGCTCACTCTTGAAGGTTTTGAGGACCTCCACATACCGCTCCTTGGTGGCTGTCACTGCTGCGCCCAATTCTTCGATGAAGATTGGTCCGATGATCCCTCTGACCGAGATTGCACCCCACACCGTGCAATTAGGAGAGTGCAGGGGCTTGGTGGCTACTTCATTGAGTCTGGAGGACCCCCAGAAGACATTTGGCTTGGAGTTCGCCTTTTCGTCAAGATGGAAGTGGGCTTCATCTGAGGTCCAAAGGAGGTAAAGGAAACCTGGTGTCTCCTCGATCTTATCGAGCATCTTGACTGTCATAGCGCTCCTCTGCTTCTTGTCTTAGGCTGTAAGGGTCTGCAGCGTCTGTATTCTGTATGGATAAGCCCTGATACCGTTCACCAGCACTCTCCTGCAAGTCTCACGGGAGATACCGAGGGACTGACTTCGCTTACGCACAGAGCGTTTCGGACTCTCCTGGAGAGACTCTCTCACACTTTCGACCAGCTCGGCTGTCCGCTTCTTGGGACGTGCCGAGTGGCTTGGACGGTTCTCACTGGCAGCGTTGAAGTTCTCCACGGTCCCATACTTCTCAAAGTGGTCCACCCAGTTCTGAATTCTGTTTTTGGGTGGAGCCTTTTCACATCCGAACTGATGCATGAAACCGTCCTGGGTTTTCTTAAACGAGCATGTCTTGTAGTAAAATTTAACGCAGTGTATTCTTTGTCCCAGCTCCCATTGAGGTATTGGTGTACTCACGGTCGTTGATTCCGCCATGTCCTGTAAAATAAAGGCAATTGATGAATAAATAAAGGATATATCACATAAAGTGTACACGGGGCCCGTTTTTTATTCACCCTATATATATATATATATAGTCTCGGAAGTTTCTCAACCATGAAAACTATATAAAAAAAAAATTAAAAAAACATATAGTCTCAAGTCTTCCAGTGGAAAATCACTTATGTAAGTCAATTTATTTTTTACAGTTATTATATTAGTTAGTTTCTAACACTATTTTAAGGGATCATAAGTTGTTTACCATGAAAAACTGTTTCGGGAATTTAAAAACAAGACAGTATTTAATTTCATGGCTTCCCAGCAGAGTTGATCAGACCCCACTTCCCTTAAAAGACAAAAACATAAACGTTGCTTATACTAAATCTATATATATATGGATATTTGGGTTATAGGAATCGTACATATTTCTAGACAAGCGTCTTGGTCCAGTGGTAGAGACGCTGGACTATGAACATCAGTATCGAAGGTTCGATCCTTGTCTACGTTGGCCATGATGACGGTTACGAGCCAGAAACACGTGTGCATGGATTACTTTTATGTATGTATAAAATTAATAAAAATATATATATGTATATATATATGCATAAATATGTACACATTTATATACTTGTGCATATACACATATAAATACTAGTGGTTCCATGACCATTCACTCCCACTTTATAGCAGTACATGTTCTTGGAGATATGCGAATATTTTAATGTACTTACAGAACCTTTTTTATGTGTAGTCTATTCCATATTTGGTTTGAAAAACTCTTGAAGTTTCCATCTATTAAATCCATAAATACTGACCTTTCTGAAAATTGCTGTCGTTAAAATGTATTTTCAACCTCAAGGAAATTATGACATGATATTTCTATATTTTACTCTGTAATCATCTCCTTAATGTTATATTTTATTCAAACCATTATTGAAAAGTAGCAGGATTCCCGACGTTGCCCGGGACCATAACAACAAAATAGAATAAATTAAGTAGTGTGTGTAAATCTTTATAAAAAACATATCTCTCCCCCTCTCTCTCTAGCCGTCTCTTTATATTTCTTTCTTTCCCTCTAACCCATTTTTCTATCCCTCTCCCCAACCATATTTTTCCTTCGCTCAGCTCATTCCTTTCGCTTATGTTAATGCTCAATGTTTAATTTCTTGCCCCCCCCCCCTTAATTAACACATATTAAGAAGGTACATAATGTTAATAAAGTCAACAGTTTGAAGAGAATTAGTGTATGCCAGTTACCAAAATGAATACTGTAATCTTACCATTTTTGATCCTGGACAACGCCGAGTAGAACAAATTGTCCGGATCAATTTCTAATTTATTGTCACTCCACTCTATTTAAAGATATTAAGAAAATACGCAGTCCGAATATATTTACTATTTACCCATTAATAAAGAAATCTTACAATTGTTGATCCCGAACAACGCCTGGTAGAACAAATATCCCTGAAAATACCTAATTGTGTGTCTCCACCCCTCCATTTCACATTAATATAAAGATAGATTATTTAGATGAAGGTAAAAATCAGAAGAGATTTAATATATACAGTGGCTAAGCTTGGTTTAAATTGAAAGACTTCGAATATCGACAATCGATACGGCACTTTCCAACTTACATTTAAAGCATTATCAAGAAGTACAACGTCATTTGGTGTCTTACAGATAAGTTGAGGACAAGATAGAGGCGAGCCCTTTCTAGGGGAATCACAAAGAATCGTACCTTAACCGTAACCGTAACCCTAAACCCTAAACCCTAACTCTAAACTTAACCCTAACCTTAACCCTAACCCTAACTCTAACCATGACCTTAACTCTTACTTTAACTCTAACCTTGACCCTAACCCCTAAGCCTAACCTTAAGCCTAACACTAACCCTAACCCTAAGCCTAATCCTAACCTTAACCCTAACCCTAAACATAACCCCTAAGCCTCTGACCGAGATTGCAGCCCACACCATAACCCTAACTCTAACCTGAACGGACATGATCATTTGTAAAAAAGGCAAAGAAAATCACAAGATTCTTTCACTGAGCAGGACTCTGTCCTGGTCCTACAAAAGAAAATGCCCTTGTTTATTAAGCATCTCGTGTGCGGGTTAGTTCAAGGGAGAAGAAGTCTTGAAACTGGACATATTTATTAAAACTGTATTGAATGTTTGCTTTACATTTTTATGATTTTCGTCTTGCCTAATAATAATTTGATATTAAATCGCAATCTGTCTATTATAACACTGATATGGTATAAAATTAAATTTAAAAAATATTGAATATAACATAGCTTTCATATTGAAGCAAACGTAAAGGGCTGAAAATTATTTTGGGGGCTTAAAAAAACGAGCCCATCAAACTTGCGGTTTAAACATGTCTAGATGTGTAGCGATATGTTTGTATAAATTAAACTGATATCGTATACAATTAGCTTTAATTATTATTGGGCATTATAATATAAACAAAGAGGTTTTGTAGTTGGCTGTGAGAAGAGTTCAATATAAATTGTGTGATGAAAGTGCGAGAGAGAAAAAGGATGGTGAAGGGTTTGTTAACTAACTGTGCCAGAAACAAAAATAATTTTTTTTTAAAGAAATTTTGACTGTAATTCAACCGAACCGAATTTCGTGCAACCCCCTGTCTGCCTTTCTCTCTCCAATCCAAAATCGCTTCTGCCTCTTCCCAGCTGTCCTCTTCATTTATCTCACCTGATATCCACATATGCAAATCACATAAACACCTGCACCTATGAAGCGAAGCCCTTTTTAAATCTGCATACGACATGCAAAGCACCTCATTCTTTTTCCTGATGGTGAGTGTTCCTCTTTATTGTCACACTCCTCCCTGATCGTATGATCACACAAGTGACAGACGGTGGCTGATCGCTTTATCCTAGTACTTCTCCGTAGTGGAACAGTTATTTTTTCCTCTCGTACATCAGATGTACCAGGACCTGAATTGGCAATGGAATAAGGCAGCTCAACTAAGGAAAGTCTGTCCTCTCCCTCACTTTCAGGTGCAGAACCACTACTACTTGTATCGGAATCTGGTTCTCTCCATTCAGTATTCTCTGATGATGTGTCATCATTGTCGTCCACTACCGGTGCTAAACTGAGACGTAGGCGCAAATCTCCTACATGTCGAGACGTGCCATTGGCGACCGCCGACTGTGGACTTATTTCTCCAGTGACACGACCTGGTCTGAATTTCGACGTGCAACGTCTTTGTGTCCCCCTCTTTATAAAGTGCAGAGATCCCATTGTGATTCGGATGAGGAACAACATTGACTCCTTTCACTCTGATCTGGTATGAGTACAACAAATATGCAGGTGCTGATGATTCGGACACATCATCCTTAAGGGTAACGTTGTACCAATACACGGCAAAGCACTTCCTTCTTTTTCCTGATGGTGAGTGTTCCTCTTTATTGCCACAGTGCTCTTTGAAGAGCGACGCCTGAAATTAAAGGTCGGGTAAGTGGAGGTAGGTGCGCCGAGTGTTTAGTTTTGATGTGAACCGCTTTGAATGCTGGAAACTCTCGACGCTTAATCCTTCTGCTTATTATCTGAATTTCTTTTTTAACATAGTTCACCCCAAACAAGGCAGCCGCCACTGTAGACGTAAGGGGCTACTGAGAAAAAGGGTGAGAGTTTTTTAGGGGGGGTCAACCTAAATTGGGAGCTGTGCAGCGAGATGTCTGTTTACATTAGTATTAAATTTCTGCATGTAAGTACAATCAGGAAAACAGGGAGAAGGGAGGGAGTTCTAGAGTTCAGCACCACGAGGAAAGAAGCTTTCGGAGTAGAAAGCTCCTCGGCATCTGGGGACCTCCACAGTGAATGGATAAGATTTTGCAGATTGTCGGGTTGGTCTAGTGTATTTACATCGTTGGGGCACCAGAGCAGCAAGTTTATCAGAGCACAATCCATTGAAGTACTTGTAAAACAGGCACAAGGAAGAAACATTGTTGCGGTGGGATAGGGGCTGTAGCTTGGTTGATGGTGAGGGACCTATCAAGTTGGCGACTCTTTTTTGGACCTTGTCCAAGAGAGTGAGACTAGTGTATGATGGAACAGCCCAGATGTGGCAACAATACTCCATGCATGGGCAGATGGTAGCTTTGTAGAGATACAGGATAATGTCAGGTGTGAGTAGTTATATTAGTTCTAAAATATCAGGGGCTCGCGAAATATCTAATGTTTTATTTTTAGTGGAGAACAGTTTGATTGGCTTGAAATATAAACATGGTTTGTAGAATTTGGTTTTACAAGTAACGCTGCGTAGAGCCACTTGCGCACTAACTATTTTACATACGCCTAAGATGAGTATGCCTATACACAGAGAGGTGGAGAGTCGACGAAACGGAGTTTAGATAAATTCTACCTGAATATGGGCAATTTTTTAGAATATGGTTATATTTGTGTGATTAAAAAATGAGTAAAATTTTATTTTAGGTAAAAGAATCATTTAGTGGGGTTTTGGAGGAATTATTTTCTTACTGACTTTATATAAACGGCAAAAACTCCGAATATGAAGTTTGTGTGTCTAATACAACGAAGACAGACAGACTGACAGACGCACGCATCTAACACGAGAATAGATAAATATCATTATCAGCTCTGCGTTATTTTTAGATTAGTTTTCTTCCGTTGCTAAGCAAAAATGGTAAATAAATATATCTTGAAAATATTCGTAACAGTTTTTAATTAGCATCAATTCAACCATCTGTATTGTTTCATTGTGTCGTTGTTTCTCTTTTTCATATACGTACTTTTATCATATATATATATATATATATATATATATATATATATATATATATATATATATATATATATATACGTGAGTGTGTGTTCTGGAAGATGTCCAGGGATAAAATCGTATGTTTAAATCGTACCCACTCGCTCAATTCTAAATAAAAAAAAAACAGGTCACACCACCTCGCACTTGTTTATGACTCATCTGAATCTTTTTTTTAATTGAATGTTTTCAAATCCGACATAAACAGAAAAAGAAAGACGTTACTTTGCAAACGACTATCGTCTTTTATTCTCCATTCGTTCATCTGTCCGCCTTGCAGCGTCTGCGCATGCGCGTGTATACAATTCTGTTTTTTTTTTTCGTTTATCATTCAACTCGCCGTCTCTTAATAATGAACAGCACGTGTTACGTTTAGATCAAATGCAACAGATCAGAGCGTAAAATCATTAACACAGCCATCCAAAATCACACGTAAAAATGCGTTTGAAAACAAAGTTTACACAAACTCTGATATTACAAATGCGTTATGCTTTGCTATAGATTATTTTAACTATTTGTTCACCCACTTACGAATACCAAGAACTACTCGGAGATAAGGTTAATGTCGGCAGAGATGATGAACACTATGAGAGTACTAACATCGATCACTGTTATGAACTGCGTTGCATTACTCATGGGTCGATTTATGACAATAATTTGTTTACATTGGATTTGAAGACGTCCAAGTTGTAATCAACAAGGGAGCAGCCCCGCAGTAATATGTTCAACAGATGGGGAGCCGTTGCAAAGAAGGTTTATCCATGGAAATTCTTCCTGGCGTAAAGCACTTGGAGAGCGAGAGGAAAGTCAGTTTCCGTTGTAGTTACAAAATGAGTTCTTGCCGTGAATGTCTTACAAAGAGAGATCAATGATTGCTCGTAATAATAATAATAATAATAATAATAATAATTATTATTATTATTATTATTATTATTATTATTATTATTATTATTATTATTATTATCTATATATTAATACGATAGCGTGTGTGTTCGTGTGTCACGCTTCCGGCAAAAGCTCTGCGCATGCGTGCCGCACCTACATTTTGAAAAACATTCAACTAGCCTGCGTTTAGGAAATTTACAGCTGTTTCCCTCTGGCGCAATGGTTAGTGAGGTAGTAGTTTTTTTACTTCGGCCTGATTGGTTTATAGTTCGATCCCAACCAACCTCTAAGATTTTTATTCTACATTTCGAGGGGAAGGGGAAGAAATAATACATTTTTTTATCACCTGGTATCAACTACTTTTTTTGTGTTGCTTAAAACTTAAAACTATTTTTTGTTTTTATGTTGGCGTTTTAATGGCATTGTCTATTTAATTACGTTGACTGCTTAAAAAGTAGGGTATCGTCCAGTATTATTTTGTTGTTGTTGTTTTTTTTTGAACGGATGGCATATCAACCTTTTTTAGTAGATATGCGCAGTGTCCATCGTACACGAGTTACTATTTTAAACAATTATTTCACTCTTATCCAGAAGGGGAGGGGGTGGCTCATAATAAAGCAAACGTAACTTACTAACAAATAGAGAGTGCTTTGTTACATTAGGGCCCGTATTGAAAACATCATTTCGTGTAATTTACACGGGTTCCGCTAGTTATTATTATTATTATTATAATCGTAGAAGCACTAGGAACAGTCCAAAAAAACTGGATAAAGTACTGACATTGAACACAGTTATGAACAGCGTTTCATTACTCAAGGGTCGATTTATGACAATAATTTGTTTACATTGGATTTGAAGACGACCAATTTGTAATCAACAGGGAAGCAGTCCCGCAGTAACGGGTGGCGAGTCCTTGCAAAAAAAAAATGTTTATCCATAGGAATTCCTTCTGACGTTATACATTTGGAGAGAGAACAGAAAATGCACTCTCCGTTGTGGTAGAAAACGAAGTCTTGCTGCGAATGTTTTACAAAGAGCAACCAGAGGCTGAGCTACTTCCATGGGAATTACGATAGAGTAGAGAGAGACTAGCAACGCCTCTTCGGTGAGAAAGGGATTGTAGTAAAGAGAAGACATCACCTACACTAGTCGAGTTGGTACTTTGTCGAGGCAAGAAAGAGTAGATGCACCTTATCCTATATAAATCGATAGATACTGTATAACCAAGACAGATTGATAAGTAATTAAGTGATGGAGTCAAACTTTGGTTAGAGTACAGTCATTGCTTGACGAACAAATGTTTTTCAAGCATTGCCTGTGCGTGAAGCTTTATTAAGTATGGAAAGGCATTGCGCAAAACCAATCTCATTCAGAGTTAGTTATTGTTCTGCCGCAAATAAAAAAATCAAACCTTCACCAGTTAGAACACCAGTCACCGCAGGTCTTATATCAGAGCTGCTGTCGTTATGCTTGCTATAAACGAAGGCTGCGGGCAACATTACTCCCGGTGGTTTTACCACGCCTGAATACAAAAACCTGAGCGTTTCCATAGCTCGGCAGATAGATAGATAGATAGATAGATAGATAGATATATAGATAGATAGATAGATAGACAGATTACAGATAGATAGATAGATAGATAGATAGATAGATAGATAGATAGATAGATAGATAGAAAGATAGATAAATAAATAGATAGATAGATAGGTAAATAGATAGATAGATAGATAGATAGATGAATAGATAGATAGATACATAGATAGATAGATAGATAGATAGATAGATAGATAGACAGATTACAGATAGATAGATAGATAGATAGATAGATAGATAGATAGACAGATTACAGATAGATAGATAGATAGATAGATAGACAGATTACAGATAGATAGATAGATAGATAGATAGATATTAATAGATAGATAGATAGATAGATAGATAGATAGATAGATAGATAGATAGATAGATAGATAAATAGATAGATAGATATAGATAGATAGATAGAAATGAATGCATAAATGTGAACAGACTAAAATAAATAGATAATTATAAAACTTTAGAGATTCATATATGGACAGATTTCGACAGACAACACATCTTTATAGAGAGATAACCAGATTGGTAGACAGCTGATACAGATTGAAATTTATAGATATGAACAGACTCAAATAGATTGATATAAACCTAGGCATAGATAGATCGATATAGGTAGATAGATATTGACAGATCAAGATAGATAGATAGATATAGATATATATAATTACTTATATTTCACCCGTGAGTATCGCTACTGTCAATTTCCTCGGATTCGGGCGTTGAAATCCATGTATTTGAGAACATTAACGTTCAGCACAGCAATTGGCTTTGTTTCTCGAGTTGTGATACTATATATATATATATATATATATATATATAGAGAGAGAGAGAGAGAGAGAGAGAGGGGGGAGATAGATAGATAGATAGATAGATAGATAGATAGATAGATAGATAGATAGATAGATAGATCAACGTTGATACGAACGAAACCGGTCAAATCTCTCGTTTCTTGTTTTTCTCCTGTATTTGAATCTATTTCCCGTTTGTCTTTTTCCACACGCACACACACACACACACACACACACACACATATATATATATATATATATATATATATATATATATATATATATATATATATATATATGGTATTTGTTATTGTTTATTATCTATGTACGTATACGTTTCGTCCTTTTTAAATCGGAACTCATCAGCATAAAGATATAACTATTCACTACCGGTCATACGATTCGAAACCCCGGACTACAAGTATTTTTCAACTCAAATCCGACATCTTTAACCACTTCGCCAATTTTAAATAGCGAATAAACGATGATAATTCCTACACTTTATCGGCGGGCTTAGCGTCTAAGCATTCTACTTCTTTTAAGGGAAAGAACCATGCATTTAAAACAAGTGACGTCATGCTGTGTTAATACTACCATTACAGTGCTCTACTTTTTTCGAAGAGCGACAAATAATAAATATTTGTTATTGGTTATTATCTATGTACATATACGTTTCGTCCTTTTTAAATCGGGACTCATCAGCATAGAGATATGACTATTCACTACCGGTCATGCCTTGTTTTCTTATTTATACAGACATGTACATAATCCACGACACTGGAATGTCTATGTTATCGATCAACAGCTGTTAGAAACTGAGATTTCATATTTGGAAATAAACTCTCTCTCTCTCTTTCTCTTTCTCTCTATCACTCTCTCTCTCTCTCTCTCTCTCTCTCTCTCTCTCTCTCTTTCTATATATATATATATATATAATCCGAGTATGGTATAGATCCACAGGGTATAAATCCAGGGGAGTTGAACGGGGTTTACGAGAGTACTCACTTAAAATATAGAGCAGAAATATAAATGATAATTTATTTCATTTCGACTACAAAATTGATTTTGTTTCACGAGAGCAGTTTGAGGGACTCCCGATCCTCAGGTCTTGAAATAAAATATTATTTCAAGGCCTGAAGATCGGGAGTCCGTCAAACTGCTCTCGTGAAACAAAATCAATTTTGTAGTCTAAAATAAAATAAATTATCATTCATATATATATATATATATATATATATATATATATATATATATATATATATATAAATTCTTTTGTAATCCAAGCAGAGTGCTCGATTAATTGAGAATTAAAATCAAAATTAAGAGCGTAATATTCATTTATGTATTGGAACAGAAAAATTAGTACAACATTAGTACCGTCGGTTTCAAGCACAGAAGGACTTAGGTATCCGGCTTTCTTCAGCTTATGTTGTCATCTGTTTCAGAAATGTGAAGCCACGTGTCACTCTCGTTTTGACGCGTTATTTGCTTAGAATGTTATGTATATTTGTTTAAATTTAGTGTAAGGGGGGGGGGTAATAAAGTATGAAAAAAGGAAGTGAATAGTAATTGTTAGGATTTTAAAATGGAAAAGATTTAAAAATATTATTAAAAAGATGAAAAATTAAAAATATTTCTATATAAATCCCGTGAGTCAATGTTTATAAGTAGCGTATATTTGTCCGTTACTGTTTTGAGGGTTAGTAATCATATATATATATATATATATATATATATATATATATATATATATATCAAGCTTAATGTTTATTACTGGTCTAGATTCTTTATTATCAAATTTAATTTTGTCTTACTCTTGCATTAAAAGAACATAATATGTTCGTTTCTTAACCAACGCTGTCCATTATTTTCAGTCTTTCCCATTTTCCTACCATCTGCCCGGCAGCCTTTTTGCATTCGTATTTATATAATCGTCTTTCATTTATAATTTTGTTTTCGTTTAAAATGTGCACACGTTTTTCCTTTTCCTTTGTCTCCAAACTTTCGCCACTTTTTTATTTTCCCTCTAGAGAGTTTCGTTTCGAAGACTTGGCTCTCATATTAGAAGAGATAAGTAACAAAAAATTCAAAGCACGAAAGTTTAGATGAATACACTCGATACTTTGTTCGTCAGATCTGCCAGATTGGCGATTTGAAAATCCAAGATGGCGGTTATTATTGAGGATAGGCGCCAACATATCCAGCATTGTACAAACTTCTGCCTATAAAACATAAGCGATTGTCACCATTGCGCTCACAAAATGTATCGTCTTGTTCCAAAAAGAAAAAAAGGACTTATTTCAATCTCGAAAGAAAATAGATGCCCACTGTAAAAAAGATAGTTTGGTGGGGTTTTTTTTCGAACGTTTTCTTCTCCACGATTAGTTGCACAGCCAAGGTTTAAGCATCTAGTCTACCTTGCTATTTAATATTTAGCGTGTGGTAGGATATATATATATATATATATATATATAGTAATCCAGGTAGGGTAAAACTCCACAGGGTAGAAATCCAAATAGAATCAAACCGGGCTTATATAAGAGTGCTCAATAAAAATAAAGAGCTGTATTGTGAATGCTTTTATTCAAACATGTACAAGGTCTGCTACACTGGCATGTCGATGTTATCGATCTACAGCTATCAAGAGCTGAGGTCTCATCAGGCAGAAAGTTTTTGTGATCCAACCCGGTCGCTGAATTCTAGGTTTGAAAAGATACACTTGAAGAAGGGCGGGAGTTACAGCGGTCGAAACGTTGTGATAATAACACTCAAGCTGAGAACAGTAGTCCGAATAATCCAAATTACACTAATTATAAATTCTCATCTCAAAAATTCAGAAAGATGATCATTGTTTGCATATTTCTGCAAACCATCTACAGACTTTCAGATTTGGTGAAAGTACCAAAGCTTCGCCTTTGAATCAAAACATTCTTGACCAGTTTCTTAATCTTCATCGATGAACACAACTCGGTGGTTCTTCAGAAAAGTCTGCATTGATCAGAAAATGATGTAGTCAGACGGAAATTCTTTAATCTTTTATCTAATCTTACCAGTGGTATATATAAATATATAACTATTTTACCAGGAGGCATAAACTTTACCTTCAAATTTGTATATATGGTGATTCTATCAAAGATCAACAAACGGTCCCAAGTGCTTTACAGATAATTTTAAGATGATGGCAATTATCTAATTATGAAATGATTTGGTTACTCCTGTACGTAATACTTTTGTAATTAGAAAATATTAAAATATCACTACATTGTTTGCATTTTGTTATAGGAAACTTTTGACCAAAATCAGACATTGTTAGACCAAAATCAAACATTGTTAGCCCAAAATCAGACATTGTTAGACCAAAATTAGACATTGTTATCCCAATAGCAAACATTGTTAATCCAAAATCAGACATTATTAGACCAAAATCAAACATTGTTAGACCAAAATCAAACATTGTTAGTACAAAATCAAACATTGTTAACCCAAAATCAGACATTGTTAGACCAAAATCAGACATTGTTAGACCTAAATCCGACATTATTAGACCAAAATCAAACATTGTTAGACCAAAATCAGACATAGACGAAAATCAAACATTATTAGACCAAAATCAAATATTGTTAGACCAAAATCAAACATTGTTAGCCCAAAATCAAACATTGTTAATCCAAAATCAGACATTGTTAGACCAAAATCAGACATTGTTAGACCTAAATCAGACATTATTAGACAAAATCAAATACTGTTAGACCATAAGCAAACATTGTTAGCCCAAAATCAAACATGGTTAATCCTTAATCAGACATTGTTAGACCAAAATCAGACATTGTTAGATCAAAATCAAACATTGTTAGCCCAAAATCAAACATTGTTAGACCAAAATCAGACATTGTTAGCCCGAAATCAGACATTGTTAGATCAAAATCAGACATTGTTAGCCCAAAATCAGACATTGTTAGACCAAAATCAGACATAGTTAGACCAAAATCAATCATTGTTAGACCAAAATCAGACATTATTAGACCAAAACTAAACATTGTTAGACCAAAATCAAACATTGTTAGCCCAAAATCAAACATTGTTAATCCAAAATCAGACATTGTTAGAACAAAATCAAACATTGTTAGATCAAAATCAGACATTGTTAGCCCAAAATCAGACATTGTTAGACCAAAATCAGACATTGTTAGACCAAAATCAAACATTGTTAGACCAAAATCAGACATAGTTAGACCAAAATCAAACATTGTTAGACCAAAATCAAACATTGTTAGCCCAAAATCAAACATTGTTAACCCAAAATCAGACATTGTTAGACTAAGAGCGTGTCGAGATTTCAACATACGTATCAGGAAAGATTGTATGTGTTGTGAGAGAGAGATAGAGTTATAGAGAGAAAGGTGTAATTAGTTTATTTCTAATGCGCTAATAAGAGAATCCCTTTGAAAACTTGGCTCTCATTGTTGTTGGTTAAACGAAGTAGACAATTACATTGTTAAAGAAAAGGTCACCGCCATTACGGCCATGGATCGTAATGAAATTATTTTGTTTGCTTCAATCGTAAAGTGAACGTTGAAATAGGTTAATACGGCGCAACACTGTCTTCTCAGTTCAATTCTAATTCCATTATTTCGTTGGCACTTCCCATTGCAACTTGTCTAACGTCCCATCGCATGTGTTTTCTTTCCCTTACTCTCCCTTCCCCACCTCTTTATACTCCCCCTCTCTATCACCCACATCTGTCTCTATCCTAAATAATCTTATTTTATCCCGTACCATTTTATTTATTTCATTTTATTTCTATTTATCTCTATCTATCTATCTATCTATCTATCTATCTATCTATCTATCTATCTATCTATCTTTTTTTATTATTTCTCTTTCTTTATTTTATTTCATTTTATAATTTATATGTTATATTTTACATTTTATATTTTATATGATAATATTTTGTTTTGTTTTTTGACATAATTATTTTTTGATTTTGATTCTTAACGGTCCCAACCACGTGACTTTCCAAATTTAAATTTTAAATTTCTTTTCTTTATTCTCTATTTCATTCTTTCCAAATATGATCTACAGTTAAGATCGGATTCTAACTCTACCTGATGAGATCTCAGTTTATAATAGCTGTTGATTGATAACATCGACATTCCAGTGTCGCATATTTTGTACATGTCTGTGTAAATAAAAATAATCATATATATATATATATATATATATATATATATATATATATATATATATATATATATATATATATATATATAAAATATGAGACTAAAAGTATACTTTTAGAGGATAGAACCTATAGTGAAATAATTTAAGCTCAATGTCCGAGATAGAGCAATTATAAAGATAAATGAAGGAAGACGTAATAGATTTGTCATTTTTTGAATATGACGCCTAAATTATTCCCGTTTTAAACTTTTTTCACGTTATTTTTCTTCTTTCTTCCCGTTATTATTGCTATTATTATGGTTATTATTATAATAATTATTATTATTATTATTATTATTATTATTATTATCATGAGTAGTAGTAGTAGTAGTAGTAGTAGTAGTAGTAGTAGTAGTAGTAGTAGTAGTAGTATAATTATTATTACTGTGATTATTATTATGATTAGTTTAATTATTACTATTATTATGGTTATTATTATTATCATTATCTTAATTAATATAATTATTATTATTATTATTATTATTATATTAATTATTATAATTATTATTATTATAATTATTATTATTTATATTATTATTATTATTATTATTATTATTATTATGATTATTATTATTATTAATGTTATGGTTATTAGTATAATTATTATTACTATGATTATTATTATGATTAGTTTAATTATTACTATTATTATTAATATTATTACTATAGTAATATACTCACTAGGAGTTCTCACACAGGTCATCAGTGATTGCTCACCGACAACCGGTGGTCATCACTGGAGTCTGAGTGACAACAAGTCTCCCCAGATTTCCAGTATTCTCCACTTCTTTTCGATAGGCACTGCAAAAAAACTTCCAGTATCGCAACAGCAGTTTACCATTGATTTCTCGCTGGTAAGGTCCATTGGTCTTCTCTGGGAGTTGGGTGGCAATAAGCCTCTATAAGGTCCCAGTAGTCTCTGCACTTCCAGTGGAGGTCTGGTTTGTGCTGTCCCTCCTCGGTTTTCTCGTCCACCTTGACCCTATGCAAATATTTTGTGTGGTGTCAGCCTAGGCTGGTACCATTTTTTTTTATGTAAATTTTTTTTTTTGGGGGGGGGGAGCTGATGGGGTTTCTTGCTATTTCTGTTCATTGGTTCATTTTTGTGTCGTATCAGTTTAGGCCGGTGTAATTTATTTGGGGGGGGGGTCGCTTATAAAGTGATGTTTCTTGCATTTTCTGTTCCTTTGTGATGTGTTCTTTCTGTGGATTTGTTTTCTTCCTGCAGTAGATTCTATGTGACCCTTCGTAGCTTATGTGGATTGGTTTCCGCATTCAATGATTTTTCTAAAGATAGTAGCTGTTTTGATCATTGCCGTCCTTTGTATAGTTTTAATAATCCTTTTGATTCCAATTTCTCCCAGTCTTTTTCCGAGTTTTTTTGGGGGGATTGTTCCTAGTGCTCCTACGATTATTAGTATTATACTGACTTTCTTCATGCTCCATGTTCCTTTCAGTTCTCTGGCTAGTTCCGTGTATTTGCTTCGTTTTTCCGTTTCGTTGATTTTCACTCTGTGGTCTGATGATTATTATAACATCCGGTCTCCTTGCTTTATAAGTTTGTCTGTTTGTATATCCATATCCCAGATGATTTTGTATTTTTCGTTTTCTACTACTGTTTCTGGTTTATGTTTGTACAATTTGTCTGCGTATTCGAAATTCAATTGATTGCACAGTTTCCGGGGTACTACTTTCCTCACACAGTCATGTCTGTTCTTGTATTCTTTTTGAGCAAGTTTGCTACATTCACTTATTATATGATTTACTGTTTCGTCTCTTTGTCCACACAGTCTGCATTTACTGTTTTCCTGTTTTTTATCTATATTAGCTTTAATGAAGTTTGTCCTGATTGCATTGTTCTGTGCGGCCATCAGTAAAGATTCCGTTTCTCTGTTCAAGTGTCCTTTTTTTAGCCATATCCAGCTATTTTCGTTGGTTTCTTCTCTTGTCAGTCTGCTGAAGCGTCCATGTAGTTGTTTTTCTTCCCACTTTTCTTTTCTTGTCGTTTTGTTTCTGGTTTCGGTGCCTCCCGAGTTGTACGTTGGAACGATGTCTCTTGCTGCAGTGATAAGGATTTCAATGTGTTGAGTTATGTATTTCTCCAGCTCTTTTTTTTTAGTCTTCCACACAATCTTCTATACTTACCAGTCCTCTTCCCCCTTCGTTTCTTTTCATGTAGAGTCTGTCCGTGTCGTCTTTTGGATGTAGTGCGTTGTGCATGATCATTAATTTTCTAGTCCTCTGGTCAAGGTGCCTGAGTCACTCTTTGGTCCAACCTATGAATGGTCCAGAATATCTTATTAGTGCTACTGCCCAGGTGTTTATTCCTGTTACTAGATTCCTGCTATATAATTTCGTTTCTAGGAGTTTTCTTTTCTTCGTACATATTCTTTTCCAATCTTCTCTTTCATTTCTATAGATATGATCGTGTCTGCTTTCAGAACTCCAAGATATGTGTAGCTTCCGTTCCCCTAGCGCCCTGATTTCCTCTTGGTTGGGGAGTTTTCCTCTTTTTATTTCTAGTAGTGCACACTTATTATTATCATTATTACTATTATTATGGTTATTACTTTGATTATCATTATTATTATTATGATTATTATTATAAAAATTATTATTATGATTATTTTTATCATTATGATTATTTTTATTATTATTATTATTTGCACTCACTGGGAGTTATCACAAAAGTCATCGTCAGTGATTGTTCACCAACAACAACCGGTGATATTCCCTGGAGTATGAGTGACAACAAGCCTACCCAGATTTCCAATGTTCTCCACCTCTTTTCGATACCCACCGCAAACGGTTATGTGGTATCGCGACAGTCATCTACCATTGATTTCTCGCTGACATTTGGATTTGGGTGGCAGTAAGCCTCTCGAAGGTCCCAGTACTCTCCGCACTCTTTGAGTGGAGGTCTGCTTAGTACTCTCCTTGCTCGGTCTTCCGATCCTCCTTGACCCTTCACGACCATTATTATTGTTACTACTATTATTATCATTATCATTAGTAGTAGTAGTAGTAGTAGTAGTAGTAGTAGTAGTAGTAGTAGTAGTCTCTTATTTCTTTTTTTTGTTGTTCCTTTTCTTCTCCTTCTTCTTCTCTTCTGTCTTCTTCACGTTTTACACTACTTCTCTTCTTTCATCTTATTTTTACCTCGTTCCCATTCTGCTTTTTCTCTTTCCCGTTCTAACCTTTTCCTTCGTCTTGTTCTTATTCTTCTTTCCCCTTTTCTTCTTTCCATTTTCTGTCTTATTTTCTCTTCATATTCTTCTCTTATTTCTACTTTTTATTTCCCCCTATTTCTTTTCTGCTTTCTTTTCTCATTCCACTTCTTCTCTTTTCCATTTCACGCATATTTGACTTCTTCTTTTTCTACTTTTTTTCCTTTTCTACTTCTTCCCCGTTCTATCTTACACTTTCTCCTTAATTTTTTTCCTTCCCCCTCTTCCTCCTCCCTTTTATCTTCGTCCTCTTATTCCACTTTCCACCTTTACATTCGCTTCAACCCCCCCCCCGTTCACACCGTGTCCTTTGATTCCACTCCATTATCCAAACTAATTAAAATCGTAATTGTCGATTATTCAGTCAAAAGCCATTTAATCGCGTTACGTCAATCCTTCATGAAAACCCAATTTATCCTTTTCTTTCGCATCGATTTACTCTTCAAACTTTTTTGTTGCGATGAAGAACTAATTCTACGTGACAATTTACTTTAGTTTGTCAATTTAAGCGTCCAATCAAATTCGAGGATTTACAAAAGTAATCGCATTCATTTAAATTGCGCAAACATCAGATTTTTAGAAACACTTTTAATAAAGATACTATTTTTCTAAGCTGTTACGGATCATTGATATCCCATAGAAGATTGAATAAACAGAAATATAAATTCAATGTCAATCTTTAACATTATTTTACTCTACGAGTTCATTGAAATAAAATGTTACTAAGGAAAAGCTAGAGGACATTTTAAATAAGTCAGCAATTCATTCTTATTAATTTAAATAATTTGTGCTTCTGTATTGGAGGACCGAACAGAAACATTTTTATCTTTACTTTTGAAGAGTCAAATAAGGGAGAGATAATTCAAAGTTTTCCTCTACAATTTATATATATATATATATATATATATATATATATATATATATATATATATATATATATATATATTAGTACTTCATGTATTCACATAAACTATTATAAGGAGATATAATTTTTTATGTGTCAGTTTTCAGTATTTACTTTAACAGTGCTCGATACGTAAGTAGAGCTAGGTAGTAAGCAATGAAAATATATATGGCAATCAAGCTACACAGAGGCTCCCGTGTTTCATCCCCGGGGGGAATCGTCAGGCTAAATGCATGGAGTTATTTTTGTCGGGTGTTTTTATATACATGGTTTGCTAGTTAACCAATCAGATTCTTTGTTGTTCCCTCAGCCAATTGTTGGGCTTCCCTCGAACAAAGGCATTGTTGGTGACGCTCCTATTTTTGTTAACAATGGATTTTCCTATATCCTGTTTCCTTTGTTTTGTCAATACAGTGGGCGAATTTATTTTAACACGTGGTTTCTTGTATTTCTATTTTAGGTTTTAATTTTTAACTAATTCAGTCTTTTATTTATTTATTTTTATTTATTTATTTATTTTATTTATTATATATCATCCTAAGGTAAATTTATTTCTGTGTAAACAGCTGTTTGCTATTTAACTTCTAGAGTTTAATAGGTTTCGGGGATCTTTAAAATTTAGGATTTCGTATTTTTCATTCAGGCATAATCTACCTGAATGAAAAATGGTATTCGGCATCAATAAAACATAAAATGATTTATTCAAATAAAGTAATTATCACAAAAATGAAAAAAATAGGAAAATACATTAATGAAAGGAAACAAAACATGAAACAATGGAAATGAAGTTTTTGAAATAAATGAAACTTTTACATTGGATGCAAGTTTCGGCACCTGAACTTAATCCGTGCGATTGCAAGAAGTCTTTTAGTTTGGCATTATCTCTGGTTAAATATAAAATATCTTGCAAGTTCAGAGCATTAAAATCCATTTATACAAAAATCGCGATGCAAAACTTTGAATTATCTCCCCAAAATTAAAGATAAAAATGTTTTTCAGCCCTGAAATACGGAAGCACCAAATAATTAAGTAGAGTTTAACATTAATAAATACAACAGTTTATTAAGCATATCATTTTTTTTATTTAATCGATAAAAGTTTATATAAACTTTTATCGATTGAATAAAAAATGATATGTTTAATAAAATATGTTTAATAAAATGAAAAATAACTTGCATTCCGTTTTTATTTATACTTCACAAATAATTGACAGAAAAAATAAGTGTACAGTCTGGATATGAACAAATGGTTGCTAATGATGCCGGGTTTAAATATATAACGTCTATTAAAAAATATATAAAAATTAGTAATGTACTTACTGCGCACTTCAAAGAAACATAGATGACTTTCAGTAAGCAAAAATTGACAGAATCAAGTTGTAGGGGATATTTTATTTTTATTGAATATTTTTTATTCGTACGAATGTTCTGATATTTTCAGCTTCGTTACTTTTAGCAATTTTAATAAAGCTTTTTAAAATGTTATTTTTAACTCTGCAGCGTGTACTTTTGTGTCTGATACTACCGTAATTAAAACACTTTCTAACTTTATATGGACATTATTTGTTCTAATGCAATTGCCCGCAACCAAAACACGGTATAGAGGGCGAATTATTTGTCTTTGGTTGACCAAATTTATTTAGTGAATTAATTTTATTTTTGTTACGTCACACTCCGCTTCGCTCAATGTCTCTTCAATCTCGACAAACACTAATAGAACGTTGGCAATCTGTTGAACTATATTGGACCGTTAAATCAGGTTCATTATCTAGTATAATATAACGAACAATTTTCTCTGTCTGTCTGTCTGTCTGTCTGTCCGTCGGCAAGAATTTATTTAATTTTTTCAGTCAGCGTTCATAATCTTTGTGTACCTTAGAATTAAGTTGGGAAACTATTAATTACTTAATTTAGATTAAATAACATTAAAAAACATAAATAAAGTAGAAATAAATTTAAAGACGAGACTGCAATTCGAACACACAACGTTTTAAGAACCCTTCATCTAATTCCTGACTCCGCATTTTATAGTAAAACCTGTGCGAAGATTTTACATTTAAAATCGTTAGCGCTCAACTCCAACAATTTAAAGTAATCGCAGTCTTTGTTAACTTCGCTAACAAAAAATAGTATAGTCTTCGCTTTCTTTTCTCGTGTAATTCATACATTTCCATCTTTTGTGAAAAACAATGTTTCAGGGCTAAACAATTTAGTTAATAATTGTATCGCTTCAACAAATGTAAGGTCGCTGTTTTTGTGGCAATTGACGAATTTGGTATGTTTAAACGTGCCGAATGTTCTTAATATGAAACGAACCTTTTTAAAATCGGTCCGATTCGTATAAAGGTCTTCGTATCGTCTAAAATACGAAGCAAACGTAATTTTGTGTTCGGGGGCGTAAGTAAAATTATCAGTAAGTTTCTAAATAGCGTTCTGTGAAAATTCATTTTCATCTTCAACATTTTGACCCCTATTCAATAATTTGCATTTGTTGTAGAGTTTGGAAAGGATAGAGATTAGCTCAGCATAGCATATTTTTATTACTGTAGCAGGAATAAGATGAGCTCCACATGCTTTAGGGCGTTAAGATATTTATGATAGCTACTATATAGGAAGTGGTGATGATCAGATCATGTGTGATTTCTTTCAGTAGTGACAGATTTGGGAGGGAGTTGTTTGTGGAGGCCAAGTTGGAGTGTATGATAAACCGCTGGGAGCTCAGCGTTATCTGTTGCTACACGAAGGTGTTATTAATTGTCCATTGCTCATTACACTATTATAGATCATCCAGAAATTGCGAGTTCCTAATTTCTGCGACTTAATGCGTTTTACTGGTCACCGCCGGCAAACCTACATTAAGATGCGGCTATTAAACTCTTACAATGGTTTCTAGATGCTGGATTTACGTCTATTCGAAGCTGACTTAAAACAATAATAACAAATAATAGTTAATTAATAAAATATCTTTTTCAAAACCAATATACAAATTTGTTAACCTTGCGACTGATATCATTGGCAATAGTTTGCAAAAGTGTTCTGACTATCGTGAAAAGTTTAATTAATTTGAAACTAGCGGGACCCGTGTAAATTACACGAAATGATGTTTTCAATACTAATTATCTTATTTCTAACCTATACATTACTTTGTAAATGCTTTAGATTAAATTAAATTTGGCTCCAATTCATGACTAGCATACGGAGACCCGAGTAAATTACACGAAATGATGTTCGTTGCTTTTGATATAAGCGTGACACAGAAAATAACACACGTATTAATATGTGTCTTCCCGGTCGTCCCCTACCTACCTCCCTCCTCCCACTTCGATGTAGAAAAACAAGATCTCAGAGGTTGGTTGGGATCGAACTATAAACCAGTCGGGACGACGTCAAAAACCGACGTAAAAATCCTATGTCGCTAAGCGTTGAGCAAAAGGGAAATACTTGATAATATTACGAAAATTAGGTGACTTGAATGTGTTTCAAAATTTAAGTGAGGCACGCATGCGCAGAGCTTTCGATGTAATCGTGACACAAGAACACACACACGTTATCGTATCAATTTGAAATAAGGCGTTTTCAGTTTAACGTTCGTGCAATAAAAAAAACGCCTAACTTTTGAATTTACTAATTTAGAAAGTAACTGTGAAATAATTCAGGTGTTCAGAAAAATCGATTGCAGGTATCCTGCTCTATATTAATGATTGAATTTCCAGAGGTGCTATTTTGAAAATACTGATTGTTAATCGATTTTGATCGAATTTGGTAAAAGAAAATTGAAGAGTATCGATTGAATCATCCGGGATAAATCCACCTGCCAATGATTTCTTCGTTGCTTGAATTCAATGAAACCATACAATCGTTTATCAGGGATAGTTTTTCTTCTTTTTTTTCTTGCGCTAATCGTAATCAACGCTATTTGTTAATGAATTAAAATTTGATTAAAAAAAGGATTGGAAAAAAAATGTCCCAAAACATGATTTGTTTGAAGCAGACATTTTAGGTGGATTGTGCAAAACATGGGAAATATATCTGAGGCAGATAAAAACGAAAATAACAACGGCGACCTTTGATTAGTCGTTCCTTTTCTTACCTCTATCCATATTTTGTCTTTCTTTCTCTCTCTCTCTCTCTTTCTCTCTCTCTCTCTCTCTCTCTCTCTATATATATATATATATATATATATATATATATATATATATATTAAAGTGAAATATTTTGAAAATCAACAATCGTGCCATTTTAAATGAAAAATTCATTTATTTCAATTTTTTTGCAAGCTTTCGTTGTAGAACAACTTTGCCAGGCGAGACTGTTCTATACTTTTTTCTTTTCTTCTTTTCTTCCTCCTCATTTTGATGGTATTAACCCCGAGGGGTCGAATCATGAAACGAGCAGAAAGAGACGTCAAGTTCTTAAGACGTTAGAATAAGTGTAGTCCTGATATGCGCAGATTGGCGCTTTTTAAGTAAAGAAATTAACGTCTTTGAAGCACGGATTAGAATGTATTAAAGTGAAAAAAATTTTAAGCGCCAATTTGCGCATAAAATCGCCAGGACTACACTTATGCTAACGTCTTAAGAAAAGAAGAAAAGAAAAAACTATAAGACAGTCTCGCCTGGCAAAGTTGTTCTACAACGAAATCTTTCAAAAAAAAATAAATGAATGATTTTTTCATTTAAAATTACACGATTGTTGATTTTCAAAATATTTCACTTTAATACATTCTAATCCGTGCTTCAAAGATGTTAATTTGCTTACATATATATATATATATAATATTTGTTATTGTTTATTATCTTATCGTTTCGTCCTTAATAATCATAATTAATACTCATCAGCATAGAGATATGACTATTCACTTGTTAATGAAAGGAACGATGCATCTAAAGCTAGCGACGTCATACTGTGTTAATACTACACTTACAGTGCTCTACGAGAGCTACAAATAATAAATATTTGTTATTGTTTATTATTACGTTTCCTCCTTAATAATCGGGACTGATCAGCATAGAGATATGACTATTCACTACCGGTCATGCGATTCGAAACCCCGGATTACGAGTACTTTTCAACACAAATCCGACGCCTTAACCACTCGGCCAAAGTTGAACCGCGAATAAACGGTGATAATTTTAACACTTCATACAGCGGCTTGACGTCTTAAGCGTTCGACGTTTTTTTATGAAAGGAACGATGCATTTAAAGCTAGCGACGTCATGCTGTGTTAATTCTACACTTACAGTGCTCTACTAGACGGGTTTTTCTAGGAGCTACAAATAATAAATATTTGTTATTGTTTATTATCTATGTACGTATACGTTTCCTCCTTAATAATCGGGACTCATCAGCATAGAGATATGATATATGTATATATATATATAGACAGACAAAGAGATAGAGAAAGAAAGAGAGAGAGAAAATGATAGTTTCCTTGAATCATTGCTGGAAATTGTAATAAATTTATTAAGAATGGTGAAGGCAATGCAGAGGGCCGGATTGATGAGAAGCTGGAAAGAACAAAAATAAATAATCGAAGGAGAGGACTTACAACTATCTATATATTTTACTTTTCAATCTTACATATAGAGCAAGTATCTATACATGGCTTGTTTCCAGTTCTCCTATCTGGCATCGATCTTGGTGAATTCCACACCGTCGGACTTTTCTTGTGTGTCCATTTTGACAAGGGGTAAGATTTTCCCAAAATATCAATTATTTCTAATCATCATCCGGACATCAGACACACCATACTTACTGTTTATGTAAGATTGAAAAAAATAGATAGTTGTAAGACCTCTCCTTCGATTATTTATTTTAGTTCTTTCCAGCTTCTCATCAATCCGGCTTTCTGCATTGTCTCCAGCCTTCTTAGTACATTATACACATATATATATATATATATATATATATATATATATATATATATATATATATATATATATTAACATGTTTAAAAACAAGTACAATGTTTCGTATTGAACAGAATGTGTCTTTATTTTTTTAAATACAGCTGTTTCTCCATAGCCAATACAAACGGACCATTAGTAATAACAAAGTTTATAGACAAACGATTCTAAATGCATTGGCTATATAAAAGGAGCTAATTTGTTTAATGACGACCGATTTTCTTGATACGAAACTTTGTATTTGTCGGAAAACTTATCAATTTATATATATATATATATATATATATATATATATATATATATATATATATATATATATATATATATATATTTAAGATAAACCCTGATGACTCTATAGATTCGGAAACTGCATTATCTAGGATACGTAGATAAGCGATGCAATAACATCGTGGATTCTAAATCCGCGCCATTTTTTCTTTCTTAATTGATTCATAACATAATTATGAAATAGTATTATATAGATCTTTGCAAGCCTTTAACAGTGAACAAGAATGTAAAGACACACTTATCCATTCCCTTGAAAACGCAGTGTTTTTATAAGAAGCTAAAAAGTGAGTAATGGGAGAAAATTATGAGTGTCTAATTTTTCTTTTTAAAGGTTTTTTAATTATTTTTTATACGAATATTTTACCTACCGCTTTTTTTTACCGTTGTTTTGGATTTTAATTTTTTTTTAAAGTCCATCGATTACCGGCTGATATAATGGTTGAAAATATTTTAGAATTCCTCTTTTTAATGTAATATATAATATTTTTAGCCCCCTCAAAAACACACACATACACCATACATCTCATCAGATATGTGAATCCATTCAAATGGATTTACATATCTGATGAGAGCGGACCACCGTTTGAAACACGTTATATAAAATTATAAAATTATAAAATGATAAAATAACAAAATAATAAATAAATGTTGAAAAAAAACTTTTTACAAATGTTGGTAGCCTTACTCCTTTACATATATATTTTTCTCTCGTAGGAACTGCACTAATACTACACTACCCTCTTTTTATATATATATATATATATATATATATATATATATATATATATATATATATATATATATATATATATATAATTATGCACAAACGCACGTTGCGCCGTCAATACGGCTCATCAGCGTGGCTTAATTCTAGTGAGATTAAAAAAACGACCACATTTCCTGTAACCCGGCGCCTTTACCGTCAGGCCACGAAACTCGCCAGAATTAAAATGGCATTTTATCCGTCACAAATGTAACTTTCTTTTATTATTTTGGCGATAAAGATAAATAAATGAATTCAGATATCTATCGTAAAGCATTTACTTAAATGTTCTAGGGAGTCATCTTCCTGACACGATATACATATATATAAATATATATCGAGTCATCTTTATATATATATATATATATATATATATATATATATATATATATATATATATATATATATATATATATATATATGCATGCACGCTTTTGAAAATTCCAGTTTCCTCAACAATATAATTTTATTTAAAACATGACTCATATTCCGGGATTTCGAATTCTTTGACCGGTATGAATAATTATCTCTTCAATGATGATTCCTAAAATGATGAAACGTATACGTATGTAGATAAACAAATATTTATAATTATTTGTGGCCCCAGAACTTCAACAAACATACGGAACTATTGAAACGATTGCAAGTTCTATCTATACTCTGAAGATGCGAGGCGTCTCGCAAAATTATTAGTCAAAATATTGCATAGCCCCTCTTCTGTGATTCTAACCATGCTTTGGGGGTGAGGAGGGTTTGTCGTGTCGTCCAGTGAGTAGTCGTCTAGTGGATGAATTCTTTCTTCTCTGTCGTCGTCTGTTGTCTGCAATAAAAGCCATGTTCTGCACTCCGAAGACAAACTCTTCTGTTGAATTTATTTTATCTGGAGGAAATTCACTACGCCGAGAGAGAGGAAGAGAGTAAATCCTACTTTATCGTAGTTAGTTATTAATATTTTCTTAACTATCCATAGAGAGGGGGGAGAGGATTCTCGAGCTTGTCTTCCCTGAAGGGAAATATTCCTTATCTTTACATTGTGAATCGCACGTCCTCTCAGTTCGCTTTCCGAATTAGACTGTCTGAAAACTCGCTTCTCACGAGAACGAGTGACGTCACAGATCCCCTTGTTTCCCACGCAAGGCCCGCGAAGTCACAGAGCCTCTCGCAGGTGTAGACTGACTCTTGATTTGAGGTCTCGTCACACGTAACCTTGTCACGTCTGCCATCTCCGACTGTGAGAACAAGCCCTGTTCTGCACTCGACTGCCCCGCGTTAATTCGCGCAAGTCAAATCGACGATTCTCAACAAATACGTCCATTCCCATAGGGACATTATCTAACAAATAGATCAAAATGTAAAATGAAAAAAAGAAATCTATTCTGATTTGATTTTATTTAATAAATATTGCATCTGAACATGCTTTTAAAGGCTTTTAGCCTCATTTTATATATATATATATATATATATATATATATATATATATATATATCTTTTAGCGTCATTTTATATATATATATATATAGAGAGAGAGAGAGAGAGAGAGGGAGAGAGAGAAAGAGAGAGAGTAAGATAACACTTTAAAGATATAAATAATATCTTTAACTAGTAAGACATCAGGATAAAAACAAAGCTCAATATAGTGCATAGAGCAATAATATTAATTGAATGACATAATAAAATGAGAAATTAATCAGATTTTATTAAAATTCAAAAACAAGGAGTGATATTGCGTCCTTAACTCATGAGTTTTCAAATAAAATCATCTCCTCAGAGGACCATTACCGCAATGACATTACTGCAGGTAATAAATTAAGCTTTAAAAATATGTAAAAATATATTTTTTTAAATACATAAAAGTATATAAAACATCAAATATATTGGCCAAAACACACTTTTTTGTTTAACTTATACAGTTCATCCAAGTCATAAAGTTTAAAATAATTTCAAGAAAGATGTCAAAGAAGTCGATTAAAAACAATCCAAGTAGTGGATATTTGTATATATATATATATATATATATATATATATATATATATATATATATATATATATATATATATATATATATATATAATATTTGTTATCCTATCCTACAGCTGCTGTGAAAACATAGAAATGATAATTAAGGCACACAACAACAAAATACTAAAAGACAACAATAGAGAAGAAGAAAATAAACAAAGTGGAAAATATAACAAAAATAACACTACGAAGAACAAAAATATAAACATTACTAATAGAAATAAACAAAACACTAATAATAACCACCCGAATAGAACCGAAAAAGTTAGCAATGAAGAGAAAAGATGTAACTGCATAAATCGTAAACTTTGTCCACTACACAATAAATGCCTAACTAAAAGTGTTGTATACCAAGCAACGATATTTGCCAACGAAAGACCAAATAACAAGAAATACTACGTGGGTATGACATCCCTAGACTTTAAGACCAGATACTATGGCCACAAAAGCACATTTAAAAACAAAGAACGTCGAACTAAAACTGCACTAGCTAACCATTATTGGGAGCTCAAAGAAAATGGACACTCACCAATAATTGAATGGAAAATTGTAAGACAGGCCAGCACATGTAGAAATTTAGACGACCCGTGTAGATTATGCCTGAATGAAAAATATGAAATCCTAAATTTTAAAGATCCCCGAAACCTATTAAACTTTAGAAGTGAAATAGCAAACAGCTGTTTACACAGAAATAAATTTACCTTAGGATGATATATAATAAATATTAAAAATAAATAAATAAATAAAAATAAATAAATAAATAAACAAAAATTTAAAACCTTAAATAGAAATACAAGAAACCACGTGTTAAAATAAATTCGCCCACTGTATTGACAAAACAAAGGAAACAGGATATAGGAAACTCCATTGTTAACAAAAAATAGGATAGGCATAAGAGCGTCACCAACAAAGCATTTGTTCGAGGGAAGCCCAACGATTGGCTGAGGGAACAACAAAGAATCTGATTGGGTAACTAGCAAGCCATGTATATAAAAACACCTGACAAAAATAACTATATGCATTTAGCCTGACGATTCTCCCCGGGGATGAAACACGGGAGCCTCTGTGTACCTTGATTGCCATATATATTTTCATTGCTTATATATATATATATATATATATATATATATATATATCAATAAATAGATCAATCGACAATTGTTTTATACTCTCTATAGATATTTTTGATTGAGAAATAAATACATATTCACCAACCCCAAGATAAATAAATATCTGATTTTATATATAAGTTTAAAATATATATTTTAGATAGTTAAATAAATATCAATATTATTTCCAATTCTTTTCTTTGTTTTAATAATCGAACCGTAAACTAAATAAAGTTGTTTATCTCTTTAAAAACACAAGATAAAATCAAACGGGTTTGCAACTGATTTTCATCCGTTAAAGTTTTGTGAACGATAATAAATTGACTATGATTAAATAAGTTTCATACGGTTTTTCGAATTTCTTTATTTGGCGGGTGTGGGTTTAGGTAAGAGCTGATAATTAATTTGCCATAATGATGTACATCAAACAGCTTTATTAATTACTCCAGATGAATTTGCGCTAATTTCAAATGTGATGTTTACTTAACATTAAAATATAGTAGTAACGCGTAGATTCCGCCCGCTACAGTCCACTCTTAATTGGATCTGACCAAAAATTCAACTTCTGTGAACATGTCTGCGCAGATATAATTATGCGTCGTCTAATTTCCGGTTTCCGGTTTTAGTTTGTTGGGACAAAATGGCGAATAGTCAATATTTACAAAGGAAAGAAAGAAATACATAATGGAAGAAAAGACAAAAGAGAAAGTGATAAATGTAAATAATTGACTGGTCTAATGGATACGGTCGTTGACTATGGAATCGAGTTCAAAGTTATAATTTTGGAGAAGGTATGAACCTACTTCCCTTTAAAATAACGTATTTTTAGTTGATTGAATACAATGAATTGTTCGCAATAGTAATATGTCTAGGCAACAAATGAACTATTAAGGGTTGATATGCCGTAAAATAGTAAACAGAAAGCGGATGAACATGAAGAGAAATAAATTCTTTTTAATCTGCGTAAGTTCCAGGCTACAGCGGGGTCCACGATAATGAAATGCTGTCTTCACTTTGCACGAGCACATCTTTAGTTCTTCTTCTTCTTTCGTTTGCTTCACAGCATCTCACTGTTAGATCACCAGCTCGGTTGAGAAAAGCCAGGTTAATGTTTTGTTGTCTAGCGCAGCTATGCCGACTTTGCCGTTGGGTGGTCGATATTTAAGGCATGACTCAATGATGTGGTCTACTGTCTGTTCAGAGTGGCCACAGTCACAGACAGCCGAGTCCCTGAGTCCCCATCCTTTCATGGTCGCGGCGAAACGACCGACACCTGTCCTAAGGCGGTTGAGTGTTGTCCACTGCCGGCGAGGGAGGTCCATGCCTGGCAGGTTATCCGGATCCTCCACAAATCTGTGCAACCTTGATTTATCTACTGCCTGCCATTCCTACAGCCAGATTCGTTTTGTGACGTCACCGGATGTTAAAAGCAGGAGCTGGTGGGCATGCTCCGAGAATGGGCGTCGTGACTTCAGGCGAGCTCGTGGAGGGGTCTCTGTGACGAGCTTGTGGAGAAGGTACCCCAGCAGCCTTAGTTCTTATGAACGTCGTTTTTAAGATCATTGTGCCGGGCGTCTGCCAATCTCATCATCGGCTTTCCTCTCGGTCGCTTCCCGACGACTTCTAATTCAATCGGTCTTAAGAACATGTCCTAACCCTCTGAGCTGCTATTCCCTCATTTCCTCAATCAGCGCGATGCCGTATCGCATTCGGATATCGTCATTAAAGACGTGGTCGAGCAGTGTAATATCCGAAATCAAGCGGAGAATTTTCCTCCCGATAACGAAAAAAACGAATGAAATAATTGTATCAAACCACTTCTACCTACCCGGCGTTGCCCGGGAATCTTTTTTAATTTTATTTACATGTCAGAAGTGACTATACAATTCAATTAATATAGAGATAAAGAAAGATAGAAGAACCCCATATTTTTTTATGGAAATCGCTCCATCCAATGCATGAAGCCACTTGATGTAACCAGCTCAAAAATACTACTTCAAGGTTTAAAACTAGCCAACGATAAGTGTTATATGGATAGATTTCGACTCATAAAACAGCAATTATTCACCCTTTGTCCGAAGCATCGATCATGGAATATGTCAAAATAAGGGAACTAGTAAAAATAAAGCAACAAGAAACAAAGTGTTGATTTGGATTATTCAGACTGTTCTTATCTTATATGTTATTCTTACAACGTTTCGGCCGATGTAACCTCCGACCATCTTCCGGTGCATATTGTCGAACTTTGTAATCTTTATGTCTAAGTCGGGAATCCGCAGGGAATTTCGAACGGAACTCTTTATTTAATCGAGTTCGACAAGATACCCCTGAAGAAGGTCGGAGGTTACATCGGCCGAAACGTTTTAAGAATAACATCCAAGATGAGAATAGTACTCGAATTAATCTAAATAATACAAATGATCGATTTTCATCTGAGAAATTCCGAAACACAAACTATTGATGTTTTTACAGTTGTAACGTCTTAGCAAATACTGAGAAACATGTAAAAATGAATTGAAATAAAAATGTTTTGTAAATAGATATAGAATGTCTTAAAATATGATACATATTGAATAAACTACTCTAGGGACTCACAGAGTTGTCTCCCTTGAATAGGATTTCGCTTCAGACATGTGCCCTCTTTAGAAAGAGATCAAGTCTCGCGATCTCGGAAGACACGTGACTTAGACCCAGTTCTCGCGAGATTTCAACAATCCCTCTGATGTTCTATCTCTTGTTCAGCTGTGCTTCCTGGAGTGAAGTATCCCTCTTGTCGGTTCCTCCAAGAATCCAAATGTCTCGAATGTAAGTAGATCCTTTTGACTATTTCATGCGGCTCCTTTATTTGAGTAACAACTATGTGCATTCAATTGTTTTGTGACTTAGAGTAAATGTTTATTTTTTTATCTTTGATCATGCCAACGTTTGTCAAAACAAACGTTAAATAAACGCACATAAGATTTTACACACTGTTTCGTGTTTGTCGACGCACACGTGCGTTATTGTAAATGTTTGTATTTTCCTTTGTAACGCGACCTGTTTTCCTGTAGACCGAGAATACGAACCACTCAACTGAACACTACGAATTAATTAATGTACTTTTAAAATAACTATTTAATGTGCTTTCACAATCATTGTACAATGTACCAACGTTGATCGAATGGGGCACGGGTCATCTAGTGTAAGATAAAACATAATTTGAGTGTAAACTATTTATTTTAAATTGCGTCTATGATTTGTTTTACCAGGATTTTAGGCTGGCATAGAATTACTCGTTCGAACTCAGCCTTTTTGCTAATATCAAAGTGTAGTATCTGTTCCGATGGATACTGCACCCCATAGATTGGTATTGTCGTGACCTTCGCGGCTTGATTTACGCCGGTCTATGGGTCTGTCCTGTACAGTTCTAGGGGGTCCACCCTCCCAGGCTTCGCCTCCCCTCTTTGGGGAGGAGTAAGTTTATTGCTTACTGCCTGAGGCGCCCCTACCGGGGAATGCCGACGGGACTGCCCAGGCAATTTTCAAACCCCACTTTCCCGACCCGACCTTGGGTCACATCTTACTTGTGGGAGTAAGATAAAAACTGGCCTTGTGCCTAACTCCTGGAGAGGAGTAAATCAATACTCGTTCGAATCTAACTTTTGAAACAATAATTGCGTAATGGTGCGTCGCTATTACATAATCAGGCCTTCTTCTAAATATCTTTAACGACAAGTGATCAGGTTTGCCAACTCAAAATTATAGATGAGACAGTAATAACATTCTGTAAAATATCGCTAAATTATAAAAATCTGTAAAATATCGCTAAAACATAAAAATCTGTGAAATATCGCTACATTATTTTTTAAAAACTGTAAAATATCGCTAAATTATTAAAAAAAACATTCAAATTCAGACGAAGACACTGATATTGTAATTATGTTTTTACACGTTTCATTGGCGTTCTAAAACAAGGTGGGGTCGTTATATTTGGAAAAAGTTGAAATTTGTCGATAATTTCCTAAAAAAAAAACGCCTTGGTTGATCAAGTTATGTTTTGAGTTAGGAGATGAATTTTGTAATGACAGACAATAAATTAATTGCAATCATTTCAAACAGGCTTGTTTTCTTCGTAGGATAAACGTATTTTGTATTTTTTAATTAATTCTCTGCTATTGTCTACCAATTATCGCTCAAAGTGAATACATCAATACAGCATTACGCTAAAGCAATTTCACGAGTGTCCGTACCTTATCACCTTATCACCCACCGATGCTTTTTTATAACGATCAGATCGTGCAAACATTTCTTTTTTATTTTACTTTCATCTGATGATGCTATTGTGTCGAACGAGAAACTCGAACTTAAATACACTTTTTTGATCTTCGGATTAGGATCAAAGTGTAGTAACTGTTCTTTCCAAAAATGGTACAATAATATCGTGGGTCCTGCGTTCGCGCCAGACATCCATCGAATGAAAATATGTCACAAACCCTTACGCGGGTCCCGGAGATAGACCCTACTAATACTATATATTTCTAAACTATATTAACCAGAGTACAAAGATAACTATGTCGCAGTTTAAACAAAGGTTCAACAGTAACATCGTGGTGTCTGGGTTCACGTCGTACATCATTAGAATGGAAATATTTTTTAAACGCGACAGTAATATACAAAAAATAAACGATATAACTGTGGAATTTCCACGGGTTCCGCTAATCTACTAATAATAATATTCTTTAATTTTTAATTTCATTATATCTGATTGTTGTTATTCAATATTGCACATGAAGGAGAATCGTTAAACGATATATAAATTATTTTTAAAATACAAAATGGCGGACAGATTTCGTAAATTAGTATATATTAGTATATATTAGTATATATTAGTATATATTTTGTATCCACGAAGGGTACAAAGAGACGAAGAATCAGAATCTAAAATATAACACGCACTGGAAAAAATATTGTTTTTATTTTTTCGAAATAATGTTGTTTGCGTTTGTAAAACAGTAAGTGTTAAGCCGTGGCCACCGAGAACGAACAATATCTAAAGAATTATATATATATATATATATATATATATATATATATGTGTAAATTATTTATTTTAAAACTATACATTACATTTTCCAGAGATGAACATGGTTTCATTGACACGGGTAGTTCTTTACTGTTTAGAAAAGGTCCTTAGAACTCATTTCAAATAATCTACGTCTCATTGAACGAAGACAGTTCGAAAAATGGAACAGGCGGCGACGATCACTGCTTTTATCGTCCGGTGTTTTGTCTCAAGTAGTTCCTTTTGAAAGAAGTACCATGTTTACGGGTTGTCTGTATGGTTGTTTTTGGCCTTAATTGCAAGTTAGTATTATTACAACTTAATTACAGATGACGGAAGTTGCATGTTTATCCGTTTCTATGGTGTATTCGTATTTAGGGGTGATGGCGTGGAGTGTTATTTATTTAAGACCGGCGAGTTGTTTAAATTCGGGCGTGGCTGACTGTTACTAATTTACAGGATGTATTAATGTTATTAAAGGAGGAATTATGTGTTATATTTATACATTTATTCTTGGAGGTGCTTATGCTTGCGTGTCCAGGCGTAGCCACCGAGAGTTACTACAGGCCGGTTGGCTAGAAAATGACGTCACTGCATTCCGTGTCAAAATAGCCGTCGTAATGACAATAAGAAGGCATTTCGACTTCTCTATTCACTAAATAATCCATCAAAATTCAGGAAATCAACCAATTTTAATGAAATTTTCAGTATTTATTAATTAATGATCACGGAATATAATAAATCCATTACTTTATTATAAAGCTTGGTGCAAATGTATTATTTCTTGTAAACAAAAAACACCTTTACTAAAGTTATCCAAAATATCAAAACATGTTGACCATACGATATTGTAAATATTTCAAACAAAGCATTAGAAAACTTTAAAAATTGCATGTAAAAAAAGAAAAGAAAGGAACACGATTCGAGTTATCCTGAAACTGATCTTTATTCAATATAAATTTAAAGAAAATAATAATTCACGATCAAATACTGCAAAAAACTGAATTATGAATTACCATTATTTATACTTCTAACCCAATCAGGTGTTTTTTGTTTACAAGAAATAATACATTTGCACCAATCTTTATAATAAAGTAATGGATTTATTATATTCCGTGATCATTAACTAATAAATACTGAAAATTTCATTAAAATTGGTTGATTTCCTGAATTTTGATAGATTATTTAGTGAATAGAGAAGTCGAAATGCCTTCTTATTGTCATTACGTCGGTCCTTGTTTTGACACGGAATGCAGTGACGTCAGAGGGGGGCAGGAAGTTAGTTGCTTGGCCTTGTCAACTCTCGGTGGCCATCGTTAAGCACTATCACCAGTTGTCATTGTTGTAGGGGTGACGAGTCAAACAGCTGAGGTGAGCTCAATGTAGTCTATGAGAATCCGATGGAAATAAATAAGTTACGTTCGAACTGGTTGAAGGAGGGTAATTGTGATTGACAGTGGAATAACCGCCCGGGGTAGGTCTATGATGAGTAAATTAAAATGGTTCTTGGGTAAACTGGTAGAACTTGCAAGGCAATCAGTACTGCATGTGTAGGGGACTCGTTTAACCACTGATATGTTTGTTTTATTATTCCTTAAACTCGCTAGTCGCTTGTTCAATTAGTAGTTTAACTCGTTAAAACCTAATTAGGGAATTTTCAAATCGTCAACTTCTTCCGTGAGTGAAGAGTTGCAAAGTTGCACGGAACTTTAATTACCATTTCAGTGTGCAGGTGCGTATGCGGAAGTGACGCAGGACATAGGCTACCCTTTTGGGACTGCATTTACTTCATTTTCTGTTTTAAAATCCCATCTCTCTAAGATGAAATGTGATCTTATTCAATCAATCATAGTTTTCTATCTCTCGGTTAGGGTTAAGGGTTAGGGTTAAGGTTAAAGTTTAGGGTTAGGGGTTATGGTTTTCTATCTCTCAGGTAAGGGTTAGGGTTAGGTTTAACGTTTAGGGTTAGGAGTTATGGTTTTCTATCTCTCAGGTTAGGGTTATGGGTTAGGGTTTATGGTTTTTTATCTCTCAGGTTAGGGTTATGGTATAGGTTTAGGGGTTATGGTTTTCTATCTCTCAGGTTAGGCTTAGTGTTAGGTTTAGGGTTAGGATTAGGGGTTATGGTTTTTTATCTCTCAGGTTAGGGTTAGTGTTGGTGTAGGGGTATGGTTTTTTATCTCTCAGGTTAGGGTTATGGGTTATGGTTTTTTTATTTATTTGGTTAGGGTTATGGTTTAGGGGTTATGG
>OY744534.1:91217089-91242089 GCA_963556195.1 Sepiola atlantica | reverse complement strand
TATCCCCTTTCGTCTACAGTGACGGCCTGCCTTGTTTGGGATGAACTATGTTAAAAAAAAAATGTTAAACCTGAAAAAGTTTGTGCTAAAAATAAACAGGAAAATATTTTTGAGTATAGGATCGGTTTCACATATAAATATAACGAAAAATGATCACCTTGTTACGGACCAGGTAGCGTTATTAAAGACCTGTGTTAAAAAAAAGAAAAAGAAAGACTGGAATTTCATTGGCCAATTTGTATCACACATTTGAATTATGGAACAGTTTTTTTTAAAGAAAAGGATTTCAAACATTCAAGATGTGGACACTAGAAGAGTAATTTACGCGGTTCCCTCAACCTTAGTAGTGTAGTCAAGAGCAACACTAATGTTCCTGCGGGAACTGGGCCTCTTCTTCTACATTAGCTTTTGTGTCTGTGCAGATACCACATACGTCGTTCAATATTAATAATGAAAACAGTTTTTCTTTTTTCAATATCTTTTGAAATGGTTATAGGTTTCAATAGAATAGTGTTGACATATTTTCCCTTGAAGCAACGACGAGTGCTTATCTGACCAATCAGATAAGCAGATGACATCCAGTTAGGTCATGTGACGCCCTCTGCGCACCTCCGTGTTACCGCTTGGTTCAATAATATCGCAATGGACATCTTTAATATTCTTTTGTCACACCAGGATCTCATTCACACGACGCCGGAATATCCGTGGAGATTCGCAGGTGTTAGTGGTCGGTTGTAAAAAGAATAGAAAGAGACACAGTGATTATTCAAAAATACTAAGTCTTGAAATTGGCTTCCTTGTGAGGAGATTGGTTCGAAACAAACGTAAATTATTATTTCTTAGGAGAAGGATTCGGTAAAACGTAATGTAGAATGCGGAATATTCGACATGTCGAGAAGAAAACACTTAAATGCTTATGTCTAAGATTATGGGGGTGATGGGCTCGTTAGAACACGGCGTTCGGTGCAATATATTGGAATTTTATTTAGAATGCTAGAACTGATTAGAATGTTAGAACTGATTAGAATGCTAGAACTGATTAGAATGCTAGAACTGATTAGAATGTTAGAACTGATTAGAATGCTAGAACTGATTAGAATGCTAGAACTGATTAGAATGTTAGAAAAGATTAGAATGCTAGAACTGATTAGAATGTTAGAACTAATTAGAATGCTAGAACTGATTAGAATGCTAGAACTGATTAGAATGTTAGAAAAGATTAGAATGCTAGAACTGATTAGAATGTTAGAACTGATTAGAATGCTAGAACTGATTAGAATGCTAGAACTGATTAGAATGTTAGAACTGATTAGAATGCTAGAACTGATTAGAATGCTAGAACTGATTAGAATGTTAGAACTGATTAGAATGTTAGAACTGATTAGAATGTTAGAACTGATTAGAATGTTAGAACTGATTAGAATGCTAGAACTGATTAGAATGTTAGAACTGATTAGAATGTTAGAACTGATTAGAATGTTAGAACTGATTAGAATGCTAGAACTGATTAGAATGTTAGAATCGATTAGAATGCTAGAACTGATTAGAATGCTAGAACTGATTAGAATGCTACAGCCATGTGAATAATAATGTGTCGATAATATTTAATATACAGGGTGTCCCCCAAAAATGTATGCAGCACTTGAAGCATTATAACTAGTTCAATTTACTGATTTTGATTTGCAAACAAGATTGATAGATGAGTAAGAATACACATTTAAATATACTGACAGTAAGATTAACAAAAACATTTTAAATCATAAGTAAATATGTGAGAATTCCGAAGCAGGAGCAATGCAATGTTTAAAAGTCGCAAGGTGGAATAAGATTGAACCAAAATAAATGACAAGAGACGGTAAATCTCAGATCAATTCATTTATATTTGAAAATTTAAATATAAAGACAGTAAATTGTAAACTTGTCGGACTTACTGTTAAATATTAAAAGGTGTGGGATGGTAGAGACTTTAATTATTTCGAGAGTAACAACCTCTCTTTTTCAAAAAGAAAACAAACGTTGGACTGGCTGTGTCAGTTGAAGAGAGCCAAGTGGACGCTGCTATTCAAAAAATAGGAAGATGAGATTAATGTAATTATAATGTAAATACTACTTGGGGTAATTTCAAAATGTTCATAAATTAACCCTAACTCTAACCCTAGCCCGAACCCGAACTCGAACCCGGGTATTAAATTCGGCTTGATTTATGAATATGAGAGAGGAAATGTTGCAAGAAGACGTTTGTAAATCCAATGTATCATGATATTAAAAGTGTATTGAACAGAACATGTTAGGGTTCATTTTATGAACATTCTTAAACTGTCACAAGTAGCCTTAACGTTTATTAAAAGTTAATATTCTACGTTTTTTGTTCATTTTACTGTCCGTATTTTTAAATGTGTATTCTTACTTTTCTATCAAGTTTTCAAGTTAAATCAGTAAATTGAACGAGTTATAACGATTCAAAGGATGCATACATTTTTTTGGGGGGGATACCCTGTATATTAGTATAAAGTCAGTGCAAACGGTTGTCTTCCATTGAGAAAGTTGATGTATTCTTCTCATGTAGGTGTGTACGTGCGCGCGTCTACGTTTCTGTGGCCAGCTTTATACACTCGTATTAATTATTTAAAGATTCAAGATCCAGTACAGACATGTTTTTGTTTTTTTTATGCGAAAGTTGTTTTTTTTGTATGCGAAAGTTGTTTTTTTTTGTATGCGAAAGTTGTTTTTTTGTATGCGAAAGTTTTTTTTTTGTATGTGAAAGTTGTTTTTTTTCTTCTTGCAAGGTCGTTTGTGTTTGTGTCCAGTTCTCTTGACTTGCGGTTCAATTTTTTTTGCTTCTTCTGTTCGATGTTCAATTTTCTTTTTTAATACAAAAAATAAACGAATCATTATTTCTCGGGGGGCTTAAAAGAATTTGTTTTAGGCTCAAATGGACGTTAAAATATTTGCGAAAGCCATAAAATAATGAAAAGAACAATTATATTGGTAAGATAATGTAATTAAATGAATGAGCCCAATGAAGGCTAAAATGCCTAAAGAAAATGCAAAAAAGATAGAATAAAAGAAAGGAAGGCTGAATGAAAGAATAAAAGAAATGACGGTGGAATGAAAGAATAATAGAAAGGTCGGTTGAATGTAAGAATAATAGAAATGACAGTTGAATTAAAGAATAAAAGAAATGCCGGTTGAATGACAGAATTTAAAAAATGACGGTTGAATGAAAGAATAGAAAAAAGACGGTTGAATGAAAGAATAAATAAAATAACGGTTAAATGAAAGAATAAAAGAAATGACGGTTGAATGAAAGAATAAATAAAATAACGGTTAAATGAAAGAATAAAAGAAATGACAGTTGAATTAAAGAATAAAAGAAATGCCGGTTGAATGACAGAATTTAAAAAATGACGGTTGAATGAAAGAATAGAAAAAAGACGGTTGAATGAAAGAATAAATAAAATAACGGTTAAATGAAAGAATAAAAGAAATGACGGTTGAATGAAAGAATAAAAGAAATGATGGTTGAATGAAAGAATAAAAGAAATGACGGTTGAATGAAAGAATGCAAGAAATGACAATTGAATGAAAGAATAATAGAAATACTGGTTGAATGAATAAATAAAAAAATGACGGTTGAATGAAGGAATAAACGAAATGACGGTTGAATGAAAGAATTTAAAAAATCACGGTTTAATGAAAGAATAAAAGTAATGACGGTTGAATGACAGAATAATAGAAAGACAGTTGAATGAAAGAATAAACGAAATGACGGTTGAATGAAAGAATAAAAGAAATGACGGTTGAATGAAAATATGAAGGCTGTAGAAAAACTGAAAGTTTTAAACTCGAGTGAACATTTAAATATTTGCGAAAATAAACAATAATAAATACATTAGTAAGATAATCTAATCAAATTTTCATTATATTATTTGTTAACTAGTAATCATTAACATCACTAGCAAATATATAAAAAAACAAGTAGCAAAAATATACTCCCTCATATTTTTTCTACTTATTTTATTTAATTGCTCTCTCTCTCTCTCTCTCTCTCTCTCTTTCTTTCTCTCTCTATTTCTTAAAAATAGAACTTTCATGTGCCTTCGAATAATCAGTAGGCGGGTAACTAAATGTTGGAATCTCCGCCGGCTGTTCCATCATATTCCATTACAATCTAATTTAATTACGTAACTCAATTATATAGATTTTTTAAAAAACAATGTCTTTAAGTAATTCTATTTATAATTTTATTAAGATTATTACCGAGGAAAATATTTTAAATACATCTGGAAATTTGAAATAGGGCCCAGCTAGTGCCTTAAGGCTGAATTGAAACTCAACCGTCGAGCTTTCAGTCGGTGCCTCTTTCCTTGCGTTATCATACGACACTGACTGAACGTAAGTGATATATCAATGTGAGCATTGTCAGTACGTTCGTAAAGTGCGTGTGCACATTAAAAATGCTATATCTTTAGTGTAATTTGCGATAGAAATAATCTGTACAAAATGTTACTAAATTTCATGTATCTAGTTTTAAGTATAGTTATCGAATAATTCTGCATCACAAAATATACAACAATGTTTAAATAAGTAAAAAAAATGTTTCTAAATCAGAAATATCCTTACAGTCGGATCGGAAGAGGTTGACCATTTTATTAGGCTCCACGTTCGCCAGATTTCACTCCATTAAATGTTTTATGAGGGCACGTGAAAACAATTGTGCATGCAATCAAACCAAGTCCATTAGAAGATTTGAAAGCTAAAATAACTGATGCGATTTTAGGCATTGCAGTAAATCAGTTGGTGAATGTGTTCGTATTACCTTTAGTATTTCTAATGATGGGGTACATGTGGAAATTGCTCATGATGGGGGACATGTGGAAATTGCTAATGATGGGGGATATGTGGAAATTGCTAATGATGGGGGATATGTGGAAATTGCTAATGATGGGGGATATGTGGAAATTGCTAATGATGGGGGATATGTGGAAATTGCTAATGATGGGGGATATGTGGAAATTGCTAATGATGGGGGATATGTGGAAATTGCTAATGATGGGGGATATGTGGAAATTGCTAATGATGGGGGATATGTGGAAATTGCTAATGATAGGGGATATGTGGAAATTGCTAATGATGGGGGACAGTAGAAATTGCTAATGATGGGGGATATGTGGAAATTGCTAATGATGTGGGATATGTGGAAATTGCTAATGATGGGGGATATGTGGAAATTGCTAATGATGGGGGATATGTGGAAATTGCTAATGATGGGGGATATGTGGAAATTGCTAATAGTGGGGGATATGTGGAAATTGCTAATGATGGGGGATATGTGGAAATTGCTAATGATGGGGGATATGTGGAAATTGCTAATGATAGGGGATATGTGGAAATTGCTAATGATGGGGGACAGTAGAAATTGCTAATGATGGGGGACAGTAGAAATTGCTAATGATGGGGGATATGTGGAAATTGCTAATGATGTGGGATATGTGGAAATTGCTAATGATGGGGGATATGTGGAAATTGCTATTGATGAGGGATATGTGGAAATTGCTAATGATGGGGGATATGTGGAAATTGCTAATGATGGGGGATATGTGGAAATTGCTAATGATGGGGGACAGTAGAAATTGCTAATGATGGGGGATATGTGGAAATTGCTAATGATAGGGATCATGTAGAAATTGCTAATGATAGGGGGCATGTGGAAACTTTACTAAAATATGAATAAAACCTAAAAAACGTAGATTTACTTATTTCTAATCCTTTTTGCAGATTATTTCTATCACAAATACAAATGTAGTTATACATTTTTAAAGCTAACGCGGACTTTATAGACAACCCGTATGTATATGGATCTATATTTAAATAGATCTTTTTTTAATTGATTAATTTGTAAACCAATTCATTGTATACATATTTTTATAAATAATTTACAAATTAATTATTTGCGTGCACAAAATATAGACATGGACGCACGTTTATGGCTATAATCCGTCATCAGCTGGCCTCACGGGGCAGAGATCGAACCTTCGATGTCAATATTCGTAGACTAGCGTTCCTACCACTAGACTAGAATGACCTGCCCCGTTCGTGCACGATAATTATGTTACGTAGATTATTTGTTTTTGTTTTGTTTTTTTTGGGAGGGGGGCGATAGTGACCGGTGTTTTATATATATATATATATATATATATATATATATATTTCTAGAGATGAAAGATGAGAATAAAATATTGTAAAGATACAATATTTATTAGAACAAGGAGCTTCATATCATTGCTCTGAACTTTTGATATTCTAATAAATATTGTATCTTTACAATTTTTTATTCGCATCTTTCATCTCTAGAATTGATGGCTCTATTCAATATATTGAGCTTCATATTATCATGATAGATTATTATTATTAAACGATAATTCAATTATCTTTAGTTTAATTCAACATATATATATTATATATATATATGTTCATATATATATATATATATATATATATATATATGAATGTATATATTGTATGTGTTTTTAGGCAGCATTTTCTCATTTATACAAACATTGTTTAAAATAACAGAATTCGTCTGTTTAATCATACCTTTTTTTTATTTTGCAATTTTTCTGATGGTATTTTTTTGTATTGAAACCAAAAAACAATAATAAATATTCCACGAAAGGCCTTTAATCGTTTATTTAAAGAGTTGAGTGTGACACATCAAATCAGTCTTAGTTTGATATCTTGCAGTCTGAATGCACCTAAGCAATAAGACTGAATGCACCTAAGCAATAAGACTGAATGCACCTAAGCAATGAGACTGAATTCACCTAAGCAATAAGACAGAATGCACCTAAGCAATAATACTGAATTCACCTAAGCAATAAGACTGAATACACCTAAGCAATAAGACTGAATGCACCTAAGCAATAAGACTGAATGCACCTAAGCAATAAGACGGAATGCACCTAAGCAATAAGACTGAATGCACCTAAGCAATAAGAATGAATGCACCTAAGCAATAAGACTGAATGCACCTAAGCAATAAGACCGAATGCACCTAAGCAATAAGACTGAATGCGCCTAAGCAATAAGACTGAATGCACCTAAGCAATAAGACTGAATTCACCTAAGCAATAAGACTGAATGCACCTAAGCAATAAGACTGAATTCACCTAAGCAATAAGACTGAATGCACCTAAGCAATAAGACTGAATGCACCTAAGCAATAAGACAGAATGCACCTAAGCAATAAGACTGAATGCACCTAAGCAATAAGACTGAATGCACCTAAGCAATAATACTGAATTCACCTAAGCAATAAGACTGAATGCACCGTAGCAATAAGACTGAATGCACCGTAGCAATAAGACTGAATGCACCGTAGCAATAAGACTGAATGCACCGTAGCAATAAGACTGCCTGTGTATTCTCGTTTATCCTACACCGAAACACACACCCAGTGTATATAAACGAGTTATCGCTTAATGTTGGTGTCTTGTAAATTTTTATTTAATTTTTTTTTTCAAGCGGGTTTTCAATCTGTGAACAAATGACACAACACTTGGTTCAAACTCAGCAATAAATAAATGAACGAAAAGAGCAACAAGGGGAGTGAATAACTTTATTCGAAGCATATATATAAATAGTAGAATGTAAGTTTGTACGGACGCTGAGGATCGAACTTACATCACCATTTTTTCGAGTTTCACTCTCTCCAAAATATTTAGATTGGGTTTCGTGTTTCCAGTCCCAATGTATAACGTGACCATTCTGCTCGTCAGAAAACACGTGTCCGGGCAGAGAATAATGTCCGTACAAATATTTACTCCGGCCTGTGTTGGCTGAGGCGTCACGTATCGCCGTCGCATCGGTTCTTTGAAACCAGGAAATTACTCCAGTTCCATTTACCGACGGACAATAAGTTCCACACGCTATGTACATTTAAAACAATACGTGGAATCCATGTTGGAAAATATATTTGCAAACTGTTTTGGAACTATGAGAGACTATTAACTTAGAGTTCGGGGAAAACAATATGTATATTTATTAGAATCAAACATTTAATTGACCTGTAGAACTCTGGCCGTTTCCTGACCATCGACAATAGATGCTTACTTTTATCTTTGTAATGGCTTACAAAAAAATGTCTTCTCATTACCGATGACAATTATTTCTTTGTGACATTTAAAAAATATACTATATTCTTTTCATAGGATGTCACACAAAACTCCAAGAAATTAAAATTTAGACTAACTTTATATAATTACACGCGTGCATTTTACCAAATATTCATGTAATTACTACACTTATATCTAGATTTAATAAGTAATAGAAGGAGATTACGGGACATGTGAACAAGACGAAGCAAAGGCACATATATATATATATATATATATATATATATATATATATATATATATATATATATATGCAAGCGTCATTAAAGACCATGGAGTTCTCTGTCTTCACGATCTTTCTTGTTAATTTCTCGACGCGGCGAGCGATTCTTTTTTAGCACTAGTCGTTTGGTTGAATGAAATAATGATTATAAGTCTCCGAATCTTGTTATATATATATATATATATATATATATATATATATATATATATACACACGTAGTGTAAATATTTTTATATATTAAAGGGCTTTTGTACCTACAGACGATATCGTTTGGTTTTTTTACCCTTGTCAGTGCAGAAGTGGCGGTTGCAGGCGGTCACATGGGATAGAACGCAGTTTGTAGATTCAGTCTAGAATCACGAGCCTAAAGTCTAAGCGAGCACGGCCGCGATAAATCGACAAAATCAGTAGTTGGAATTAACGTAAACTTACCCGAGAGGTGGTGGCAAGCGTCATTGTTGTCGAGAATGTTCGACGCTCGAGCAGAAACTTTGCATGGGACACCAAACTCTGTTCGATATTTTGAAATAGTATGTATTATTTTGAGGATCTCAATTCATCCTTGTTATTTTTTAAGTAGGTAAATGATTTCTTTCTTTTTTTAATATTCAATAACTTGTGTTTATTTATTTGTAACTATGACTTGTAATTTTTACTATTATTATATTTCAATTTCCCAAGTTCGATTGTTGAATTCTCGGCCTTCTTGGACGGGATCAAAGTGTAGTATCTGTTCCGATGGATACTGCACCCCATAGACTGGTATTGTCTTGGCCTTCGGAGTTTGATTTACGCCGGTCTATGGGTCTGTCCTGTGCAGTTCTAGGAGGTCCACCCTCCCAGGCTTTGCCTCCCTTTTCTGGGGAGGAGTAAGTTTATTGCTTACTGCCTGAGGCGCCCTTACTGGGGAATGCCGACAGGGCTGCCCAGGCAATTTTTAATGGCCAGAGTGGTCACCTTCTCGGGCGCTAGCTTTTCAAGTCCCACTTTCTCGACCCGACCTTGGGTCAGATCTTACCTTGAGGGAGTAAGATAAAACTGGCCTTGTGCCTAACTTCCTGGGGAGGTAAATAAATTGTACGTTTTTCGGCACCTACATTTCTTTATTTTGTGGTTTAACCCCGTTAATTCAAGCGACACAACATGTCTTCGCTTTGCCGCCCAAAATGAATAATGGCGGCTGTAGTCTTTGCATTTCTATGTCTGTATCTACCTGTTTAGTAACGAAACAATAGTTGCAATAAACCTTTCGTATAACTTGACATGCTAAGAGCATTTTTCATTGTGTTTTTGGAGGGAGTGGCGGGAGAGACGCGTTGGTTAAAGAATGTTTTTTTATTTTCTCATTTAATTTTTTCTTTCTCATTTTTATTTACCAACTTGACGTTCAGTCTACAGAACTACCTTGCATGTTTTCTTTTTATTTGCCTTTCGTAAGCCATTAGCATGGGAGGAACGGAGATATATACAAGAACAAAAACCTTTTAACAAAGTTTTCGATGCTCATATATATATATATATATATATATATATATATATATATATATATATATATATATATTATACACCACTCCTATAAATAGAGAGAGCCAAACGCCAAGTTGATGCTCCTATTAGATATGTAAGTATATATATATATATATATATATATATATATATATATATATATATATAAAGAATGTTGCCCGTTGTATATACGTAGTGACGCAGTCGCTCACACACACAAAACTTTATAATAGGTAAATATAGTTTATATATATATATATATATATGTATATTACATTAATACGAATTAAAAGATAAGTGATGTATCCTTAAATAATAGTCTATCGTGATAATATAAAGCTCAATATATTTAATAGAGCCATACATTCAGAAAATGAACGATGAAAATAATAAGTTATACAAATACAATATTTATTAAAACATCAGATGTTCAAAAGCAAGGAGTGTTATTAGGATAAGTTTTTTTTGTTTTTTTTCGGAGGTTTATTACACACTGACGTCAACACACTCGCTACACCAAATACAGGATTTGAAGAATAGGAATATAAAACGATTTTTATTATTCCGGAAAGATGACATTCAAACAACGAACAAACCCAATACTTACCACAGCCGTTGGAATAGCGCAGATTTATCTAAAAATAGAAAATATATATATATATATATATATATATATATATATATATATATATATATATATATATATATAAATAGAAAATAAATATATATATATAGTCGGAATATTTACCGCTTCTTTGATGGTCGCTGTGGGTTTGAGGTAGAAGCGATTCCAGAGATTCAGATCGCATTCTGAATACTTATATTTTGCTCGACCTTCTTCGAACAATTCTCATCCTGACTTCTGGCCAATACCTGTTTTATAAGTATCCGATTTCTTTGTTATGTGTGCTAAAGTTGTCAGTTGGTGTACGCATCAGGCAACTATACCTGCTCAGGTCGACTAACATTCATTGAGTTAGTCGATCTGACGGTAATCGTCACCCACCTACGGACCTGAAACTTTTACGGTTTCTAAGAAGACAGATACGGAGTATGAGACGTGAATGTACCAGAACATTTAAAACTGAATGTATGGTCTACGGGACAATCAAAAGTCAATCTCGCAGAAAATATGACGTAATCGTTTTATTCATAAGATTTTGAAACGTATAATTTTCAGCGGAGAAAGTATAAACTCCAACTCAAACACACACTTAAAATTAATCTCCAAGACATTACAAAAACGCCAAGATTTAAAGAAAATAACTACTTTACTACCTGGTCCGTAACAAGGTGATCATTTTTCGTTATATTTATATGTGAAACCGATCCAATAATCAAAAAGATGTTCCTGTTTATTTTTAGCACAAACTTTTTCAGGTTTTTTTTTAAACATAGTTCATCCCAAACAAGGCAGGCCGCCTCTGTAGACGTAAGAGGCTACTGAGAAAAAAAAAGGGAGAACGTCAACCTAAATTGGGATCTGCGCAGCGAGATGTCTGTTTACATTAGTTTTAAATTTCTGCATGTCAGTACTGTCGGGGAAACAGGGGGCAGGAATGGAGTTCCAGGGGCCAGCAGCACGAGGAAATAAGCTATTGGAGTAGAAAGCTCTCCGGCATCTGGGGACCTCCACAGTGAAATAATGGGATTTATTTGATTGTCGAGTTGGGCTAGTGAATTTACGTCTAGGGGGCACCAGAGTAGCCTATTTATCGGAGCATAATCCATTGAAGTATTTGTAAAACAAGCACAATGATGCTACATTGCGGCGATGGGACAGGGACTGGAGCTTGGTTGACAGTGAGGGACCTATTAGGTTGGCGACTCTTTTTTGGGCCTTGTCAAGGAGGGAGAGACTAGTAGATGATGCACCAGCCCAGATGTGGCAACAATACTCCATGCATGGGCGGATGGTGGCTTTGTAGAGATATAGGATAATGTCAGGTGTGAGGAGTTTACTAGCACGGTAGAGGGAGCCAACCTTTTTTGCAGCAGCCTTGGCAATGTCTTCAATGTATTTTGTTTACATTTGTATAAAACACTTTTGTGTGCGTTTCTTTGTTATCGACGAACTGAGGATTTAATGCACTCATTCTGTCGGGAAAGGGGGATTGTTATTCTTCTGATATTGAACTTTCGTCCCCATCAGAGCGTAGCGTAAAATCGAAAGAGATTGAAAATGTTCTTACAGAATGAAATATTTGTAAAGCCTGTTCGGTCAACCGGGCGGAATCTTTTCTTTCGCATGCCAAGCGAGTGGATTCTGTCCGATAGTACACGATGGGTGCTGAGAGACACTAAGCAGGTATGTGCCGAACTGATCGGATAAGATCTTTGAAAGAGAAAGTCAGAAAAGGCAGTCAGCGAGAGACATCAACGAAACGGTGCGCTTTTCCTGATAACCACGTGGAAAATGAAAATGATAATTTTTTTAGATTATCATTTCCTTCAAACTGATAAATCAAGCCGGTGATGTTTTCTTGAATTTATGCTGATGAATCCCGATTATAAAAGGACGAAACGTATACGTACATAGATAATAAACAAAACAAATATTTAATACTTGTAGCCCCTAGAAAACCCTCTAGATGGGCACTGTAAGTGTAGTATTAACACAGCATGACATCGCTAGCTTTAAATGCATCGTTCCTTTCATTAAGTTGAACGCTCTCTTGACGTCAAGCCGCCGGAATAAGTGTTAAAATTATCACTGTTTATTCAGCTATTCAACGGTGGCCGAGTGGTTATAGATGTCGGGATTTGAGTTGTAAAATACTCGGAGTCTGGGGTTTCGAATCATTCGAACAGTAGTGAATAGTCATATCTCTATGCTGATGAGTCCCGATTATAAAGGACAAAACGTATACGTACATAGATAATAAACAAAATAAATATCTATATTATATGTATATATATATATATATATATATATATATATGGGAAATGAAAAAGGAAAAACACAAAGATGTTTTTTTATGAATTCATCAACGTTTCGTCTTTATTTGTAAGATTTCTTCAGGATGATAATTTTAAGAAAAATGTCATGCAACCCAATATTTCTATGTACTTGCATGACATTTTTCATAAAATTATCATCCTGAAGAAGTCTTACAAATAAAGACGAAACGTTGATGAATACATAAAAAAAACTAAAAACATCTTTTAGTTTTTCCTTTTTAATTTCCCATTACGTCAGATTACTCTCCTCCTTCCTTTCTCATATATATATATATATATATATATATATATATATATATATATATATATATATATATATATATATATACCTTATCTAGTTGTATTTTATTATATTTTATTCTAACATTATTATTATTATTATTATCAGTAATTGTTTTAGTATTATTAATATTATAACTATTGTTTAATGTTAACTTTTTATTTAGTTGTTGATGTCTTTTCTTCTTTTCGATTCAACCTATATGATGAATGCTTTCAATGTTTTAAATGTTTGATTTTTTAAATTTAATTTGCTATTTCTGAAGTCCTTTCACTGATGCTGTCTTTTAGTACTGAAATCTGATGGGTATTTTTTTCTTTGGAATCATCAAAAATAATGAAACTTTAAATATTTCCCAAAAGTCTTGGAAATGATCGTACGCCTAACAATTTTAAAATGTTATTAATCTCAACTAGCTTTATATATATATATATATATATATATATATATATATATATATATATATATATATATATATATATATATGATGGACTCTTCCGTCGATTTCGACGTATGAGTGTCCCACCAGGGACTGCCCGCGCGTGAATTTGTAATTGCAAGGGTTGCGCAATTCCCAACAACCGCTCTCCTGAGTCGGCATCGCTTGATTCCAATGGTAAGTAGTAATACAGGACGACTGGAAACAATGCTGAGATAAGCAGAGAGCACATACAGCACCTGGTATTCCCAAATGGTCACCCATTTAGTACTGGCTAGGCTCGACGCCGCTTAATTTCGGTGATCTATATATATATATATATATATATATATATATATATATATATATAAATATATATATATATATATATATATATATATATATATATATATATATATATATATATAACTTCAATGTGTGTATATTTAAGTAGCAAATTAGTATTAATTGAAGACTAAGGAACTTTCTCTTTTTGTGATTTTTCTCGTTTGTTTCTCGACGCGGCGAGCAAGTTTTCTGTTTTCGGGTGTTAATTTTTACAATTTTGCATATTATTGAATACGGATAGGGCCTTATCCGAGTCAGTTTTTTTTTTTTTTAGAAAATCGATCTGGCATCTTCAAATCCCATGAATATTTTTAAAACTATGCCGTTTTTTTACACAATTATTGTATTTTGATAGAATTTTTAATAGTTGAATTTTATTATCACGGTATTTTTGGACATGAACAGTTTTGACTGAACTATAACAGAAATTGAGAAAATATAGTTTTGTTTTCTGTCTAGAAGGATCGAACGAAGCTAAACCGAAACTGTTTACAATATCAGCAGACAGGCTTAGGGAGAGAGTTTGTGAAGATTTACATGACGAATGCAGAGAAAGAGGAAGAGAGGGAGAGAGTAAAAGAAAAGATTGGTCATGTATACGATCGAAACAAGGAGAGCATATAAGAAACCGAAATGCACGTTTTTGCTCAATCTAATAAATTGTCTCTTTCTTAAAATTCGTTTATTTTTAAATTATTATAAATCATTAATTAAATGGACCAGATGAACTTTTGTCGGATCGCGACTTTTAAGTTTGCTTTCGTTAAAGGCAAAGAAATGTGTTCAACTTTCGACCTTTAAGTTGCATCATAGAATGGAATAAAGTTGAAAGCGATTAAAACCAGCGTCCATTCTTGTCGGATCATTAAATGCTGTTCAGTCGAGCGAATTGTGGCTTTTCGTTCGCGTGCCAACCCGACCAAAACGCAAAGCAGGATATTTCTCTTCAGCGAAACGAAATAGTCAGAACGCGGCGGCCGCGAGGGCGAGTCTGACATTTTCAGACGATCTTCCGTGTTTACGAATCCTTGATAGTGCAAAGTACGACACACTCTCTCCAACAAGTAGCTGATGACTGTTTATTACTATTGATGGGTCACCGCTTATCAAGGCCAAAAGCCACTCGACGATGAGCTTAATAAAATGGATAGATTGTCCGTTTAATGATGACGAATATTTGGAAGGAGCTTAAATTATTAGTAGAATAAACAAAGACTCTTCTTGGCTTTTTGGCTGGGATCACAGTGTAGTATCTGTTCCGATGGATGCTGCACCCCATAGACCGGTACCGTCTTAGCCTTCGGGGTTTGATGACGCCGGTCTGTGGGTTTGTCCTGTGCAGTTCTAGGAGTTCCACCCTCCCAGGCTTTGCCTCCCCTCTCTGGGGATGAGTAGGTTTATTGCTTACTGCTTGAGGCGCCCCTACCGGGGAATGTCGACGGGACTTCCCAGGCATTTTTGTAGGCCAGAGTGTTAACCTTCTCGGGCGTTGGCTTTTCAAATCCCACTTTCCCGACCTTGTGTCACATCTTACCTTGTGGGAGGAAGATAGATAGATAAACAAAGACTGATTACTTATGGGGGCGTATTATGATTAATATGTGTTGATATTGGATGTATAGCCTGCAGGGAAGCAATCCGTCGTAATGTGTTGCACAGATGGAAAGTTCTTGAAAATAAACTGTGTTCATTGAAAATCCCGCCTAACGCAAGAGAAACGGAGGATGAAAGAAAAATTATTTGCTGTTTTTTGTTGTTTTTTGTTTGTTTTTTTTGTTTTTGTTAACATATTTCACCCCAAACAAGGCAGGCCGCCACTGTAGACGTAAAGGGTTACTGAGAATTTAGGTGTGGGTTTTAGGTGTCACCCCAAGTTGGGAACAGTGTAGCGAGATGTCTGTTTACATTACTTTTAAACCTCCGCATGTCGGCACTGTCGGGGGAAACGGGTAGCAGAGAGGGAGTTCCAGAGGCCAGCAGCACGAGGAAACAAGCTATTGGAGTAGAAGGCTCTCCGCCATCTGGGGACCTCCGCCGTGAGGTTTTGGTAGAATGACGAGATTTTCCTGTCGACGTTATATAAGGATGAACCAAATATTGCATTTCAGTGGAGAAGCATCCACGAAAATAACGGAAAAGTAGAGAAAAACAAGCAACATCTGTTTCCTGTGAGATGTTAGAAAAGAGAAGAGATTATCCCCAACTAGATTGCGAAGTCTATTTTTGTATTCTGTCAAGCAAGAAAGAAAGTTTTGGATGACATTCCAGACATCGCCGGAAGTAGTGTTTTATTGCTCTTAAAAAGTGCTGGGAACCACCTCAAGCCGAAATCGGAAGTTGTGATTTTGTGTGTGAGGTTGTGCTAACTTAGAAACACATTTTACATGATTTTCTAGTGTTATACTTCTCCACGTTGGTATACACTAATAAAAGTCAGAAATATATGTGTCTGTTCGGCGCAGATCACAACGTTCGTTGTAGTTGGAGATTACTGGCCGGCTCTGAGATCGCAAGGTCACTTTATAGTCCAAATGGTCACTCATTTAAGTATCAGGTTCAACGTTGCTTAACTTCAGTGATCTTAATACACAGATTAGATAAATGATGTTTAAATGTAATAGTTTTCTAAATTACATGAAGTCTATTAATTTACAAGTCTAATAATTTACCTATGTTGTACATACCCTTTGTTGTCCTGATAGGATCGTCATTGGTCGCAGGTTTTATATCTTTCTAGAATGACATAATAATATAATCCAGCAAACAGGTGAACCCATAACAGATCCGCTGGATTATTACTCATCACAAATGTTATGTAATAGCCTTGGAATAACTCGAACACCGCACACCGAGCTTACATTTCGGTGGCCACAGAACCACTTCTTTATGACGCATTTAAAATATCCTCCTCAGATTACATTGATTCCAAACTGATTGAATTTTTAAAATCATTTTCCATTCTTAATTAAAAATTTGAAACTACGATTTTGAAACCAATTTATGTCAAAAGTTTGTTTCCCTTCGGTTCGTTTTGATGCGACCCATCGGTGTCCAAGTACCTGTATGAGAGGCTCTGTCGATCGGTCTGTCACGTCTACGTTTTAAATGCTATTGTCATTGGCCTGTCATGTTTGCGTTTGAAGAATATTCCATGCATCTCTATAAGAGGTTCCTGTCGTCCTTTGGTCTGTCACGTTTGAGTTTGAAATAGCATTTTCATCGAAAATCGCGCAGATTGGATCGGCGCATCTTAAGATTGGGGCGGTGCTTGTTTATATCCGTTAACTAAGACGAAATTGAATGCGAAATGTTGATTTCAACAAATCAGATTAAGTATCGATCACTTCCATTAATCCTAAACCGCTTCATGCTTCTTCTTTTTCTTTTCTTTTTCTTCTTCTTTTCTTTTTTTTCTTTTTTTTTCTTCTTTTTTTTCGTTTTCTTCTTCTTTTTCTTCTTTTCTTTTTCTTTTTCTTTTCTTCTTCTTTTCTTCTTTTTCTTTTTTTTTTTCTTCTTTTTTTTCGTTTTCTTCTTCTTTTTCTTTTTTTCGTTTTTTCTTTTTTTTTTCGTTTTTTCTTTTCTTTTCTTCTTCTTTTTCTTTTTCTTTTCTTCTCCTTTTCTTCTTTTTCTTTTTTTTTTCTTCTTTTTTTTCGTTTTCTTCCTCTTTTTCTTCTTTTCTTTTCTTTTTCTTTTTCTTTTCTTCTTCTTCTTCTTCAAGTTCTTTGAGATTGACAACTCTTCATTGGAAGTTTTCAATTTATTTTATCCGCTATTAATTGGATTTGCTACATTGCAATAAAGATATCACTGGTTGAAGAGAATACTCAACAGGGAACTATGCAATTAATATAGATTTATATAGCACAGCAACACGATAAGGCTAAACACACACACACACACACATACACACACACACACACACACACATATATATATATATATATATATATGTGTGTGTGTGTGTGTGTGTGTGTACAATATTGAGTTAGTTTGCTTAAAGCATTGTTTAATGTGTATATAAGGGCAAATCAGTCTGAAATGTAATGGATAGACAAAAACGGAAGCAAATGAAGATATATAATTGTGGAATTAATTAATCTGGTTCCACCTTCTTTACTAATACAATACATATATATATATATATATATATATATATATATATATATATATATATATATATATATATATATGTATACTTAGGCAGCAAGTCGTTATCCAATCAAGCGTTGTTGAACGTCACAGAACTTTCTCGTTTGTAAATCTTCTTCGTGAGGTTCTCAAACTGTCGAGCTATATTTCTAGTTTCAGGCGGCAGTCTGTAGAGTTTTTAATTTTTTTTAATTCAGCCATTTTTTTTCTTTCATTCGCCCTTAACGATACATATAAAACATTAACTCAAGTCTTCTTATTTAAAAAAAACCTAATCCTGAAGATGACTAGGAAAGTCGAAAGCGCTCAAAAAAAAAATTGCCGAATTAAGAACAATCAGTGAAATACTCTACGGATTCCCACCTGAAACTAGAAGGATAGCTCGACGGTTTGAGAACCTCACGAAGAAGATTTACAAACGAGAAAGTTCCGTGACGTTCAACAACGCTTGCTTGGATATACAGGGTGGGCCAAAATAAGGGTCCTATCTTTAAATTTGAATAACTTGAATTTGAATAACTTCCACAAAATAAAAGTTAAACTCACCAAACTTTATGTGTGTGTAGACTGACCCTTCCGAGATTTTTTGAAATAAACAAAACAAATTTTAGCCGAAAAACACTTAAAACTTACAAAAACTAAAGTATTGTTTTTTACACTGTTTTGAGTTTTTTAAGCAAAAATAATGTTTTCTAAATGAGGGTACGTTCCTTAGGGCTAATACGGCTCATGCTTGCTTCGGAAGGGGTCCTTTACTTATTCTAAAAAAAAATTTTTTTTAAATCAATAAATAAAAATATTATGAATTTTTAAAAATAGGACCCTTATTTTTGCCCACCCTGTATATATATATATATATATATATATATATATATATATATATATATATATATATATATATATATATATATATATATTGCTTGAACTTTGAATTTTAATAAAATTTGATTGACACCTTATTTTATTATTTCATTTTATATTATAATATATATATATATATATATATGTATGTATGTATATATTATATTATATATATATATATATATATATATATATATATATATATATATATATATATATATATATATTATAATCCTACTTGTGTCACTGTGATCTGATATTTCCCTTTGTCGGCGACCTTCATATGAAGGTTTAAATGACGAATATATATATATATATATATATATATATATATGTGTGTGTGTGTGTGTGTGTGTGTGTGTGTGTGTGTGTGTGTTGGGACGATTAATCGGAATCGGAATTGGAAATCGGAAAAATCGGAACTTTTGGCGTTTTTAGGATCGGACAAAATTCAACCATAATTTCCGATTCTGTAAACGATTCTTTTATTTATTTTTTTACCTAAATTTTCAATTAGTTATAAAATTTTCAATTAGTTATAAAATTTTCAATTAGTTATATAATTTTCAATTAGTTATAAAATTTTCAATTAGTTATATAATTTTCAATTAGTTATAAAATTTTCAATTAGTTATAAAATTTTCAATTAGTTATAAAATTTTCAATTAGTTATATAATTTTCAATTAGTTATAAAATTTTCAATTAGTTATATAATTTTCAATTAGTTATATAATTTTCAATTAGTTATAAAATTTTCAATTAGTTATAAAATTTTCAATTAGTTATATAATTTTCAATTATTTATATAATTTTCAATTAGTTATATAATTTTCAATTAGTTTTAAAATGTTCAATTAGTTATATAATTTTCAATTAGTTATATAATTTTCAATTAGTTATATAATTTTCAATTAGTTATAAAATTTTCAATTAGTTATAAAATTTTCAATTAGTTATATAATTTTCAATTAGTTATATAATTTTCAATTAGTTATATAATTTTTAATTAGTTATAAAATTTTCAATTAGTTATATAATTTTCTAATTAGTTATATAATTTTCAATTAGTTATAAAATTTTCAATTAGTTATATAATTTTCAATTAGTTTTATAATTTTCAATTAGTTATATAATTTTCAATTAGTTATATAGTAAAAACTAATTATAAAATTCGGACTACTGTTCTCATTTTGGATGTTATTCGTACAACGTTTCGGCCGATGTTATCACCGACTTTCATAGTTACTGAATTCGGAATTATCCAACCTTGTTAAAAGTACCAAGTTTTCCGGACGCCACAAATGTTAAGATTCAAAAAGGGTGAAACATTCCTGTTTAATATTTAAATTTGACGTAAAATAACCTCTAGGTAGTTAGAGTTAGTGTTAGGGTAACATTTAGGTTAAACTAATCTAAAAAAACTGGGCCCACTCCGTGATCCCTCTAAAATTGCAGAGGTAAGTTTTTCAAAAAAATGTCTTTATAATCTAAAAAGTTGTTGCTGGATCAATCGTAGCGTAAAAAATGTTATGCCCGCACATGTGTAATGTTGGTAGGTTATTTTAAGCATACGATTTGTTGTTGTTTTTTTAAAAAGGCGTCTATCCAGGTAGAATTTACATCCTAAACATTTCAGAATTGCCAGGGTGAGGGTTAGGGTTAGGAATGTCAGGTTAGGTCAGGGTTAGGGTAAGGGTTAAGGTTGCCAGGTTAGTGATTTTTATTTTTGTTGTATTTCGCATAGATTCATTTAGTTATGAACTTACGATAAAGTTTTCATTAACCCAGTAAATGTAACATGCATTTCAATATTTTCTTAGAAGATCTGACACCAGATGTGTCGCTAATGTTGACACCGTATAACCTCCGCAAGTTGCTTGTTATAAATGAACATCAAAGCGGTATACTTCTCATTCTTAGAAGAGAAAAGAAAGTAAAAAGGGTGACAGATTTTTGTCTCTTTTTTTTCTTACAGTATCTTCATTTTTTAAATAAGTTCCTTACTAGTCTATTTAATTATTTTTTTACTAAAATAAGTCCTTTGTTTAAAAAAAATACAAATAACATTTTGTCAACTTAAGAACAACTAGTGCCAATCGTCTCTGTTTTAAAAGAGAAATCAATTTCAGTTGCCTAACTATTTTCAATCAATTACGCAAAGATCAAAGTGCAGTATCTGTTCTGATGGATACTGCACCCCATAGACTGGTATCGTCTTGGCCTTCGGGGCTTGATTCCGCCGGTCTATGGGTTCGTCCTGTGCAGTTATAGGAGGTCCACCCTCCCAGGCTCTGCCTACCCTCTTTAGGAAGGGGTAAGTTTATTGCTTACTATCTGAGGCGCCCCTACCGGGGAATGCCGACGGGGCTGCCCAAGCTATTTTTAAAAAACCAAAGTGCTCAAATTCTCGAGCGCTGGTTCTTTCCCACTTTCCCGACCTTGTGTCACATCTTAACTTGTGGGAGGAAGATCAATAGAGCGTATTGGCCTTTTGGCCAAGATCAAAGTGTAGTATCTGTTCTGATGGATACTGCACCTCATAGACTGGTATCGTCTTGGCATTCGGGGCTTGATTCCGCCGGTCTATGGTTCTGTCCTGTGCAGTTCTAGGAGGTCCACCCTCACAGGCTTTGCCTCCCCTCTCTGGGGAGGAGTAAGTTTATTGCTTACTGCCTGGGGCGCCCCTACCGGGAATGCCGACAGGGCTGCCCAGGCAATTTTTAATGGCCAGAGTGCTCACCTTCTCGGGCGCTGGCTTTTCAAGTCCCACTTTCCCGACCCGACCTTGGGTCACATCTTGGCCTTGTGCCTAACGCCCTGGAGAGAAGGTAAATAAATACTCGCGTAATGTATACTCGTCACATATGTATGTTTACCGTTGTGCAAATATATACACGCATTAGAGTTGGTTTTTTTTACGATAATCCAAAAATGACAACAAAAAAATACACCTCGTTAACAAAATATTTAGAAATATTTAAAGAATCGGTAATGATATCGGAATCAGCAATTTTGAACAGAATCAGTAATTCTATCGGAATCGAGAAAATATTTGAATGGTCCCATCACTAGTATATATATATATATATATATATATAAAGGTTAATCCAACAAAAGATATAAGAGGCAACTAATATCTTTAATTAGTGAACATCCAGATAAAAATGAAGCTCAATATACTGGATAGAGCATTAATAGCATGAAAGAATCAAAATAAGGTGCGAATCAAATTTTATTACAATTCAAAGTTCAAGCAAGTCCTTAACCCATGATTGTTCAAAGAAAATTCTTCTCGTCAGAGGATCATTACCGCAGTGGAATTACAGCGAGTAAATAAAACTTTACTTTGAAAACATAAAGATAAAAATACAAAAATATAATAATAATAAACAAAATTAATAAAATTAATAATAAAAATTAATAATAAAAAATAAATAAATATATGCAACACAAATTGTATCGGCCAAAAACATATATTTAAGTTGAAATACCCCATCAAGTACGGCTAGAAATAATCGTGTAATAAAATTTGATTCGCACCTTATTTTATTCTTTCACTTTATATAATGCTATATATATATATATATATATATATATATATATATATATATATATATATATATCAGGACTGACGTAAAGATGGTACCTCTAATAAAAAATACGCATGATTTTACAAAATACTAGCATTCAAATGACACGTGTTAAATCGTTATCCTAATAAGGTTATTATTTACAAATTATAGTTATTTAAATGTTGAAAATTTTCAAAACAATGGCAACATTTGAACTTGGTGTGTTGATAAAGCATTGCTTTCTGATGGGAGAAAATACTGTTCAAGAAAGGCAATTGCTTGATGAGCAGCACTGTACTCCATCGATAACAAATGTTAAGAGGTGGTATGCTTGCTTTAAATGCGGCTGAGCAGGCGTAAATGATACTGAAGGCTCAGATCGCCAAATTTCGGCAGTTATTCCTGAAAAAGATTAAAAAGTACACAAAATTGTTTCGGCTGATCACAAATTGAAGTTGTGTGAGATAGCAGAAAAGTGAAAAATATAAAAAGGCGGTATATTCACCATTTAATATGAATATTTGTCAATGAGAAAATTGTGTTTATAAATTGGGGGCCGCGTTTGCTCACAGTCCATCAAAAACAACAACGCGTCGACGATTCATATCATTGGTTGCAACTGTTTCAACGCAGCAAATAGGAGGGTTTTCTCGCTGGTATATGGCAATGGATGAGACATGGACCCATCACTTCACTGCGGAGTACATTCGACAGTCAGCTGAGTGAACAGCAACAGATGAAAGCCGTCTAAACAACCAAATACGCAAACATCAGAAGTCAAGGTTTTGACCTCCGTATTTGGGGACGTGAAAGGTATTTTGTTCATCAATTACCATGGGAAAAAAGAATTATAAACAACGAATATTATATAACATATAAATAATAAAATCGCCAAAGAACAGTCACAATAAAGGACGATGAGGCGATTTTTCACGATGACAATGCACCGTGTCCAAAGTCGATTGCAACGATAGCATACCTACTTGAATTGCATTTTGATTTACATCCGCACCCACCCTATTCTCCAGATCTGACTCCTGTGTCTGTTTGCAGACATCAAAACAATACCTCACTAAAAGAGTTTTAGTCCCAATAAAGAATTGATATCGGAAACTGAAGCATATTTCGAGGCCAAAGATAAATCGTTCTAAAAAGAAATGCATCAAATTGTTAGAGAAGTGTTGGAATAATCGTATCATCCAGGCAGGTGTCTATGGTTACAAATAAAGTCGAAATTTGCCTAAAGGTTATTGCCTTACGATTTAGACCTACGACTTATTGAGTAATGTGGTATATTGTTATATAGAGATAGAAGAAAAAAGAGTGATAAATATGCGACGATTGTCCAAATTTATTTCAAATTTCAATTGTTCAATGCAGGGTGTATTCAGTAATAAACTAGTGTCTATCATTCTTTCCTTAAGCCAAGGCTTTTCAAAGATCGAGATCTTATCATCAGAGGAGAAATACAGATAGATAAGTTGGCTTTCAAAAAAACCAAAGTTCAAATATTTGAAAAATATGAAAAATATTATTGAAAAATGCAGTGAAAGAAAAGAAAAGTTCCGTAACAAAGATATGTGGTTTGTCCTGGTGGTAAATTTCCGTTGAAAAGAAATCCGATGAATTGTAGAACGCGAAAATACCTTTGCGTAGGAGCAGTGTGGAGAAAGTGCTCAAAATTATAAGTAAATCCAAACGCACTTAAAAGGAATTGAAAGGAGAAAAGCTGGCCATTATTGATATACTTCCTGGACCAAAAAATATATTGTTATATATATATATATATACAATTAGTAAAGGTAGTTTGCTTGAAGCATTGTGTGTAATACGTATATAGAGGAGTATTAGAAGGCTATATATATATATATATATATATATATATATATATATATATATATATATATATATATATATATACATATTGTGTGTATTTAGCCAGCAAGTTTTCATTTAGGCAAACGTTGTTGAATAGCATGTTTTTTTTGTTTGTTTTTTTTTGCGCTTAAGAAATCAAACTCTAACTTCACACCCCTTCGAACATAATCACGCCCTTGTAACTTTTCAATACTTTAGACGCTCCTTTTTTTTTAAGTTGTATGAATTAAAAAATAAAAATGAAATTAAAAAATAAATATAAATAAATAAATTAATAAAAATAAAAAATAAATGAATAAATAGAATAAATAAATAAAATAAAAAGTAAAGACATACTCTTTTCCTCTCTTTACATTCTATAAATACATATTCTTTTTTCACACTAACACGCCTGAAGATGATTTGAGGATATCAAATCGAAAGTACTCGCAAAGAAGATGGAACAACAAAACTACGGAAACTTCATACACCAGTTTAATCGAGGTACGAAGTTGACCATTCGGAAATTAAATATATATATATATATATATATATATATATATATATATATATATATATATATATACATATATATATATATATATATATATATATATATAGAGAGAGAGAGAGAGAGAGAGAGAGAGAGA
>OY744534.1:91149589-91212089 GCA_963556195.1 Sepiola atlantica | reverse complement strand
TTTTGAGGGAAATGATATATTATAGATTTTGAGGGGAATGATATATTATAGATTTTAAGGGCAATGATATATTATAGATTTTAAGGGGAATGATTTGTTATAGATTTTGAGGGAATGATATATTATAGATTTTAAGGGGAATGATATATTATAGATTTTGAGGGAATGATATATCATAGATTTTGAGGGGAATGATATATTATAGATTTTTAGGGGAATGATATATTATAGATTTTAAGAAGAATGATATATTATAGATTTTAAGGGGAATGATATATTATAGATTTTGATGAAATGATATATTATAGATTTTAAGGGGAATGATTTGTTATAGATTTTGAGGGAATGATATATTATAGATCTTGAGGAGAATGCTATATTATAGATTTTAAGGGGAATGATATATTATAGATTTTAAGGAGAATGATATATTATAGATTTTGAGGAAATGATATATTATAGATTTTGAAGGAAAAATATATTATAGATTTTAAGGAGAATGATATATTATTGATTTTGTAGGGGAATGATATATTATAGATTTTGTAGGGGAATAATATATAATAGATTTTAAGGAAAATGATATATTATAGATTTTAAGGGGAATGATATATTATTGATTTTGAGGGAATGATATATCATAGATTTTGAGGGGAATGATATATTATAGATTTTGAGGGGAATGATATATTATAGATTTTAAGAAGAATGATATATTATAGATTTTGATGAAATGATATATTATAGATTCTGAGAGAATGATATATTATAGATTTTAAGGGGAATGATATATTATAGATTTTGAGGGCAATGATATATCATAGATTTTAAGGGGAATGATACATTATAGATTTTTAGGGAATGATATATTATAGATTTTGAGGGAATGATATATCATAGATTTTGAGGGAATGATATATTATCGATTTTGATGGAATGATATGTTATAGATTTTGATGGGAATGATATATTATAGATTTTGAGGGAATGATATATTATAGATTTCGATGGAATGATATATTATAGATTTTGATGGGAATGATATATTATAGATTTTGAGGGAATGATATATTATAGATTTTGAGGGGAATGATATATTATAGATTTTGACGGGAATGATATATTATAGATTTTGAGGGTAATGATATATTATAAATTTTAAGGAGAATGATATATCATAGATTTTGAGGGGAATGATATATCATAGATTTTGAGGGGAATGATATATCATAGATTTTGAGGGGAATGATGTATTATTGCCAAGTTTGTTACAAATCCCTTTCCTCTCTGTAAATAGGGAGCTGGGCAGCTTTTCCATCCGCCCGATGCGATTATTCCAATCATCAGGATAATCGCTTCACATGCGAACGGAAATGGCCGTAGGAGGGTGCATTTAACGTCGTGAAAGGCTCTCGTGCAATTTAAGATGATTGCATCGTCCATTCGCAACCATCATCTGCACCATCGTGTGTTAAGCATGCAAGTTAATTACAAATACAACTCGAAATTTTGGAGTAAACATGTGGTGCATAAGCTAAAATATATTACAATAATAGAAAAATGTGGCCCGTTGGGTCACCTACTGAGTCCAGGTTAGGTGGTTCGTATCAGGAAAACCTGATTTGGAAAAGCCAGTTAAATATAAAAAGAATAAAAAAACAAAATCTAAAATGAGGTTCTCTATATCTCTTTCTTTTCCTTCTTCCTCTATTTCTCTATTTTTTTCTAAATCTCTCTCCCTTTCCCCCTCTCACCCCCTCTCTCTCTCTCTTTCTCTCCCTCTGATTCCCTTTTTCTCTCTCTCTCCCCATTCTCTATCTCTCTTACCCTCTATCTCTCTGTGTCCCTCTCCTTCTCTCTCTCCTTCTCTCTCTCTCTCTTTGTCCCTCTTTCTCTCTCTCTTTCTCCCCCCTCTCTCTCTCTCTATCTATTTATCTATCTATCTGCCTCTATATCTCTTTCTTTTATTTCTCTCTCCACTCTCTCTCTTCCTCTCTATCTTTCTTTCTCTCTCTCTCTTTCTCTCCCTCTCCCTCACTCTCTCTCTCTTTCTCTCTCTTTCTCTTTCTCTCTCTCTGTCTCTCTCTCTCTTTCTCTGTGTGTCTCTCTCTGTGTGTCTCTCTCTTTCTCTTTCTCTCTCGCCCCCTCTATCTCCCTCTATATATTTTCCCATTCTCTCTCTTTTTCTCTCTTCCCCTCTCTCTCCCTCTCTCTCTCTCTATGTCTCCTTCTCTCTCTCTCTCTCTCTTTCTCTATCTCTTTCTCTCTCCCTCTCTCTCCCTCTCTCTCTCCCTCTCTCTCTCCCTCTCTCTCCCTCTCTCTTTCTCTCTCTCTTTCTCTCTCTCTTTCTCTCTCTATCTGTCTCTCTCCCTTTTTCTCTCTCCCTTTTTCTCTTTCCCTTTTTCCCTCTCTCCCTCTCTCTCTCTCTATCTCGCTCCTTCTGTTTCTGCCTCTCTCTCTCTCTCTATCTCTCCTCCTCTCTCTCACTGTCTCTCTCTCTTTATCTCTCTTTCTCTCTCTATCTGTCTCTCGGTCTTTTTCTCTCTCCCTTTCTCCATCTCTCCCTCTCTCCCCCCTCTCTCTCTCTCTCTATCTCGCTCCTTCTGTTTCTCCCTCTCTCTCTATCTCTCCTCCTCTCTCTCACTGTCTTTCTCTCTCTCTCTCTCTCTCTCTCTTTCTCTCTCTCTCTTTCTCTCTCTATCTGTCTATCGGTCTTTTTCTCTCTCCCTTTCTCCCTCTCTCCCTCTCTCCCCCCCCCCTCTCTCCCCCCCTCTCTCTCTCTCTCTCTCTCTCTCTCTCTGTATCTCGCTCCTTCTGTCTCTTTCCCGCGTTCATTTTTTCCCTCTCCAGCTCGTTGTTCGTCTTTATAGTGATATACTCTTTTTGTGTGTAATGGACTCTTCTCATTTTATAATTAGTTTCATTAAATGTGTCTGTTTATAAACACAAGAGAGAGAGAGATGTAAGCGAGAGTAAGAGGCATCGTATAAAATATGAACGGGTAGTCAGAGAACATAGAGTGAAAAGGAATGAAAGTGATAGACAGACATAAGATGTGTCATTTAATGAGTATTTTGTGCGCTTAAATACGAAGCCTGTCTAAAACGTATCCGACCGTGGGCCAGAAAACAATATTTCAAAGTAGGCCCCTTGTGCTTGCACACACCTAGCCCACCGATCCATCCACTGCCGGAAACACCTCTGGAAGTAATCTCTTTTAATAGTGTGCATCTCCGTGGTTGCGTACCGCATTATCTCTTTTTTCGCACCCTCCCAATAACAGTTGCACTCCGAGCAGTTTGGAGCCTGCCAGAACGCTGGCCACTCTCAGCTGATGTGCGGCCATTTTTGAATCGGTTGAACCACTCCTTATTTTGTGTTGCACCCATCGCATCGTCTCCAAATCACGTGCTGAATCTAACGCGACGGTAAGCAAAAGGGGTCTAATTTGAAAGTGGATTAAGGTCCCAACCCGTCATGTATTTGAAATAGTTTTTTTAGGGCCTAAGGTCGAATACTTTTTAGACAGGGCTCGTATATAGAGGAAGGTCTTAGGAAAATAAACGTTGTTTAACGCGACATTAGTATAATCAAATGTATGTAGGAATAAGTGGCTGAAAACGTATATGTTGATAGTTGCACAGTATGCCTGTTAACCTAAACGCTAACGTTAACCGCTGAACCCTAAACATAACCCTAAACATAACCCTAAACATAACCCTAAACCCTAAACCTTAACCCCTAACCCTAAGCTTAACCCTAAACCCTAAACTCTAAACCCTAACACTAACCCTAAACCCTAAACCCTAAACATAACCCTTAACCCTAACGCTAACCCTAACCCTAAACCCTATCCCTAAACCCCAAACCCTAACCCTAAACCCTATCCCTAAACCCCAAACCCTAACCCTAACCCTAAACCTAACACTAAGCCTAAATACTAAACCCTAACCCTAACCCTAAATCCAAAAACCTAAACCCTAAACCCTAATCCCTAAACATTATCCTAAACCCTAACCCTAACCCTAACCCTAACCCTAACACTACCCTAACCCTAACCCTGACCTAAACACTAACCCTAACCTCAAACCTTAAACTCTAACCTTAAGCCTAACCCTAAACCCTAAACATAACGCTTAACCCTAACCCTAAACCCTATCCCTAAACCCCAAACCCTAACCCTAACCCTAACCCTTACACTAAGTCTAACCCCTAAACCTTAACCCTAACCTTAAACTCAAAAACCTTTACCCTAACACTAACTTTATACTCTAAACATAACCCTAAACATAACCCTAAATATAACCCTAAACCCTAAATCCTGAACATTACCCTAACCCTGACTCAAACCCTGAACCCTAAACCCTAACCTTAACCCTAACCCTAAACCCTAACACTAAAACACAAAACCCTAACCCCTAACCCTAACCCTGACCCTAAACACTAAACTTTAACCCTAACACTAACCCTTACCCTAAACCCTAACCCTAACATTAACTCTAACCCTAACCGAAAAACCTTAACCCTACCCCTAACCCTAACCCTACAGATAATCTTCGTTGATAAAGAAGTGCCAATCATTATATATATATATATATATATATATATATATAACGTGAGAAAATAAAAATAAAAATGATACCTTTAAGTTATATCCAATCTTGAATAGTCAATTCTCGATATACGAGATAGTCATTGCATTACATTATATTTTACTGACTTATCTGTCGAATTTCCTCTGATGATAAAAGCATATCTTCGAAAATCCATAGATTTTTAATATTAGGATTGTTTTAACAATTGATGATTGAATAGATATTGCATCCTATCCTATTTTATTCTCATCACTTATCTACTTTATATATATATATATATATATATATATATATATATATATATATATATATATATATATAATAACGAAGATATATTTTTATAAAATATTTAGAAAACCCTGCACAACGCAGATTATTTGTTTTTAAAAATAAATTATTTATTCATCTTAAAAACATTTTTTTATAAACTTGAGTACTTTCGGTAAATCTACCATCTTCAGAAGAATATTTCTACTTTTTCTTTTTTTTCTTTTTTCCTCTTGGTTGAGACATTGTCGTGGCCAAGTTGAAAATCCGTCTAGGTGTTTTGACGAAGTGAAAAAAGTGTTGATATGGCTGTGTGTCACGTGGTCGGCGTGGAAGGATATTTTGAAAAGTCACACAATTTGAAGCGTTGGGTGGGTTGCGATAATAACGAAGATATTTTTTAATAAAATATTTAGAAAACCTTGCACAACGCAGATTATTTGTTTTTAAAAATAAATTAATTATTCATCTTAAAAACATTTTTTTTATATATAAACTTGAGTACTTTCGGTAAATCTTCATCTTCAGTAGAATATTTCTTCTTTTTCTTTTTTTTCTTTTTTCCTCTTGGTTGAGACATTCTCGTGGCCAAGTTAAAAATCCGTCTAGGTGTTTTGACGAAGTGAAAAAAGTGTTGATATAGCTGTGTGTCACGTGGTCGGCCACGAGAATGTCTCAACCAAGAGGAAAAAAAAAAAAAAAAAAAGAAATATTCTTCTGAAGATGGTAGATTTACCGAAAGTACTCAAGTTTATAAAAAAAAATGTTTTTAAGATGAATAAATAATTTATTTTTAAAAACAAATAATCTGCGTTGTGCATGGTTTTCTAAATATCTTATAAAAAAATATCTTCGTTATTATCGCGCCCCACCCAACGCTTCAAATTGTGTGACTTTTCAATATATATATATGTACCGACCCACCTAGACCTCTCTAGATATATTTTTATTTTCATAATAATTATGTATCCTATTTAAGCGCGCAATTCCAATTCTTTACTTTTTAAGGATATTTTATGAAAAATTGCAATTTTAAAAATGTTGTCAATTAAAATAAAAATAAGCAATGGAAGCCAGAGCGATTGGTTCAACGAAGAAAAGTGTTTTTGCTCTTTTAGATAAATGCTTCGTTTTACTTTTTTGTTAGTTACCTGATATTAGGAATACATAAAATAAAACACCAGGTGTAGTTTTAAAAACAAACATTTGCAATTCCAACAGACGAGGTTCAATTTCACCTTTCGAGAATTGTGCAGGATCACATTAAAAACGATTTAAAAAAGGAATGGGGGGGGGGTAAATTGTCAAGGAAAATAGGAAATAATTTGAAAGTCGGTAGACAATTCCCGGGTTGCTAGAAGGAGATTATTTCAGGGGTAGGAGAACGAGAAGGAGAACTAAAGGAAGAAATTGAATTTCTACGAGGAGAGACAGAAAGAAAAGGAGATTAAACATGGCGACGCCATCGGAGGAATGTTTTATACAAAATCCTCTTGTAATATAGATCGATACTTTTCGAGAAACAAACGCGTCGCCGATTCAATACAAAGATATTTCGTCCGGAATGTTTTTAACAAATGTGATGAGTCAAATAGTGGCGCAGTCCGTGCACAGCAATATAAGTGATGTCAATGCAAGGATACAGAACTGGGATAACTTAATTAAAAACATCAAGGCTTACTACACGTGACCTCGTCTATTGCAACGCCACATTATGTATTGTCGGAAGTTGAAACCAGTATTCCAGACATTTAATTTCCCTGATGATCTGCCAAGCAAGTAACTGCTTGGTAGTGAAACACGTGTAGGAAAAAACATTTAATTTGAATAAATAATATTTGTAAGAAAAAATATATTTAATGGTGATCATTGGTGTGCTGAAAAGAATGCTTTGGTAAGCCTTCATAAAATCACATATAAATGCTCTGTACTCTGTAATCGAGTATCATCGAGCTTGCTTTTATTGGAACAACCCCGGTCTTCACTGAATTATCTATTTTATAAGTGAAAAATCTAAATATATATATATATATATATATATATATATATATATATATATATATATATGAGAGAAAGAGATAGAGAGAGAAAAGATAGTTAGACAGACAGACAGACAGACATACAGACATACACACAGAGAGAAGTAAAAATGTAGAAATAAATGGAAAAGCAGACAGACATAAGAATACAATGTAATTAACTGATATTGTAAGATATTATATTCCGTCTTTATTATTAAAATGCTTTATCAGAAATAAATGAAAATAGTATTAAAATCTACAAAAATGACATAGACGTGAAAGAGAGAAGAGATGAAAAAGAGGAAAGAAAAAGGGAGACAATCCAGTTGGTTCTAGTCACGTGTCATTTACCCGATTGCATCACTTGTTCACCCGTCCTTTTCTATATAGCAATGGATACACTAAAAATGATTCTCACTGGAATAGAAAGTATTTAGTTTCGAAATAAATATTCTTGGAATTTTAATCATTGACAATTTATTAAAGCACATTTAAATGCTACATTTTCTACGCGATTCTATCTGTATCGGGGTTAGATCCGGTGGTTTTCTTAGATAAATATCGCAAACAAAATTGACTCAATAATATGCTTGGCCTTTTGGCTAAGATCAAAGTGTAATATCTGTTCCGATGGATACTGCACGCCTGTCCTGTGCAGTTCTAGGAGGTCCACTCTCCCAGGCTTTGCCTCCTCTCTTTGGGGAGGAGTAAGTTTATTGCTTACTGTCTGAGGCGCCCCTACCGAGAAATGCCGACGGGGCTTCCCAGGCAATTTTTAAATGGCCAGAGTGCTCACCTCTCGAGCGCTGGCTTTTCAAACCCCACTTTCTCGACCCGATCTTGGGTCACATCTTACTTGTGGGAGTAAGATAAAACTGGCCTTGTGCCTAACTCCTGGGGAGGAGTAAATAAAATATGCTTGGTGTAGCGGCACCCAATGACTGCATTTCTATCGAAAAACTCCAATGGATTATTTAATTCCGATATCTGTTTTAAGCAAACCATCTAAATAATAAATCGCTAAGCTACTTCATGTTCGTGTTATCACTTTTCACACACATTTAAAAAATGAGTTCGTCCGATTTGATATGATTGCTCATTTACTTGATGTCGCTAAGGTAAACAATTCCGACTTTATCCATTTTAAAATGAATTGTTCCAAAATCGATTTTTACCCGCCTGTCGACTAAAACAGGACAATTTTTTTAAAATACATTTTAAAAAGTGATATTCGTTTTATTAATTTGAAGCTGGCAATTATTTTTTTCTTTAGAAATACACAAAATATTTATTTTGTTTTATTTTTATTATTCGGACTACTGTAATGAATAATTACGAGTAACTTTCCTTACTCTGACTTATCTCCCCTTTGGAGAACTCTCCTGCTTCTACTAACCACTATAAATAGTAGCACTAATACTGTACCGACATTGTGTGCTGAATAAAGCTTTCCCAAGTTACGTCTGTTCTCGTTAGTCATTACAACTACTATTATCATTTTAGGTGTTATGCTTATTACGTTGCAACCTCTGACCTACTTCATGTGCGTCTCGTTAAACTCGGAAATCATTATGTCAAACTCGGGAATCATTATGTCAAACTCGGGAATCTGGACAGAATTTCGAACGGAATCCTTTATTTAATCAACCATGACCGAGTAAAAGTCTTAAGAAATTCGTAATTGTAGTCGTAGTATCGCTCCGACTGAGATCTGAACCCTCAACCTACAGACGACTATCATTTAAAGCTGATTATCACTTAGAAATGTTATCAGACGCGACACGGCTCTTTGCAGACGTCTAGTATACATTTTAAAAGCCATAACCCTATTCTCATGAATTATCGTGTACCTTACCCCATATATATATATATATATATATATATATATATATATATATATATATATATATATATATATATATATTGTAAACTTAATTACGACATAATCATTTACTTAGGTTCCAACAATTCAACATAAACAACAGTTTTTGTACGATCGTTTCTGAAACGATATGGGTTTTTATTGATATTAAGTATATTCAGCAGTACAGGGTATAGACAACAACTTTGAAGTGAAAATATAACATCAAAACTAGACCATAGTTCTCTCCCAGTAATACAGCAAATTAGATAGGATATATATATATATATATATATATATATATATATATATATATATATATATATATATATATATATATATATATATATATATATATATATATTGACTTGAGTTGCACTTGTTGGGATTTCGGAACTTTGATTGGACTTTTTGTATTATTTTGATTGATTTATTTATCATTAACATTGAATATGGACACATTTCGCGACTGGATAACTTTGCCGGCCCCTTCAATTTCACGTATTTGGACTGCTGTTTGTATCTTGGAGTAATGTCCTTCCTGATTATGCTTCTCAACTTGTATGACCTGGATGGACTGTATGGATTCAACAAAAGTATGTTTTTGGATTGATATGTTTGATGTTATGTACTTTTATATATTTGTGTATATAATTTTATATATTTTCAAAGCGTAATTTTATTGCCTGTAGTAGTATAACTGCGGTAATGGTCCTCTGAAGAGAAGAATTATCTTTGAAAACTCATGAGCTAAGGACTTAAGGATGCTTTGCATGAACTTTGAATTCTAATAAAATTTGATTGACACCTTATTTTATTACTTCATTTTATATTATAATATTAATGCTCTATCCAGTATATTGAGCTTCAGTTTTTTATCCGAATGTTTCACTAATTATAAGATATTAGTTGACGCTTATATCTTTTATTGGATTGCTTCATATATATATATATATATATATATATATATATATATATATATATATATATAACATAAAAATAGAGTAACACGGAATCACATAATCCACCGGTGCAATAATTTATTTCAACTATCCGGTATTGTCAAGCATCTAAGTAAGGTGACCACATTTCTCTCTCTCTCTCTCTATATATATATATAGAGAGAGAGAGAGAGAGAGAGAAAGAGAGAGAAAGAGAGAGAGAAGAAGAAGAAGAGAGAGAGAAAGGGAGAGTAATTAACAGTAATCCGAATAATCCAAATAATACAAATTCTCAATCCTCATCTCAAAAATTTCGAAACAGAATATTTATTGCTTTAAAAATAAGAATTTACTTCTTCTTTATTGTCTTTGAAGTGTCATGTGATCATACAACAGTTTTTGCACCTTTTTATGCAGTCCTGTGCATTATTGTTGTACTCTGCAAGATCTTTCAAGCTGCAGCGGTTGAGCAGTAGAGGGCAGACAATGCAGTGTTACATCATATGGTCTTCCTCTCCACATTCACAGATGGTTGAGTCAGTTTTGTAGCCCTATATACTCATAGCAAATTTTGATCGCCCCATTCCCGTTCTCAGGCGGTTGAATGTTTCCCACTGAAGTCAGGGTGCTTCTGAACCGGGAGGGAGGGTATCGCATGAGGTGAATCCTCATGTCAGTAGGAAAGGGGCATTTTCTAGCCGTCTGGTCCACAGCTGTAGTCTGGTCTCTTCCTGAGATATTGTTAGGAGTTCGACATGGCTAAGGAAGATGAAAAAAAATTAAATTGCTAAAGTTTTAAATACATAAAGTAGAAATATATTCGTTTTATTTAGCTGACAATGAAAGATTCATTTTTATTTTATAGTATTGTCGCTGACAGACATGTCATTATTTCAAAAGAAATGTTATTTGTAAGAATAAATTATACAGATTGGTGTAGAAAGCACTGTGTAATTTTCCCGTGATCCCGCTTTTTTTTTATTTCAATACGAACTGATTATATATGTTTTTATTTAGAAAATAATGACTACTTTCAGAAACAGACATTAATTCTGAAACGCAACAAATGTTTACTTCGCATGGTTAAAATAATTTAAAGTGCCGTGGACATTTCTTTGCAACCTCGTAATCATGGGTTTTCGACAATAACTGCTTTCAAACGTTTTATTGCGACGAGTGTATGTTGTCCTCTACGTTCTGCATCTTTAAAGTGAAATTACTGAAACCGTGTTCATAACATCCGATTAATTGTGGACTTTTCTCAGACCATGTTAATGACTAAGTTTGAACTCATACGAAGAAACGTATACGCATTTATTCTTTTTTATCGTCGCAATAAAGGGCGTATATACGTCAAGATTATATGTATAATTTGGATTATTCGGACTACTGATCTCACGTTGAGTGTTATTCTCACAACGTTTTCACCGCTGTAACCCCCAGCCTTCTTCAGGTGTATATTTTCGAACTCTGGAATATTTCTATAGAACTCGGGAATCTGGACGGAATAATCCACGGGTATAGCATGCTCTTGTTTTGTCAGTCATGACTGGGAGAAGTATTCAGTAATTCGCAATTCTTCGAATCACCCGCACCGAGGATTCAACCTTCAACCTTCAGATATCTTAGAGCTGAATTTTACTTGGTACTATATCCACTGCGCCACGGGTTCTTGCGGACAATGCTAGTATGAATTTTGGGAACCTTAAACTTATTCTTGTTTTAATGTGCAGTCTTACTACTTATCACTATTTTGTTACATTTTGGTAGATTCTCTGCAAAGACGGAGTTTTCCTCTGGTGTTTATTATTTTTGAAAAAGGGAAGTTTCTTTTCCCGGAATATTAAATAAATGATTTTTAATAATCATCCGAACAACACACAAACAGCTAACACCACACTTGCTGCTATGTAAGATTTTAAGAAAAAATAAATAGTAAGTCCCATTTCGTATTCGATTTATTATTTTTGTTCCTTCCAGCTTACATCCTACACGGAATTTGCATTGCCCACAGCCTTTTAAAAACATACTACTACTTCAAGCAAACTACCATTCTCTCCCTCTTTCTCTCTCTCTCCTTCTCTCTCTCTTTCTCTCTCTCTCTCTCTCTCTATATATATATATATATATATATATATATATATATATGTGTGTGTGTGTGTGTGTGTGTGTTTGTGTGTATGTGTGTGTATTCTAACCTTATCTAGTATTTATAATTAATGGTTCCCGTATTGTATTAAATTCTATACTACGTTGGCTTCGTAAGTCATTATTGCCCAACGTATGCGCTGCTTATTTGAGTCGTCTTACTCGCCACCGTTCTTCTCTATCTATAATTGTTACTTTGTCCTATAAGGGTAGATGGTTTCCCTTTTCCCTCCATATGTGGGCAACCATACTCGACGAGGGCATGATACTCCCATGGATTAAATAAAGAGTTCCGTCCGGAATTCCGTCCAGATTCCCGAGTTGGACAGTCCAAAATTATATCTGAAAGAAATTACAGAAATTGATTTAAGGGAACACGCCAATTATTTACATTGTTTTATTTTCACAATGCACAACTCGTCACTTTACTCTTTAAAATGTCTAATAATTTAGCTGTAGCTGTAACCAGGTTGCATTTGTGTTGAATACAATGCCATAGATCCGAATAGATCTGAACTCGATTTTTCGATCACATCGTCTGATTCGGTATCCATTTCAGCTCACGTAGCCCCCACCTCCTCATCTAGAAGTTAATAGTTATTAAAGAACTTTAAACAGCAACACATTTTGATTTCTGAATAAGATAATTTCATTGTGAATTGCCGGGCGGATTTAAGATTGGACGTACATCAAACGTGACATGTCCAATTTTCGTTCTCTTCGAGTTATGTTGGAACATTTCCCAAAGTGTTTTCAAAATTGTGAAGGGTTGGAATCAATTCTAAAAGCTTGTTACTTCGAATTATAATAATCAACTAAGAAGCAATGTCTCGAAAAGTTTATAGAATATGAAATTGCTGTTGAAAACATCAGATAAATAGACTGAACGAAAGAGAGAGGGTTAGAAGTTAATATTCTTGAATTAAGCACCTGAACACCCGTTATTTGAATTATATATATATATATATATATATATATATATATATTTATTTATTTATTTATTTTGGCACAGAGAAAATTAGTACAACCTTCGTAGCGTCGGTTTCAAGCACAGAAGGATTTAGCTATCCGGCTCTCTTCAGCTTAGTCCTAAGGCTAAGTCCTTCTGTGCTTGAAACCGACGGTACAAATGTTGTTCTATTTTTTCTGTACCAAAATAAATTTTTAACTTTAATTCTTAATTAATCGAGCACTCTGCTGGGATTTTTCCTGCTATATTACAAAGTGGGTCCGTTCCCCGGCGTTGTACGGGAGAAATAGAAAAGAATGAATTAAAATGTGTCACATCAAAATGATATTCACAATAGTTCAAGTATTACATGTTACATTGATTTCTTTTCAAATGACTACATAATAAGATTGATTTTTTTTTATAATCCGGCCCGTAGTCCTCTCTCACCTTCCTTTGTACGCAGAGGTTTAACAATGTAAAAAAATGAAAAACTTGTGTGAGACAACTGGGATCGAATCATAAACCACTCGGTCTTGGATCTACGCTGTTAACGTTTCGGCCACGATAGCGAGCATAAAATCTACGAAAAAATAGGTCATTTAAATAAAGCCAGTCAATAGTTGGTATGCGTGTTATCGTACGATCTGCAGTAAAGCGACCCAATGTAGGATCCACCAGTCACACGTTTTGGGTCATTTCTATACCAGGAAATCGATGTTTTTTTTCTCCAATTTTTTTATATTATGCGCGTGAAAGGTGTAAGAATCAGAAAATGTACACTTTGTGGCTTAGGTCGAGTATTGATTTACGCCTCTCCAGGAGTTAGGCACAAGGCCAGTGTTTATCTTACTCCCACAAGTAAGATGTGACCCAAGGTCGGGTCGGGAAAGTGGGGTTCAAAAATTGCCTGGACAGCCTCGTCGGCATTCCCCGGTAAGCGCGCCTCAGGCAGTAAGCAATAAACTTACTCCTCTCCAAAGGGGGGAGACAAAGTCTGGGAGGGTGGACCTCCTAGAACTGCACAGGACAGACCCATAGACCGGCGTAAATCAAGACCCGAAGGCCAAGACAATACCAGCCTATGGGGTGCAGTATCCATTGGAACAGATACTACACTTTGATCTCAGCCAAAAGGCCAAGAGGTCGAGTATCTTGGCGTATAGTGACTTAATTCAGAAGTCGTCTCATTGAAGAAATTGTAGCCGCCATGTTGAATAATGAAATATTGCAAATAACTATGTTCGTTTATTGCATTCTCTAAAAACCAGAATGACTATAAATGTATACGTAATAGGTAGAAATAACGTAATCCGATATTCTCGAAATTAAGTAAAAAATATAACATAAGTTTTATCTTGTAAAATCTTGAACACTTCCTGACGTCAGTGTATTATCATTGAAGACTCGGCTTGATGTATGTAAACGTATGTTACGAATTACTATTCTGGATCGATTGTTTGGCGCATTTTAAGTTCGTTACTCGTCAACATTCTCTTGTAAAAATGAGCATATGCCAATTATAAGCTAAAGGAAAATGGACAGTTTCAATTTTCCATCGTTTAAAGAACCTCACGAAACATATTAAAATGGCCGATGGCGCAATTCGCGCAGACTTGATAAAATAATTCTCGTCTATTTTGGTCTTCTTATCCACTGCGTTTATCGATTACTTACTTAATATTCTCTTTATTCTCTACCAAGTTCAGATGATGTCCGTCCGAATCAATTGGTTCAAATCGGCTGCGAATAATCGATCCACGATAAGTAAATCGACCCACGTTAACATCCACTCAGATTCGTGTGTTACAAATGCTGTCAGACGAAATGTTCACTTGACTATAAAGTTACGTTGGGTTTCATTTCAGAAACGTTGTTATCCAAGCTCCGACGTGTGATTACAATCGTTATTTTGGAAGTCATGGCCCTGGAACATCTGTGAAAAGGGATGAGGATAGTGCGTGGCAGCCGACGTGATTACACGGTCTTCGATGATTAAAATCGAACTTTGATCAAACCGAGACAGGTGAACACACTGTGTGTCAATAAATGCTGAACGTGGTCAGTCTACGGACAGAATAAAGGAGTGGGCGTGATAAAAGGAAGAAAGCGTGAAGGAAATAGCAAGAGTAAAGAAAGAAAGAAAGAAAGAAAGAAAAGAAAGAAAGAAAGAAAGAAAGAAAAGAAAGAAAGAAAGAAAGAAAGAAAAGAGGCAAAAAGAAGGAACGAAAGAAAAAAATAAATGAAAGAAAGAAAGACAGAAAGAAAGAAAGAAAGAAAGAAAGAAAGAAAGAGGCAAAAAGAAAAAACAAAAGAAAAAGATAAAGGAGACAAAATAAGAAAGAAAGAAAGAAAAGAAAGAAAGAAAGAAAAGAAAGAAAGAAAGAAAGAAAAGAAGCAAAAAGAAGAAACGAAAGAAAAAAATGAAAGAAAGAAAGACAGAAAGAAAAGAAAGAAAGAAAGAAAGAAAGAGGCAAAAGGAATAAACAAAAGAAAAAGATAAAGGAGACAAAGAAAGAAAGAAAGAAAGAAAGAATTTTACTTATTCGCTGTGTCACGAGTCCTTGCGGGCAAATATCCCCGTGTTCTAAAAGATACACCTGAAGAAGGCCGGAGCTTACAGCGGCTGAAATGTTGTGATGATAACACTCAAGATGAGAACAGTAGTCCGAATAATCCAAATTATACAAATTATCAATCCTTATCTCAAAAATTCAGAAATATAAAATACATGTACGACATAAAGTGAAAAGATAAAGAAACGCATTTTAATCTTGGCCCACCCGACCTTCACCTTGAGAATTCTTTGTTAACGTGTCGTTAGTTTCTATCGACACGACTTTTTGAAATGCATCGTACGTAGTTCGATTCCTACTGACATGTAAACACCAATAAATTAGAGATTGTTTAATGATAGGAGTGCGTCTTTCCGGGTTGAACAGATCGGCCTATTCAGTATTAAAACCCGTACTTTCTTCTTTTCCATTCGTTGTAAAGTGTCAGGATCAGATGAACCGTATAAATAGGCTTTTGCTTCGATATACAAACGTACATTCGTCCATTTTGTCTGGAGGTTTAGTTTCGCTAGCTTGTTGCACGTGACCTCACGCACATTAATCTGATCGTTCAACTCTGCATTTGAGCGAACACGTTAATACAATGAGCAGTCAACTAAGAAGGCGCGTTCGAGCGTGTGCACAACTGAGATCAAAGCCAACAGAATGTCAACACCGCCGATTCGCCGGTTTCGCAAACTAAACATCAATATGTCGACCTCGCAATTGGAATCCCATCTTTGTTTAATGATTTCATCTCTCAATGAAGATGTATAGCCAAATGGGGTCCGTCCTTTTTCTCGTTGACCAGGGTTGAATATATTCTCCATTGAATCTGTTTTGGGGGGACGGTTAATTCGAACATATTGTTGAAGGAGGGCGATGAAGGGGATTCGCATATTACATGTATCTTATTTATATCTTAACAATGGAGATCCGTTTTAACGTTTTAGCCCGGACAAAAATAATAATATTTACAAGTAAGTCGTAAATTATGTTACTCTGTTAATATGAAACAAGCCGCGCATGCGTGGTCCCCCTCTGTATGTGAGTCGATGTGGCGAGTGTAAAATGCAATAAATTTGGGAAATTTGGGGCATTTTTGACCCCCCCTTTGACCCGCTGGGGACGCGAACCAGAATTTTTCTGAGGTCAGGGATGCTCAATTTATATCCAGAACAATTGCCTCTACATTTTGGCCAAGTTTCAGAAAAATTGAATGGATGGATCAAACGTTATGGAAGAAAAATATCATTTTTTGCCATTTTGGGGGCTTTTGACCACCTGGGGGCGCGAACCAGATTTTTCCAAGGACAGCGATACTTATTTTCTATTAGGAACAATTGCCCCCACATTTTGGCCAAGTTTCAGAGAAATTGAATGGATGGGTGAAAAGTTATGGGGCAAAAAATGTCATTTTTTGCCATTTCAGGGCCTTTTTATACCCTAGGGGGCTAACCAGATTTTTTTTCAAAAATCAGAGAATGTCACTTTCTAACCTGACCAAAATTACAACTTCATGCAAAATTTCAGAAAAATTCAATGGATGATTGCGGAGAAAAATCCGGACGGACAGACGGACGGACGGACGGACGGACGGACGGAAATGCCTCAAAACATAGGTCCCCCGATTTATAAAATCGGGGGACCAATAACAAATGTCATCCACACGGATACCTCTGCGACTAAACTGTTAACGGGTTGGTATCGCATTGACTCTCCTGTAAATTTAGCGCCGGTCGTATGCCTCGTAATTATGCAATCCATTGCCAAGGCTGCCGCAAAGAAGGTTGGCTCCCTCTACCGTGCTAGTGGACTCCTTACACCTGACATTATCCTGTATCTCTACAAAGCCACCATTCGCCCATGCATGGAGTATTGTTGCCACATCTGGGCTGGTGCATCATCTACTAGTCTCTTCCTCCTTGACAAGGTCCAAAAAAGAGTCGCCAACCTAATAGGTCCCTCACTGTCAGCTAAGCTCCAGCCCCTGTCCCATCGCCGCAATGTGGCATCCTTGTGTTTGTTTTACAAATACTTCAATGGATTATGCTCCGATGAGTTGGCTACTCTGGTGTCCCCTCGACGTAAATTCACTAGACCAACTCGACATTCTACTAAATCTCATTCATTCACTGTGGAGGTCCCCAGATGCCGGAGAGCATTCTACTCAAATAGCTTCTTTCCTCGTGCTGCTGGCCTCTGGAACTCCCTCCCTGCCCCCTGTTTCCCCGACAGTACTGACATGCAGAAATTTAAAACTAATGTAAACAGACATCTCGCTGCTCAGATCCCAATTTAAGCTGAACCACCAATCATTCTCCCCTTTTCCTTTTTCTCAGTAGCCCGTTACGTTTACAGTGGCGTCCTGCCTTGTTTGGGGTGAATCGTGTAAAAAATCAAAAAAATCAATGACAACGTATCGATTCTGCCTGGTTCTTATCAATTCTTTAACCACTCGTCCTATAGAGAGGTGATGGTCGCCGACCCGAAGGCATGACGCTCTTTGCTTTTCGAGCCGCAAAGTCACTTATACGAGGCGCAACTTGCGCAGGCGCATTCACGCCTTCAAGAATTGCGGAATCTGCATCGTAGCCCAGTTGGCCGAAAACCAGTAAGAAAACGACAATACCACTCATTTACTGACCGTTTAATTTTTCCGTATATCTCAGTCGAAGGGTCAGTGATCATCGGTCCCGATAATTCACGATTCATACGGAGACATTCGACGGATGATAACCACTTGTAGGTACGAGCCTCGAGAGTCCGCTTCGATGTTCTATCACATCTCCCGAGCTGTCATCCGAGTACTGGTACCGTCTTGGCCTTTGGTCCGTGATTCTTTTTATTCAAAGATATATTCTACAATAAGTGAGGTAGATTATTAAATTACATTATTACATAACAATGATAAACCTTTGACCGGATGTGTGAATCTGGATTTATATTTCTATAATACACGTTTGACAATATTCCCAATTTCATGGGACCCGATTCGGCGGAAACTGTAGATGCTATTGCCAGAGTCGTGAAGGTACAAGGTGTCTCAAAAGTCACTGAAACAATTTACAAAATCCTGAAGTTTCGCAGAAAATTCCAGTCTTTGCTCATCATCCTGAGGCTGAAGCTGCTGGACAAGCTGAATTTTGTATGAAAATATGTCCATGTCATGCAACATCCTATGTAAGGAGGATCGTGAAACTCCCAACTGTTGGGATCTTCTTCTGATTAAAACTGTTGGATCTTCTTCCGGCCTTTGCTCCAATCCTTCCCGATTGTCTTCAGTTCTTACTGAACGAGACCTTCCGGATCTCGGGAGATCACATGCTGCACCTTGTTTTTGAAAACGGATTATTATGGCTTTAATGGCATTTACACTTGGCGCATCTCTAGTGTTAAAATGTCATTGGTAACACTGCTTGGTTTCTGAATTTGACCCATGTGACTCAAAGTACGATTGCACAATGTGGGCTCATTCCTCAATGCTGTATTTTCTCATGATAACGTCGGAAGGATAGGTTCAACTACTCTGAAAAAAGAAAAGAAATATATTGAAAAACAAAGAAGTTATAAATTTTCTCAAGTGTCAATGACTTTCGGGACACCCTATATTAATAAACCACACTGGACTATGGATAAACCACACTGGACTATGGATACATACCTTACCCGCTTTTTCCCTACACATCTTTTCCAACCTAAACAATATGACAAAAATGTAATTGTCTCTATTCGTCTTTGGGGCATTTTTTTAAGACAAAACAAAGAAGCTGCTTTTTAACAAAATCGCCGCTAAAACATGTATGCATATATGTAGCCAATAATGTTTGTATAAATAAAAATAATTATAGTGTAATACAACTCTACCTTTTATTGGGCACTATCTTATAAACACTGCAGTTTAATTGGATTAACATCTAGGAAACAACAACAATACAATAACTATATATAAATATATATAGAGAAAAAAAGATAGATAGATAGATAGATAGGTGAAAGAACATATAGAGAGAGCGAAAGAAAGATAAAGATAGATAGATAGATAGATAGATAGATAGATAGATAGATAGATAGATAGATAGATAGATAGATAGATAGATAGATAGATAGGTGAAAGAACATATAGAGAGAGCGAAAGAAAGATAAAGATAGATATATAGATAGATAGATAGATATATAGATAGATAGATAGATAGATAGATAGATAGATATGAACACGCTAAAGTAGATGTACACAGACTAGTAGAGAGATAAAAAGATATGTAGATGACTAACTAGGTGAGGAGACAGCACCGAATGTTTTCAGCTGGATTAAATCCGTTGGAGCAAGAAATGCAAATACAAACAAAAATAGATGTTCGATTCTTTGCTTAAGTCTCTGCATTTATTGACGGAAACAAATGCAGATTTCGTGTTTAATTCACAGCTCGATTCACTGAGCTGAGTTATATTTATGGATATATTCAGTTGCATTTAATGTAGATGTATCGATCTATCTATCTATCTATATGTCTATCTATATGTCTATATGTCTATATGTCTGTTTACTTATTTGTAAACTTGTCATTCATACATATATATATGACGATATATATATATATATATATATATATATATATATGACGATATATATATGACGATATATGTATATATATGACGATATATATATATGACGATATATATATATATGACAATATATATATGACGATATATATATATATATATATGACGATATATATATGACGATATATATATATATATGTATATATATGACGATATATATATGACGATATATATATATGACGATATATATATATGACGATATACATATATATGACGATATATATATATATGACGATATATATATGACGATATACATATACATAACGATATATATATATGCATGACTATATATATGACGATATATATATATATATGACGATACATATATATGACGATATATATATATGACGATATATATATGACGATATATATATATGACGATATATATATATGTATGACGATATATATATATGACGATATATATATATATGTATGACGATATATATATATATGACGATATATATATATGACGATATATATATATGACGATATATATATATATGACGATATATATATATGACGATATATGTATATATATGAGGATATATATATATATATGACGATATATTTATATGTATGACGATATATATATATATATGTATGGCGATATATATATATATGACGATATATATATATGACGATATATATATATATATGTATGACAATATATATATGACGCTATATATATATGACGATATATATATGATGATATATATATTAAAATATGACGAAACAACTGCATGCAGACGACAATATATACATGTATATACATATATATTTGTATTTTTATATATATATATATTCAAAAGGTTTTAGCTATTTACGCATGAGCGGAACACAGTATGCGTTTTCAACATTAATAATATAATGCCAGCCAAAAACACAATGTATATAGACTATCCACAAGAAACGTCATTCGCTGTAATAGCTTCCATGCTAAGAATACATGTGAGATACTGCTTACCTGAGAATGAGATATTTTTATAATGTTTCCCTAGTCAAGCTTATTATCGGATTACATTCTTTACTTGTTAACTCTTTCAGTTAGTTTCTATCTTTTTTATCATTTTTATTTCCAACCATTCCTTCTTTTTCTTTCCTTTTTCTATTTTTTATATGTAATAAAAATGATGAAAAAGATATAATAAAAACTAATTGAAAGAGTTTACAAGTAAAGGATTTAATCCGGTACTAAGCTTGACCGAGGAAAAATTATAAAAATATCTCATTCCCAAAAAAGATTCACTTAAAGAAAAAGTTTACCAAATTCATCTCACTTCCTTGTCTCCTTTGGTCTGAAGAGGTTGATTCTCTGTGAAGAGTACGATCGAAACATGTATGCACATATGTAACCAATAATGTTTGTATAAATAAAAATGTATACTAAAGAACAGCTCTACTTGTTATTGAACGCTTTTTATAAACACTGGAGTTTAAACGGATTTACATCTACAGATACTAATACAATACGTGTACCATATATATATATATATATATATATATATATATATATATATATATATATAATAAAATGTAGTAACACGAAATTACATAATCATCGACGCAATACTTTCTTTCCACCTTGTGGGATTTTCAAGCATCCTATTTAGACGATTACATTTTTGAAACTGAAAAAAGTTTAAATTCACACTCGACAATTCAAATATAATTGGAGAGAGAGGAAGTAACAACCTATGTAATACATATTTAGAGAGAGGGGGAAATTTGAAGCATATTTATTCTACTATTATGTAGTGAGAGGGGAATTGCATAATTTATTACAGACAGGGAAGAGGAGGCCATATATATAGTAGAAATTGTAAAAGTAGGCAGGTTGGGGGGGGTCATGTTTATCAAAAAATCAGGTCGTGTCAAAAATCACCAGTATTAACCCTCCCCCTGCTATTTGGAAGATGACACTTACCGTCTAGCGACTAAGGTATATTGTGGGGGGGACCTAAAAAAAAGATTTGAAAATAGACAAGACACCCAAGGTCGGAGACGACATCACGCACGTACACATACACAGGCATGCATAAACCCGTACACACCATATGTACATACATACATACACACCCACACATATACATATAAATATAAATATATATATATATATATATATATATATATATATAAATATATCCGTTTTTAAGTATATATTATTGATAAGAAGGCATATCTTAACCTACAAATATCTACTTACCCACTAGTCAAATTAAGGCATGCATAAACACGTACACACCATATTTACATACATACATACACACCCACACATATACATATACATATAAATATAAATATATATATATATATATATAATCAAATAAATATGGGTCTGGTTTTGCCACATGCACCAACAAAACCATGTAAAAATGACACCTAACAAATATGAAAGCCGTGGGTCTCAGGAGAAAGATCTGAGCACTATGATGGGAAGTGGCTCCTTCGATAGCCAAAGTGGGGAGGACCATTTTGGGAGTATATTAGGGTTAGGGTTTAGGGTTAGGGTTTAGGGTATGGTTTAGGGTTTAGGGTTAGGATCAGGGTTAAGGTTAAATTTTCGTCAAGTGTGGCTGTTCAGCCCGATGATTGTCTTCGTGGTCGCATTCCGGTATAAACAACAACAGACGAATTGTTAGTATAACTGAGTTGTACTTTGAGGTGTGTGATACCGTCACCGTTGAAAAAGACCCCAAAACGCTGTCGATTGATCGTTGTCCGGTGGTGTCGACATCAGTGGCAATCTTCTTTGTCCAGCGCCGACTCTAAGACTCTCTTGGCAATCTCTCCCGCTCCGTCTCCCTAATATATCTACTTACGACCAGAAATCCTAGATGTCCGGTCTTTTTTCCAATCACTCTCAGTTGGTCACCGGAACTGATCAGATCCGTCCTTCCTCTTAGCTCATCGCTATCCGACCACCCGGAAACTGACCACCAACAGTCAAGCACCATCTTATTTAGGGAGTTCAACCGATTTGCTGGCCTCCCTACTGTCTGTTCACGTATCTTATTTTAGCATCATTTGTCGGCGGTCCAGGCTGCGTAAGGTAGGATCTATAGTATCACATCTAAAGCAAAGAAATTTTTCCCGCAAAAAAAAAAAAAAAATTGGGGTGGTGAAATTCCCCTCCCCCCCTAAAATATCGAGAGCGAACGTAGACCCCAAAGTATATGAAGAACAAGTTGTTATACGATCATTCAATGCTAACTGGAAGAAATGAAAAAAAACATTTCTGTAAGTATTAAAATTAAGATGGTATTTTCAACTCTGTCAATTGATGAATTCGTTTGAGTGTCGGGCAGTTAGCGTCAACGTTGCGAGTTCGAATCGCGGCCTTGGCGCCGAAATTATTTATTGTTTATTTAGTCGTTAATAGGTGGCCTAATGCATTTGACATGTTTCTACAAAAGCAAGGAAATTCGCAAATGTTTACACTTTTATTGTCATTAAGGGTATACGAGCACAACAGGGCTATGTATGTCAGCGCATCTCACAACTTCATCCACTCATGCATAGAGGTTTATACTGTAGTGATGTGATAATGAAATGGTTTGGTTGATATGTAGTCATATCCTTAATGACAATAAAAGTGTAAAAATTTGGGAATTTCCTTGCTTTTGTACATTTAGTGTATATGAATTTTCATCTTAACCCTTTTAAGGGCATATGATTTCAGTATACTGGCATTTAGCATGGAATGTCACTACTTTTGTAAAGGCTATGCCTCAAGGCAATGGTAATTTTTAAGGGTTTTTTTTTTAATTTTCTGGAAAACTAAGGTATATGGTAAACTGAAATTAAAATGCCATCAACTAGACCCTAGAACCTCTATCTCAGCCAAAAATCAGCTGAATCCATCAAATAGTTGATGAAATACAGGGTGGCACATACGTACGTATGTACACACGGATAACACAAAATCATGCCTGACCTTTCTGGATCTCTGGGTTGCCTTGACTAATGATGCTGAAATTCTCCACACTTATAGAACCTATCAAATGAAAATTGTGTGCAAAGTTTTAAATAATTTGGTTTATTGGTTTTTGAGTTATGACTGACTAAAGAAATGAGATTTCTAGCATAGGTCGTTTTTGAAGTCTATTAAGGGATAGAGCGCTATCGCGCCTTCCTTGATTTAAGGCTTTATATATCTTATGAAACCCTAACCCTAACCCTAACCTCGACTTAGAACAAAAGTTTTGTATTCATAGAATTAAATAGACTTAATTCTGTGGCTGACGCGAATTGCGTATATGTATTTATCAGACAATTCAAAATATGTTTGCTTCCTTTCGGCTTCGAGCCATGTCTGTCATTTTGTTTCTTCAAACAGCGACATTTATAGAAATTTTCCTTTCTCGGAAATTCGAAGAGTATATTTTGAGTGACAGGAGAGGCGAACGGTCACCTCCTCTAACATTTAAACAAACTAAAAAATAGTTTTGTTTTCAAGTTTTCTTAATTCATCTCTCGTATATTTCTGCAAGACTGTTATATTCAAAATATCATTTCAGACATCTGCCAAGCGGGGTCACATAAACTCACCCCGGAATCAACTTACACAAAACATCTCCAATTCGCCCGCATATTTTTTATGTTGACGCAACTTGCATAAATAAAGGTTCACTTTAATATTTGTCTCTTTGTAAAATACCCAAATTTCCACACTACTCCAACAAGTCATCACCTTGTTACATATGTATAAATCCGTCTGAATTTAATATGCAAATCTTGATGTCTAACAGTAGGAAATAAAATAAAAACGGTTTAAAAGACAATCCAACAGATCCCCAGCGCCAGCGCCAGCGCCAGCGCCAGCGCCAGCGCCAGCACTAGCATTAGCACTGTAACCGGCACCGCCACACCAACACCAACACCAAACCGTGAGAAATTAAAAAACGGTTTAAAAGACAATCACTCAGATTCCAAGCGCCAGCACCGGCGGCAGCGTCAGCACTAGCACCAACGTCAACACTAGCACCAGCACCGGCACCGCAACCGGCAAACCAACACCAACACCAAACAGTAGGAAATTAATATAACGGTTTCAAAGACAATCAAACAGATGTTCAGCGCCAGCACCGGCACCAGCTCCAGTACCGGCACCAACACCAGCACCAACACCGGCACGAACACCGGTACTGGCACCAGCGCCAGTACCGGCACCAACACCAGCACCAACACCGGCACGAACACCGGTAATGGCACCAACGCCAGTACCAGCACCCGCACCAGCACCGGCACCGGCACCGGCACCGGCGCCAGTACCGGCACCAGCACCGGCACGACACCAGCACCAGCACCGGCGTCAGCGCCAGCACTAACAGATTTCTAGCATGGCCGCTGCTCCTCTGGTTTCTCGCTGCTCTCAAAAAATAAACCTTTCATCTTCCAGATTAGAGCTTCTAGTTACCTCAGCTGGTCCCTCAGATATACTAATTAGTTGCGACTACAAAAGTCTACATCTGCAAAGAGGCCTCTCTCACTCTAGCGGATTGACAGTCCCGACCCCGAGGCATCGCATTCTCTTCTCAGCGGGTAGGTGTTCCTCTTTATTCTCACAGCAAAGTACACAAACTGTTAATTACTATAATAGAATGTTCATCAATTTTAAGTATATATTAAAATCCCTAACGAAATGTTTAGCTATTTTATTGTCTATTATTTGAGATTAGCAGGACACGTGGAAATTCTAGTTTTATCCTTCATCGGTTGTTCATAGCTGTCGTGCATTCTATGAATCTTCCGACGCGAACGCACACCTCCACACTATCATTGGACCACCTTTGTTCAAACTGAACCCTACTTTTCTAAGTCCACTAGTTAATGTAGTTTCAGAAGATATCTGGTTATGGGGGCGGTCTGTTGTAGGAGATTATGACATGGAAATATATATATATAATAATAAGGGGGAATAACTCATTAATTTTAAAAATAAGAGTTACCTCCCTTTCTCCGTGTAGCTAAAAATCTATATGGGTTGATGATCGATCTCGTAGTTTTAAATAGATAAATAAAACCAACTCTCGTTATAAAGCAAATTAAATATAATTTTGTTTTTCGTCACTTAAAATAAAAATAAACATAAATGATTAGGAGATATTTGTTTTGAGACTGTAATTTCCTAATACTAGTGTTTTTATACATTTGCACTGGATTTGCTGCGGAGCTGGTCATTCTCATAGTTTAGCATCAAAACAATAGACGTTTCGCACTCAAACTCTGGTATTGAAAATAGCCTTATTAGACACTTAAAGATTTGTTTGTAATAATTAAAAATAAAGAACAGCTAAAAATAATTTACTGATTACCTCGGGGGTTTCGAAGGAATTTTTCTTCTAATAAAGACATTTCAATCTACTAGCAGGAATTGTTTAGGTTTGTTTCGTAAATATTAGCTTTGAGGCCATCGTTCCGAAATCTGATTCGTGTATTTTCTCGACTGTGAACATCTTATTGGGGATTTCTTCTTTTTCTACTTTTTTCTTCATTCTGATATGGTCCTCTTTTTGCCCAAGTGAGTGTTCTGCATTTATGTACATCAGTTTGACGAATTTTTTACAAAAATACACCTGCATTTTCACCGTATTTCCCCCCTTCAGTGTTTTTTTGTTATGCTATACTTTTTCGCTATTTAACAATATATACTGCAAAGATCGACTAAATTGGACTAATTAATAAAAAAAAAACTCATCAGATTTTTACCATGAAATGCACGTAAAGGAATAGGAATGAATATTATATTTGAATAAATTAGTTGTGTGTTAAATGAGAGACGTAAATAAACTCAGCTAAGTATATATATATATGTATATGTATATATGTATACATATATATGTATATATATGTATGTATATATATGTATATATGTATGTATATATATGTATATATCTGTATGTATATATATGTATGTATATATATGTATATATATGTATGTATATATATATGTATATATATGTATGTATATATATGTATGTATATATATATGTATGTATATATATATGTATATGTATGTATATATATATGTATATATATGTATATATATATGTACATATATGTATATATATATGTATATATAAGTATATATATATATATATATATATATATATATATATATATATATATATATATATATATATATATATATATAACATTTATGATTTACTCCATTCACTCTCTTGGATATATTTACATTTTTTCATTGAAGATTATTCTTTTTCCTCAAAACAACGCATATTTTTATATTTTTATATTTTCACATTTGTGCTAAACAGAAATATAATTTTACTGCTGTATCTCTATGTTATTCTCTTATTATCAAAGCAAGTTCCTTGTTTTTACTATTTGATGATTTGATAAATATTGTAGTTTTTCCAAGTTTCATTCTCATCACTAATTTCCTTATATTATTGTATATTGAGCATTGACTTGTCACGATAGGATATATTTTAAAGATAAAATTTAATTTTTATATTTATATATATAGATATATATATATATATATATATATATATATATATATATATATATATATATATATATATATATATATATATTATGGCTATATAAAGACGATATTTATTGTTAAAAATGATGGATTACAAAATAAATGAATAAAAAGGCAGCTGATCGGTCTCGACCCTCGCTCAACATCGATAAAACCGAAGTTAGGATTAAGAAGAAAAAGATTATATGCTTTATAGCATATAATCTTTTTCTTCTATAGCGAGGGAAAGGGAGATTTTATTAATCAAATAGAAACCATATTAAGTTCAAGAAGATTGTCTCTTTGCTTACAAAAAAGAAGGTCGCAAATACTTAATGTAAATGGTTTCTAGAATCCTCAGATGATAGAGAGAGAGTGACTTACTGAGAACGGAGAATAAGTCAATACTAAAATTGGAGGCACAGAAACGGTTATTTATAAGATGTTCGGCGATGGAAGAACCGTATGTATTATGCAAAACGTCAGTTAGTATATAATTTGCCTTGCGAATTTTAGTGGGCACGTGTTTTTTGACTCGGATGTCTAATCTTTGCGACGTACTACCAATGTAGTGCGAACTGACGTATAGATGGGTCTGGTAAAAAAACAACTCATGTATTCGAGGCAAAGTTACGTTGTTGTACAGTTGTTTGGCGGACTTAACACTTATGTTACTTAGCCATGGTAAATAGGACAGTACGCGAAAAACGTGTCATTAAGTGCATCTACTTAGCATTGATATAACGTTCTGGTTGTGTTTGAAAGTGAAATATTTGAACTAAAGGAAAAAGTATAACATTTTATAAAGTTTTATTTCAGCGTGTTTTTTTTATAGAATGTTCACATTACGCTCTACGCGATTGATAGCATCACGTTGTGCGTGACTGTTTAGTAATTCATAAATTTAACGTTTAAACGAGCCGTGGATTGCATTAAACTGTGAACGAAATCTTAAATTAAGAAACACATTAAATAATAAAATGATGATTTCTTGCTGAGAACTGTTTAAGTGCTACAGTATTAACCGAAACGTATTCTCGAATTATCACATCACATCCAACACAAGCATATTTATATTTTTTTTATTTCTGAATTTTTTAGATGAGGATTGATAATTTGCATAATGTTGGTTATTCGGACTACATTTCTCATATTGAGTGTTATCATCACAACGTTTCCGCCGATGTAACCTCCGGCATTCTTCAGGTGTATCTCTTTGAACTCAGGGATATTAATCCGCAAGGACTCGTGACGCAGTGGATATAGTACCAAGTAAAATTCAGTTCTCAGTGATAGTCAGCTGTATTTTTTCGAACTCGGGAATATTTCTGTCGAACTCGGGAATCTGGACGGAATTTCGATGAGAAATTTAGACCGAATAACCAACACTATACGAATTAAGCCTGTCTAGTTCAAATATATAAAAGTCAGCGATCCTCGCATTACACGACGCGTTTAGTCTCGGGAGTGCTTTCATATTTATTTGTGTGCGACAGTTTTACTCTGACGATTGGTTGTACTATCTGTGGCCAGCGATCCGTAGGGAAAAACCGGCGTATTTAGCGTATTAGCTACTGAAGAGCCGCAAGGAACTAGGTAGGTATATCGGTGAGAGTTACATCAAGTTTAGTCATTGGTTAACGCTAGCCAAATCAACAGGGTAGAAAGAGATGTTTACTGTAGTTATTAACTCACCCTTAATAGGGGTACAGATTTTTTTTATGGAAATCGCTCTAGACAAGGCATGAAGCCACTTAATGTAAGGAGCTACAAAAAAGGAATACTACTTCAAGGTCAAAAACTAGCCAACTATTAGTGTTAGATGGATAGATTCTGACCTTTAAAAAAGCAGCAATTATTCCCCCTTTGTCAGAAACATCGCTCATGGAATGTAGGGACTAAAGGACAAAATAAGGGAAGCAGGGCTGCCGCAAGTAAACCGAAGGTCCACTGTCTACTCTACCAAAATTGATGCAGTTGAAAGAAACCGAGAGGCCGGTAGAAGCAAATGCTGTTAGATACATAAATCCAGGATTTGACGACGACCAGACGTCATCCTGACCAGAGTTTTGAATGTGTATGGGTGAGAAAGAAATTCATTGCGGACTCCGCTGCACGGGTTGAACACATGATGAAGAAATGCTGAAATTTTTATTAAAAAGTAATCATTTTTCATGTTTTCGTTTTTTTTTTAAGTCTATAGTTATATCTGTTTATGTTTGCAGTCGTCGGCTGTCATGGCTGCTATTGTCTTTCGCCTTTTTATTGTATCTCGACGCTCACTTGTCAAATTCTTGAAAACACTTATGTCATGATGTTCCTAGATTTATAAGCCCACTCTAATCGCAGCTTCCCTCTTAAGTGTTATTCTTCTGACATGTATATATTATTCATTTACTTATACGTTTTATTTGAAGTTTAGCTCGCATAAACTGTCAATTGAAAACCTGACCTTTCAAATAAGAAATTTACAAAAGAGAAAAACTGTTGTGCATATGACGTCATAGAAAATGCTAAAAGAAATATGAAGGTTAAAAAATCTGTAAATGATTTTTGTGCGTTTTTTTTTCTCTTTCGTCTTCGAAAACGAAAGAAAACATTTATTTGTTCTTTTTTACGTTAGAAAACATGAAATTCTTTTCCGATGAAAAAAGAAAATTTATGTCAAAAGCAAGAAAAATATTTTTTTAAATACCAGTAACGCATAAGATATGTCTATTGAATCTGCGCGTGGCGAACCGATAAAAATTCGATTTCAAACATATGCGTGACTAACGACGAAAATTCAATTTAAAAAAAAAGCGTACAAACGATGAAAATTAGATTTCAAATACAAGCATGACTCACAATGAAAATAAAATTTCAAACATAAACGTGACAACCGATTAGAATTATATTAAAAAATAAGCATGACTAACGATGAAAATTCAATTTCAAACATAAGCGTGACTAATGATTAAAATTCAATTTCAAACATAAGCGTGACTAACGATAAAAATTCAATTACAAACAAAATAATGAGTAAAAATTAAAATTCAAATACAAACAAAAGCTTGACAACGGATTACAATTATATTTCAAACAATCGTGGCATACGATGGATATTCAATTTCAAAACGAAACGTGACTAACGATGACAATTTAATTTCAAACATAAGCGTGACTAACGATAAAAATTCAATTTGCAACATAAGCGTAACTAACGATGAAAATTCAATTTCAAACATACGTGTGACTCACGATATAAATTCAATTTCAAACATAAGCGTGACTAACGATGAAAATTCAATTTCAAACATACGCGTGACTAACGATAAAAATTCAATTTGCAACATAAGCGTAACTAACGATGAAAATTCAATTTCAAACATAAGCGTAACTAACGATGAAAATTCAATTTCAAACATAAGCGTGACTAATGATGAAAATTCAATTTCAAACATAAGCGTAACTAACGATATAAATTCAATTTCAAACATAAGCGTGACTAACGATAAAAATTCAATTTCAAACTTAAGCGTAACTAACGATAAAAATTCAATTTCAAACTTAAGCGTAACTAACGATGAAAATTCAATTTCAAACATAAGCGTGACTAACGATAAAAATTCAATTTCAAACATAAGCGTAACTAACGATAAAAATTCAATTTCAAACTTAAGCGTAACTAACGATAAAAATTCAATTTCAAACTTAAGCGTAACTAACGATAAAAATTCAATTTCAAACATAAGCGTGACTAATGATGAAAATTCAATTTCAAACATAAGCGTGACTAACGATAAAAATTCAATTTCAAACTTAAGCGTAACTAACGATGAAAATTCAATTTCAAACATAAGCGTGACTAACGATATAAATTCAATTTCAAACATAAGCGTGACTAACGATAAAAATTCAATTTCAAACATAAGCGTGACTAACGATGAAAATGCAATGTCAAACATATCCGTGACAAACCTTTTCAAATACTATTTAAAACAAAAACGTAAAAAAACGACTAAAATATTATATCACAATAACAGACACATGAAAAACCAATTTCAAACAAGGACTACAAGCCGACAAAAATGCTACTTTAAACTTAAACGTGACAGACTATTTGAAAGTGAAGTGTGACATACAGTCAATATCCCTCTTAGAAATGGTTGGACGCATATATATATAATTAGATACGTCCATTCAATACGCAATTTTAACGATGAAAATTACATTTCAAAATTTATTGATTTCTTGCTTGTAAGAACCATTGACTTTCTCTGGGATTTGGGTGGCAAGTGCGGAAAGTGCTGGGACCTTGGGGACTGTTATCAGTCCTCAAGGTCCCAGCACTTTCCGCACTCTTGGAGTGGAGGTCTGGTTTGTGCTGTCCTTTTCATCCTCCTTGGCCCTCTACAAATATTTTGTGTGGTGTCAGCCTAGGCCGGCACCATTGTTTTTTAGGGGGGGGGGCGGCTTATGATATTTCTTGCAGTTTCTGTTAATGCGGTGGTGTTTTGTCTTGTGGTTTTGTTTTCTTCTTGTACATCCATGTGACTGGTTATGATTTGTAGCTGATGCACGTTGGTTTCCGCATTCGAGGGGTTTCATTAAGATTGCAGCTGTGTTAGTTATTGTTGTCATTTGTAATGTTTCAGTGATCCCTTTGATTCCAATTTCTCCCAGTGTTTTCTCCATATGTTGGGGGACTGTTCCTAGTGTTCCTACGATTATTGGTATTATACTGACTTTCTTCATGCTCCATATTCCTTTCAATTCTCATTAATTTTATTATTATTATTATTATTATTATTATTATTATTATTATTATTATTATTATTGCTATTATTATTATTATCATTTAATATTATTATTGTTATTATTTAGAAGTATTATTATTATTATTATTATTTAGAAGTATTATTATTATTGCTATCATTATAATTATTATTGTTATTATTATTATTTATCATAATTATTATTATAATTTAGAAGTACTATTATTATTACTGTTATTATTACATTTATCATTATTATTATTAGTAGTAGTAGTAGTAGTAGTAGTAATAATATTACTATTATTATTACTTTATGATGATTACTTCATTATGATTACTTTATTATTATTATTTATTTGTTTTTATATTATTATTGTTATTATTGTTGTTTATCGCTGACACATATATTTATTGATATGCTTATGTGAGTGCGTCTATGTGCGTGTGATATTTTCCTCGGTTGGCAATTGAATCGAAATTGAAATAACAATTATCTTTCTATTGTTGTTTAAATTATCATTTGTCCTTTTCAGACGACCTGTGAATGCCGACAGAAAAACAACGATAGGATAAACCATTTTTACCTCCAACGAAAACCGCCATTTTGGGTTGAAAATATACCAAAATCGCTGCTGCAAAAGTGGCGAAATTTAAATTTGAAAATTCGATGAGTGGTAAGTGTTGCATTTTGATTTGCCTCCTGGTTTGGTTACGCGACGAAAAAACTAATTCAAAGAAAATCTAGCCCGGCGTTGAATAGAACGCGCACTTCTGTCTATGCATTTTAAATGTAAACTTTCTTTTTCATTATTCTAGCTAATTAACCATATTGGCACTTCACAGATGCATCATCTCGCATGCGCAGCTGCCTCCAAATTGTCACATGTGTTTTCAAAACCCAGTAAACAGACAAGTGCTTTAGGAGAAATTGCTTGGGAATTTTTTGGACGGTTTCATATTTTTTCAAATGCTATCAATGGCCATGTAAATAAATAAATATAATTGAAAAAGAAATTTGAGTTAAGATATTGTTTTGCTTTTCATTACTTTCAAACTAGCGTGTAAATTCCAGCTAAGCTTTCTTCATATATCTAGATAAATAAATATAATTGAAAAATAAATTTGAGTTAAGATATTGTTTTGCTTTTCATTACTTTCAAACTAGCGTGTAAATTCCAGCTCAGCTGTCTTCATATATCTAGATAAATAAATATAATTGAAAAATAAATTTGAGTTAAGATATTGTTTTGCTTTTCATTACTTTCAAACTAGCGTGTAAATTCCAGCTCAGCTGTCTTCATATATCTAGATAATTAATCTGGATCTTGAAATAATTAATTTAGTGTCAACTTTAATATTACGAGAAAAAAATGCCTTCTTTCTTCTTGCGTAAAAATAATTGTCATTTTAAAATAATTATTCTTTAAATAAATAAAATGACTATATCTGATCATTCTTTATTCATTCAAAATATAACAATTGAAATCTTTGCAAAAAAATAAGTATTCTCTTTCTTCCTGTCGTGAAAATATGTATCTATATAGTGTTTAAATAAATGAAACGGGCATGTTAACTTATATATACCCTAACCCTAACCCTAAGCTATATATACAAGTAAGTAGAGAACACATGTACACTATATAATTATATTTTTAACTTAGCACTGAGACAATGCCCTGCCCTAAGAAAATTGAAAATGTTTCGATTATCAGTATCGTAAATACAAATATAAATAAATAACATCATTTATAATGGAATACTATTTCTCCCACTACGAATAAGAGGTTCTGGGTTCAGTTCATAGATCGCTTTACGTCAGTTACTGCGGTTCCGGTTCCGAATCTCACTAGGTCTAGACAGACTGATATATATATATATATATATATATATATATATATATATATATATATATATATATATATATATTAGGGTAGGTCGATTTTACACTTTTTTTTTAATATTAAAAAAAAACACGTACCGAAAGTTGTATATAGACCTATTAAATACTCATGCAAAAATTAGATCAAAAACTTCAGCGGTTTTTTGAGCGTTTGGTATCAAAGATCGTAGACAAGAATATACTGAAAATTCCTCGTTTTTGCAAGATTTGCTTGAATATTGGTGTGAAAACCAAATAATTTTAGCATTTAAAAGCAGGGAATGTCCTTTTATTTTATAAAAATGATATGAATTAAAGAAATCTTCAAATTGAAAATCCCCCCCTCATTTTCAGTATCTGCTTTTGTAAACTACCTTTTAACGTTATGAATTAAACAGTAATATTTGAATACCTAAAAAAATGATTTTTTCTGTTATTAGTGAAAATATAACAAGCAAAGAAATAAGGAAAAACCTAACACTATTTTAATGAAGCTTAATATAGAGAGTCAAATTGCTCCATATAAGACCCTTAGACAAAAATGCTGGTCTCAATTTCTGACTCAAAACTTTGGCTGTAATGTGTTGATGCCTTGCTTCAAAACCATATACAGTTTGTGAAGCTTCTGTTATTAACTTAACTGCCCGTTCCACACCCTGAGAATGTGAGGGCAAATCTGGCAAGTCAAGCTTGGTTCCATTCATCAACGATTCTCGAAGTTCAGATTCAGTAAAATCTTCCGTCATTGGTGGTTCAAAAATGCCGCATAATTTTAAATCTATTAATTGTGTCCAATGTGTGGCATTAAAATTAATAGGTAGTATTCTTTTTAATCTTTTTCTGGTTGACTCCTCACTCCTGAAAGAACAAATTAATTAATTGAATTATTAAAAAATTCCAATCTGTACTGCTTTAATAATTATGGTGAAATTAGATAAAATCTTTAAAAATCATTCTATAAATTGGAATAAATAATTGAGTCAGAGATATATGAATAAATATTACTTACCTAATGGCCAAAATTCTTTTTAAAGCTTCTTCTCTTACTTCAATCTCCTCAGATTTAACCATGGAATATAGAAAGTTTTCAGGCAGTAAACAAAATGTATTACCTTGTATATTTCTAAATGTGATATCTTGGATTTCCTGAGGCTGCTCCTTAATCCTCTGGATCATATTAAAAATGTGCACTTACTGATTGTGGAATTTACTATTTCTTTTAATTTCAAACCAAGAAGTGGCATACACATTTACAATAAAATTTACTACATAGTGTAGTTTTGTTGTGTGCCTTTGTGGGGATGCACCACGAGTCCATAAACACATAAGCCTGATGGCCAAAGTTAACCATCTTGCTTGGTTTAAAGGACCAATTTTCCAGGAGGCATATCTAGAGTCAACCTTACCTCTAGAAATACCTACTGTGTATTCATAAAGGAGTCTTTGGTCAGAACTAAGATCATGTATTTCATCAATTTTAAAAATTGACTCTAGAGGATTGCTAATAGTGGAAAATGATATTTGGGGTAAATCATATCAATCATTTGAGCATAATTTCCCCAGAGGGCTACTGAATGTTGTAGGGCCCTTTGCGCAACCATCTATGTTTTTAAAAAGGACTCTGAAAGGTAGTTCATTATGATGCAAAGAGCAACCAATTGTGTGAAGAGTTTTAAAAAGTTTTTTTTCTAAAATTGCAACCATTCCACCATCGCAACTTGTGTTGGTATTAGTGTTGTCAACAAGTATAGCCTTGATACTGTTCTCACTGTGGAATTCATGCAAAACATCCACCACTTGATCTGCATGAACAGCACCTGTTGCACCACTATTCGGAAGAACTCTATGTATCAGATATTTACTTTCACATGGTGTTTCTTTTGTAAAAGTTAAATGGTTTTCTGGTCCCTTAGTTTTTTTCATAATTCTCTGTCTATTTTCATCCACAATTTCCTTATACATCAATGTGTCCTTATCCATTCTCCCATCAACTCCAATACATATATTTTAGGTGGGGTAAAAACTCCTGGCTGAAATAGTTTTATTTATCTACCTCCAACAAGGTAAGATGTGACACAAGGTCAGGAAAGTGGAATTAGATAACCCTGCGCTATAGAGGTGAGCACTCTGGCCATTAAAAAATTGACTGGGCAGCCCCGTCGGCATTCCCCTGTAGGGGCGCCTCAGACAGTTAGCAATAAACTTACTCCTCCCCAAAGAGGAAAGGCAAAGCCTGGGAGGATGCACCTCCTAGAATTGCACAGGACGGACAAGCCCCAATAGACGGGCGTAAATCCAGGCCCAAAGGCCCGGACGATACCGGTTTATTTGGTGGGGTAAAAACCCCTGGCTGAACTAGATTTTATTTATCTACCCCCAACAAGGTAAGATTGACACAAGGTCAGGAAAGTGGGATGAGAAAGCCAGTGCTCGAGAGGTGAGCACTCTGGCCATTTAAAAATTGCCTGGATAGCTTCGTCGGCATTCCCCGGTAGGGCCGCCTCAGACAGTAAGCAATAAACTTACTCTTCCCCAAAGAGGGAAGGCACAAGCTGGGAGATGCACCTCCTAGAACTGCACAGGACGGACAAGCCCCAATAGACGGGCGTGAATCCAGACCCAAAGGCCCGGACGATACCGGTTTATTTGGTGGGGTAAAACCCCCTGGCTGAACTAGTTTTTATTTATCTAACTCCCACAAGGTAAGGTGTGACAAAAGGTCGGGAAAGTGGGATTAGATAAGCCAGCGCTCGACAATTCAATATATATGTGTGATAATTAAACACAGAATCAACACGGGAACCCAAATTCGCCCGATGAATTTTCAACCGGTGAATACCATAAAAAATATCCAATAAATAAAACGCCTATGTAAACAAATAATTATTTATATATAACATTAAATATCATAGTGTTTTATTCCTTTTTAATTTGAATATGTACATTTAATTTCTTAAGAAAAGGAATAATAAATTTTAAAATATTTATTATTAAGTAATGTATTACTTTTTTTTGTTAAAACCCGGGTTTAATTTAAGGCGACACATCTGCCGGTGAAATCTCGGCAGTGATAAAAAATCTCGATTTATTTGATCTTAAAGTTGCAATGCTCAAATAAATACAAAATTTTGAAGAAAAATATTTCTTGTGGTAACTTTTGACATTATTTGGCAACTTTCTTCGAGTGCGATAATTTACAGTTTCAAAATCGACCTCCCCTAATATATATATATATATATATATATATATATATGTATATATATATATATATATATATATATATATATATATGTATATGTATATGTATATATATGTATATATATATATGTATATATATGTGTGTAGTATAAATTTTTATTTATACAAACATTATTGGTTACATATGTGCATACATGTTTCGGTTGTACTCTTCACAGAGAGTCAACCTCTTCAGACCAAAGAAGACAGACAAAACTTTTCTGTCTTCTTTGGTCTGAGGAAGGTTGACTCTCTATGAAGAGTACAACCAAAACATGTATGCACATATGTAACCAATAATGTTTGTATATATAAAAATGTATACTAAAGAACAGCTCTACTTGTTATCAAGCACTTTTTATAAACACTGGAGTTTCAACGGATTTACATCTACAGAAACTAATACAATACGTGTACCATATATATATTCCATGATAAATACCAGTATACTGAAATCGTATGCCCTTAATAGGGTTAAGATGAAAATTCATATATACTAAATGTACAAAAGCAAGAAAATTCCCCAATTTTTACACTTTTATTGTCATGAAGGATATGACTACATATCAACCAAACCATTTCATTATCACATCACTACAGTATAAATCTCTATGCATGAGTGGATGAAGTGTGTGAGGTCCGCTGTAGAAAAATTCCTACCAGTAAAATACATAGCCCTGTTGTGCTCGCATACCCTTAATGACAATAAAAATGTAAAAATTTGGGGATTTCCTTGCTTTTGTACATTTAGTGTATATGAATTTTCATCTTAATTCTTATAAGGGCATATTATTTCAGTATACTGGCATTTTTCATGGAATGTCACTACTTTTGTAAAGGCTATGCCTAAATACAATTCCTTCGCATAACTGATATAGTTGGTAGTTTAGCTAATCATGGTATATGGTAAACTGAAATTAAAATGCCATCAACTAGACACTAGAACCTCTATCTTTGCCAAAAATCAGCTGAATCCATCAAATGGTCGATAAGATATAGAATAAAGTGTATGAATACTGGTCATTTTAATGTTTTCTGGAATTTTCTGGAAAACTAAGGTATATGGTTAACTGAAATTAAAATTCCATCAACTAGACCCTAGAACCTCTATATGTGCCAAAAATTAGCTGAATCCATCGAATAGTTGATGAGATACAGCGTGGCACATACGTACGAACGTACGTACGCACACACAGATAACATGATTTCATGATTGAACTTTCTGGATCTCTGGTTTGCCTTGACTAATGATACTGAAATTCTACACACTTATAGATCCTATCAAATAAACATTTTGTGCAAAGTTTTAACTAATTTGGTTTATTGGTTTTTGAGTTATGATTGATCAAAGAAATGAGATTTCCAGCGTAGGCCATTCGTGAAGTCTATTAAGGGATAGTGCGCTCTCGCGCCTCCCTTGAGATATATATATATATATATATATATATATATATATATATATATATATATATATATATATATATATAGTATAACTTTTATTCATACAAACATTATTGCTTACATATGTGCATACATGTTTCTGTTGTACTCTTCACAGAGAATCAATTTCTACATGTGCTGGCCTGTCGTATTATTTGCCATTCAATTATTGGTGAGCGTACATTGTCTTTGAGTTCCCAATAGTGGTTTGCTAGTGCTGTTTTAATTCGACGTTCTCTGTTTTTAATGTGCTTTTGTGGTCATAATATCTAGTTTTAAAATCTAGGGAGGTCATACCCACGTAGTACTTCTTGTTATTCGGTTTTTACTTGGCAAATATTGTGGCTTGGTATACAATTTAGACGACCCGTGTAGATCATGCATGAATGAAAAATTTGAAATCCTAAATTTTAAAGACGCTCGAAATCTATTAAACTGTAGAAGTGAGATAGCAAACAGCTGCCTACACAGAAATAAATTTACCTTAGTCTAACGATAATTAAATTAATAAACAAAACAACTAAACTAAACAAAAACTTAACAATTTAAAAATAAAAACCTAAAATAGAAATACAAGGAACCACGTGTTAAAATGAAATAAAATAAATTCACCCATTATATTCACACAACAAAGGAAACAGGATATAGGCCAATCTATAGAAAAAAGAACAATAGAACAGGATATAGGAAGGAAGTAACACTAACCACACCTTTGTTCGTGGGAAACCCAACGATTGACTGAGAGAACAACAAAGAATCTGATTGGTTAACTAGCTAGCCGTGTATATAAAAACACCCGGCAAAAATAACTCCATGCATTTTAGCATGAATGTTCCCCCCGGGGATGAAACGCGAGAGCCTCTGTATAGCTTAATTGCCATAAATATATTTTCATAGCTTACAACCTAGCTCTATTTACGTATCGAGCACTGTTGAAGTAAATACTGAAAATTGATACATAAAAATTATATCTCTTTATTAAATTTTATGTGGATACATGAAATATTAATTATATATATATATATATATATATATATATATATATATATATATATATATATATATATATATATATATATATATGCAAACACTGTTAAAAACAACAACCTAAAATTAACCACATCACATATGAAACCAGTGGTAACATTTTAAAATGCTTAACGTAATGCGTTTTTTTATTCTGTCATGCCATCCAGCGTTGCTGAATTTAAATTGTCAACAACTTCCTGGAAAAATGCGAAAAACGTTCTCTGCGCGTTTCTCCGCTATCTTTTTAAAATTTTCTTTTTTGTCAAGCTTTTTTGTTCATTTTCTTTTTAGACCTGAGGAGGATTCGACGAAGGATCGAAACCTGTGAAACCTATGGAGCATATGTTATTTTTTTTTTATTTTAATATAAGAAAGACCGTCAGAAAAATTGAAAAAATAAAAAACGGTATAATAAAACACACGAATTCTGTTATTTTTAACAATGTTTGCGTAAATGAGAAAATGCTGCCTAAATACACGCAATATATATATATATATATATATAGTCATCCACCCACATACTGTTTCGCTGTATTACAGCTCTTCAGTGCGGCTAGACTAGCTAGTGTCTCAAGCCGGGATTTAAACTCAACCGTCGAGCTGTCAGTCGGCGCCTCTACCCCTGCGCCATCATACGTCACTGACTGAATGTAAGTGATATCTCAATGTAAACATTGTCAAGTGCCGGGAGCTCGAATTAATTTTATCCAATGCGCTATGCCTTAAAGCTAATGGCAGTTGGCGATATCATATATATAAAATGCAAAGGGTATGTTTTAAATAGTATGAATTTTATTCATGATTTTTATTCTGTTTTTGAACAATTCAATTTAAAATTAGGAAAGGCTACCTTTGTTTTGAATATATTTACATGTGTGTGTCTGTACAGTACCCCTTAAAAGACGTTTTTGTTTTGTTTTTCTTTTTTTCAGGCGACCATGAATTGTACGAATGAAAATGTTTTCAACAATACGGGGCCGAAGAGCCCCGAGGAGTTGGTGTTGTCGCAGATCAGTAAGAACATCATGGAAATTGCAGTTCCAACCGTCTGTGTCATCGGTCTGCTGGGGAATTTGCTCAATATGATCGTCCTCAGTAGGGAAAAAATGCAGAAGAATTTATCGAAAATGGAAAAATCGGCTCATTATGGCATGATCGCCCTGGCTTTCTCGGATTTTATGTTCTGTTTGTTAGTGCTAATGTTTACAGTAATACCCCAACAAAAATGGTAAGTATTGCTACACGACTTATCTATCTATCTATCTATCTATCTATCTATCTATCTATCTCTTTTCTGTCTTCCTTCCTTCCTTCTTATTTATCTATCTATCTATCTATCTATCTTCCCTTTCCGTATATCTATCTATCTATCTATTCATATCTATCTACGTATCTATCTAACTATTTATCTATCTATCTATCTATCTGTCTATCTATCTATCTATCTATCTATCTATCTCTTTTCTGTCTTCCTTCCTTCCTAACTTCCTTCTTATCTATCTATCTATCTCTCTCTATATATATATATATATATCTATCTGGTGTCTGTCTGTCTATCTAAGTATCTATCTATCTATATATATATATATATATATATATATATATATATATATATATATATATACACGTGCTGGTCAAAAAAATAGAACATATGTATAAAACTGTAAAAATCATTCCGTTTGAGATAATTTTCGGCTTTTAAATTGTGTAGGCGAAATATTCTATATGTAAATAACAATTACAACTATTGTTAATCATTTGTAATATTTGCATATGTCAGACTTTATTGTCACAGAGTAGTTTATTGTCACATTGGGAAATTCAGCGTTTCAATTTAATAGAACATTATTCGTTGAGTAATCTTAAACTCAAAAAAATTAGGTGTTTAAAAAGATTTTGCAAGTAATTTAATCATAATCTCTCATTATGGGTCGCTCTAAAGACATATCTTTGTTTGAGAAGCAGCGAATGTTCGATTTGCGGGAAGTAGGAAAGACGCACATGGAAATCGCAACGAAGGTCGGATGTTCAAAATCGGTAGTGACCAAAGTGCTCCAGAAAGATGTTAAGGGTGTTTCCAACAGCAATTGCAAGAAATGCGGACGAAAGAAAAGCACCACCGAAAGACAAGACCGGGCACTGGACAAGGTAGCAAAGAAAAGTCGATTCCAGTCAACAAGCCACATTACTAAAAGTGGAAACAGGCTTCTGGTGCCGACGTTTCACGATTCACTACCTACCGAAGGCTCCGGCAACTGGGATACCAAAATCGTATAGCTGCCACCAAACCGCTCCTTAACAAAAATCAGATGTTGAAGAGGCTACGATGGGCAACTGGTCATCAAACCTGGACTACAGACGAATGGCGGCGTGTGATCTTTTCAGATGAGTCTCGATTTTGTATTTCTCTCGGCGACCAAGGGCCACGTGTTTGGCGAAGATCCATGGAACGGTATAACCAAGAATGCGTCAAGAAGTCTGTGAAGTTCCCGCAGTCTTGCATGGTTTGGGGCTGTATGAGTGCTAAGGGTGTTGGTAATTTCTGCTTCATCAAAGGAAATGTAAACGCAACAGTGTACCAAGATATCATGGAAGCTAATTTACTGTAAGTGCTGGATAATCAGTTTGACAGTGACGCCACATACATCATTTTTCAACATGACTTGGCACCGACACACTCTGCCAAGTCCACAACTTCCTGGCTCCGAGAACAATCGATCCCTGTTCTTGAATGGCCGGCGAACTCGCCAGATTTTAACGTTATTGAAGCCTTGTGGGATCAGATGAAGGGGAAGCTTCGAAAAGAAAAACCTACTACCCTTGCAGCCATGAATATTGCAATACAGAACACATGTGATTCGGTGTCTATACAGATTTGCGAGAAGCTTGTTGATTCCATGCCCGGCGAATTGATGCTGTTATCAAGGCAAAAGGTGCTGCTACTAAATATTGATTAATTTTTATCTGTATTTAAGTTAATAAAAAAAACTATTTTGTTTTCTTAGCTGTCTTGTTCTATTATTTTGAAACGCGAAATATTGAAAAACTGACATTGCAATTGATATGAAAAAAAGTTTCTATCGTAAACCAACTATTTCAGTTAGTTTAGCATTATAGGAATATTTTAGCACCAATTACATCTCACAGATTGTCCTCAATAAGAATGAGAGATTATGATTAAATTACTTGCAAAATCTATTTAAACGCATACATTTTTTGAGTTTGAGATTACTCAACGAATAATGTTCTATTAAATTGAAACGTTGAATTTCCTAATGTGACAATAAACTACTCTGTGACAATCAAGTCTGATATATGCAAATATGACAAATGATTAAAAATAGTTGTAATTGTTATTTACATATAGAATATTTCGCCTACACAATTTAAAAGCCGAAAATTATCTCAAACGGAATGATTTTTACAGTTTTATACATATGTTCTATTTTCTTGACCAGCACGAGTATATATATATTCATATCTATATATATATATATATATATATATATATATATATATATATATATATATATATATATATACATATATATATATATATATATATATTTGTATATTCATCTCTCTCTCTATATATATATATATATATATATATATATATATATATATATATATCTTTCCATCTATCTATCTTCAATTTCCAATGTCTGTCTTGCTTATCTATATATGTGTCCATTTATTCATATCTATCTATCTATCTATCGATCTATCTATCTATCTATATGTCTTTCTTACTATCTATCTATCTATCTATATGTCTTTCTTACTATCTATCTATCTTTACATCTATCTACGTATCTATCTATCTATCTAACTATGTATATTTCAATCTATCTATCTATCTATTCATATCTATCTATCTATCTGTCTATCTATCTATCTAACTATCTATCCATCTGTCTATCTTATCTATCTATATATCTATCTATTCATATCTATCTATCTATCTATCTATCTATCTCTCTCTATATATATATATATGTATATATATATATATATATATATATATATATTTCCATACAATCTATCTATCGATCTTTTTTACTTCCTCGTTCTAATCCTATTTCTCATTTCCTCATTCTCTTCTTCCCCTATTACTCTCTCTCTCTCTCCATCTGTCATTGTTTTTCTCTCCTTCGTTCTCATCTTCTCTAGTCCTCTGTTACTTAGTCATCTTCTTTCTCTCTCGTTATCTATCTCACTCTCTCCTTCATTCAATCTATTCTATCTTTCCCTCTCTTTCGCTACTCATTCGTGTTTCCTTTTCTTCTCTTTCTTTAAGCCTCTTCCTGTTTTTACTTTTTATTTTAACGGGTCTCACTCGCCCTCATTATCTCAGTCTCTCTCTCTCTCTTTCACTTTATTTCCCCCCCCCCCTTTTGCTTTCCTCTTACTTCTTGGCCGTTTTGGCTTTTTGGCTAAGATCAAAGTGTAGTATCTGTTCCGATGGATACTGCACGCCTGTCCTGTGCAGTTCTAGGAGGTCCACCCTCCCAGGCTTCGCCTCCCCTCTTTGGGGAGGAGTAAGTTTATTGCTTACTGTCTGAGGCGCTCCTACCGGGGAATGCCGACGGGGCTGCCCATGAAATTTTTAAATGGTCAGAGTGCTCACCTCTCGGGCGCTGGCTTTTCAACCCCCACTTTCCGACCCGACCTTGGGTCACACCTTACTTGTGGGAGTAGGATAAAACTGGCCTTGTGCCTAACTCCTGGAGAGGAGTAAATAATACTTTTTGGCCTTTTGGTTAAGATCAAAGTGTAGTATCTGTTCCGATGGATACTGTACCCCATAGACTGGTATTGTCTTGGCCTCCGGGGCTTGATTTACGCGCCGGTCTATGGGTCTGTCCTGTGCAGTTCTGGGAGGTCCACCTTCCCAGGTTTCGCCTCCCCTCTTTTGGGAGGAGTAAGTTTATTGCTTACTGTCTGAGGCGCCCCTACCGGGGAATGCCGACGGGGCTGCCCAGGCAATTTTTAAACCCCACTTTCCCAACCCGACCTTGGGTCACATCTTACTTGTGGGAGTAAAATAAAAACTGGCCTTGTGCCTTACTCCTGGAGAGGAGTAAATCAATACTTATTTGTATAATTCTTCTCTTGCTCTCTCTCTCTCTCTCTCTCTCTCTCTCTCTCTCTCTTTATATATATATATATATATATATATATATATATATATATATATATAAAATGGGGATAAAATGATCCGACGTAATGGAAAATGACAACGGAAAGCCAAAACCTTATAAATTGTTATTTTTCATTTTAATACTAATCTAATAGCTATAGAAATCAAAAAATTAAATAAAATAAATTGGTAATAAATAAACTAACTGCATAGTTTAAAAAAGACGAATTACACCCAGGCAACACCGGGTTAATACAGCTAGGATATATATTGGTGTACAGTTATATACAGTTCAGTGCGTTCTGAGATACAGATCCATATTACTTGAAGAGAGTACGTAGCACGTACGAAAAATCCAGGATATATATATTACATTTTTAATTTGAGATGATATATAATTATTTCCACAATCAGACAACACCGCTGCCCACAAAAACCATCAACGCCACAGACTCGAGTTTCGCCCTATTTTGGGCTCATCAGTAAGACATACCCGACCACAAGATTTGAAGCCTGAGCCACTTGTATGTGAGTCGAGTACTTTGCCACCTGAGCCACAACGCCACATACAAGAAAGTCTATAACTACCACAGATTAAACAAATTGTGACGAAGGCCGACTGTCGAATGTACCTACTTTTCTAAACAAGATGTGTATGCATCTAACTACAAAGACCCAGGCCGATGTCTCACAAGTAAGATTTTACATTCGCTAGGACGATGTCATCCAATAAGATAACCAGCGAGCAAATAAATATTATATTTTTAATGCAAGATGATATATGATTATTTCCACAATCAGACAACGCAGCGACTGACAGAAACCATGAAAGCTACAGACTGGAAGCCCTAGACTCGAGTTTCGTCCTTCTTTGGGCTTATGATATAGATATGATTGTTCAGGTGTAGATGAAACGGTCAGTAAAGTAAAATGGAATTTTAAAAACTGAATAAAGAAGTCGTCATTGGAATTTAGCATTTTATTGTTTATTATATATGTTCTCCAGTAAAAAAAATAACATCAATCGAGCTTGACTATTAATAATAAATATATACACAAATATATACTTATATATAAATGCTTATATATATATGCATTTATATATACATGCATTTATATATATATATATATATATATATATATATATATATATATATATATATAATACTTTAAAATACAGCAACATTTGTGTAATTAACGGATACATTCTATTAGACATAGACGAACAACACAGGTAAGGAGGACATTTTTTGATAACTAATATAAGTTAGCTAAACATTTATCTGTAACAAAACTTAGATCTAATATACGGAACGTTTATGTTTTTGTCTTTTAAAGGAAGTGGGGTCTGATCAACTCTGCTGAGAAACCATGAAATAAAATACTGTTTCGTTTTTAAATTCCCGAAATATTTTTTCATGGTAAACAACTGATGATCCCTTAAATAATGTTAAGACTAGTGTAAATTCTTGGAAGCAAACTAATATAGTAACTACAAAAAATAAATTGACTTACATGAGTGATTTTCTACTGAACGACTTGGGACTAAAATGTTTTGTTTTGTTTTTGTTTTGGGGGTTGTTTTTTTTCGTATATAGTTTTAATGGTTGAGAAACTTCTGAGACTATATATATATATATATATATATATATATATATATATATATATATATATATATATATATATAAAATTAAATACTGTCTTGTTTTTAAATTCCCGAAACAGTTTTTCATGGTAAACAACTGATGATCCCTTAAAATAGTGTTAGAAACTAACTAATATAATAACTGTAAAAAATAAATTGACTTACATGAGTGATTTTCCACTGGAAGACTTGAGACTATAAGTTTTTTTTATATATATTATTATTATTTTTTTTTATATATATAGTTGTAATGGTTGAGAAACTTCCGAGACTATATATATATATATATATATATATATATATATATATATATATATATATATATATATATATGTGTGTGTGTGTGTGTGTGTGTGTCAGGTTCATATTATATTCCAATAACCATGTTTTTATTTTTATTTTTTTTTTTTTACAAAGAATACCACAAAATGAAAAATTAGACTATACGAGTCTAATTATTCACCTTGTATTATTTGCTTATGTCCAGCGCCGCGAATTTAATAATTGCTTTAAGTAATATTACCCGTGCAAACATGAGCATCACCAAAAAATCAGCATAATAAATAAGATAGTGTATAGTATCGGAAATAAATTTCAAATATTAAACACACACACACACATAAGGAGAGAGGGAGGGAGATAGATAGATAGATAGATAGATAGATAGATAGATAGATAGATAGATAGATAGATAGATAGATAGATAGATAGATAGATGGCAACTAACCTTAAAAGATGAACCGCCTAATAAAATTAGAAAATGTAACGCCCTATTTGTTTTAACCCCTGTCCTAACCCTAATATATTTTCAGTCTGTCTTTCTCCACATATTGACTATAAACCTCACATACATTTTCTCTTCTCTTTCAGCTACGATCATCGGAGCGTGTGGCTGTACCTCGAATGGATGCTTGGTCCGGCCATCACTATATTTATCATCATCAGCACCATCATGATTGTCTACATGGCCGCCGAGCGATACCTGGCCGTGTGCCATCCCTTTAAAGCCAGGAGGGTAATATCCCTGCGGCGGACCCGTATAATCATCGCCCTGGTATTTGTCGGTTGTGCCCTGGCCACAATCCCAATATTCATGGAGCGAGGCATCGTGGCCAAGGACAATGACGGCCAGCAGCTGTACTGGATTGAGAAGTATTTTTCCACAAAGGTAGTCGGCATCCGCCGGCTTTGCTGGTCAGTCCTCTTCGACGTCATTCCGTGCGGACTTCTCATCTATTTCAACACATGCCTGATCTATAGCATACACAAGGCCAAGAAACTTAGGATGAATATGGCACCTTTAAACTGTGGGGACGAGAGGCGCTCGACTATGAATCGCCACTCAAGTTATTCAAGCTACCGACACAGATCGAGCAAATCGGCTGCAGCGAACGCAGTCGGGCCCGGCTGCGCTGTAGCCAACACCACCGTAAATTCATCATTGCGCTCTGATTCCAACAACGTCTGCCACGAACGGTCGACCTCGGTACGCGGCGCAGAGATAGAGGCGCACCTAAGAACTGAGGGCCGTTCTATGCGTTCACAGTCGGTGACCCACAGGCGTCGTCATACCGACACGGCCCTGAACAGCGTCACGGCCACTCTAGTGTCAATTGTAGTCATGTTTTTGGTTCTTGTGTCACCATCGGAAATCTTAAAGTTTTCTTTTAACCTGGCCAAAGTAGATAGTGCTCTTTCGGCTGTTATTCGGGACGTGACAAACTTTATGCAGGCCTTGAATTTCTCGGCCAATTTTATCCTGTACTGTGTTATGAACAAATATTTCCGGGAGACATTAACCGCCATGTTCTGTTTCTTTACTAACGTACAGGTGTCGCTGTCAAAGAAAACTGAGTACCCGACGATAACCCTCAGAGGATCCCCCTCGTCGTCGTGAAGGATTAAAAAGACAGTAAGATAAAAGCCGAAATTTAAAAAATAATCCATAGAAAAAAAAAGAACGGATGATACCAGTATTAAAAAAATAAAGAAATGGAAAAGAATTTTAAAATATTAAACAAGTTTATTAACGAACAAAGATAGTTAACCAATATTGTTTTAATTAAAAACAAAAAACAAACACGGATGCGTGTTTAAGCCAGTTTAAATTTTAAATGGATGATTTTAAATGTTTCCTATCTGGAAAAGAATGCACCGTATTTTCTGTCACATAAGACGCTCAGAATAACAGGAAACCTTTGTTTTTCAAAACGAAATGTTTATGTGCGTCATGTATACGCACGTTACGCCGAACTTTCGGACTACCGTCGCCATCTTGTGCGAACTTCTGCTTCAACATAAACTCCCGTCATACGACACAATCAGTTTGTTAGATTTATTTTTGTTTAAGCTCGTCTGACATGATGGAGATTACGGTAAAAACATAAAAACGGTTCGACAAAATCGTTCGATAAAACCGGTACGACAATTCTATTGACTATAATGTAAAAAAAAATACATTGCTCTGAAATTCGTAAAGAATAATTTTTTAATATCTCCATGTATACGAGGCCTGTAATAAAAGTATCTGACCTTAGTCCAGAAAAAAATATTTCAAATACGTGACGGGGTCGGGACCCTAATACCCTTCAAAGTAGGCCCCTTTTGCTTGTACACACTTATCCCACCGATCCATCCACTGCCGGAAACACCTCTGACAGTCTTATTTTGGAATGGTGTTCATCTCCGCCGTCGCGTTCCTCATTATCTTTTTTTTTCGCACCCTCTCAACAACAGCTGCACTCCGAGCAGTTTGGGGACCTGCCAGAACGCTGGTCACTCTCCGCTTATTTGCGGCCATTTTTTGAATCGGTTGAACCACTCCTTAATTTGTGTTACACCCATCGAATCTTCTACAAACGCCTGCTGAATCTAAAGCGACGGCGGAGATGTACACCATTCCAAAAGAAGACTTCCAGAGGTGTTTCCGGCAGTGGATGGATCGTTGGGCTAAGTGTGTGCAAGCACAAGGGGCCTACTTTGAAGGGGATTGGGGTCCTAACCCCGTCACGTATTTTAAGTATTTTTCTGGTCTAAGGTCGGATACTTTTTAGACAGTCCTTGTGCATTCGTTTTTTTTTTTGATAAACATTCATTGTAAAGAGACAAAAAGAAAGAAATGAAGACGGATGATGAAACGAAAAAAGCAATCGCTTTCAAAATGTGTTTTTTGATGTTTCTTGGACTTTTCTGTTATGGTTTGTTATTGTTTCATTGTGAATAAAAATTTAAAAAATAAAGACTTTCTTTTTCGAATAAAATGAGGAAAGCGTCTTCTTTTTTTTTTTCAAATCAGAAAATAACGATATTTGATGGCCGAAGAGATCAAAGGGATAACGATCATAGCGACGATCAATAAAACAAATTCTTATTTAAGAGACAAAAGATGGAAACTAAATAAGTATATATGGCGCTTGTTCGTAATACACAACCACCCGTTTTTCAGAACTTTTTTTACTAACAATTTTTTTTTAATTTTTGGGGTGTACAATTAACTATGATGTGGCTAGATAATTCCATGTTTTGGGGGATTGCTTGGAGCTCAGACGAGCAGAGAATAGTTAGAATCAACATACAAGGCTGCGTCATGGAACAAGCTGCCAGATGCCCTGGTCATCGTTCAGGTGTCTAACCTATCCAATGCGGAACTGGGTGGTTATGGCCGCTGATCTGTGGATAATTACCCATTACTTTAACAACAGATGATGCGAGGGAATGTTATTCATCAGGTGTTCTGTATCGAACTCGGGAACCGTTTGTCTGGACTCTCGAACCCAATCTCTTTATTGTCACTGGGGTACCATGCTCGGATCCCATTTTTGGGGCTCTGGGACACACTCGTTAATTCTCTGTTGTTTTCAGTCTGCTGCTGCTGCTGCTGCTTATCGCCGTATTGCTGCTGCTGTCGCTGAATGTTACTTTCACTGCCTTCGCCCAGGATTGAACTTAGCACCTCCAGATAACTGGCAAGTTTCGAACAAACGGCCATGTGTCACTAAGATGTTGTGGGCGTGGCAGCCAAGATGAAGAAGTCAGTCCGAACACTGAAATCCATAATGAAAACGCCTCATCTCAGAAATACAGTCCAATGCGGAACTGGGCGGTTATGGCCGCTGATCTGTGGATAATTACCCATCACTTGAACAACAGATGATGCGAGGAAATGTTATTCTAGCGTTCATCATCATCAACAAGAAATTACATTTTACCCAAGCCCCAAGTTGTGGTTTCCACGGGACCCAGAAAAAAATATACCATAGGCGCCTTCGGTCTTAATAGAAAAAAAACCAGCATTCTATGGCCGTGTTTTTGATCCGTGGCACAGCCTACCAGAGAAGGTAGTGGCGATGCCTACCATATCCAGGTTAAAAGTCGGCCCGTGACAATAAAGGGATTGGGTTCGAGAATCCAGACAGACAGTTCCCGAGGTCGATACAGGACACCTGATGAAGGCCGGAGGGCAGAACGGTCGAAACGTTGTAAGCATGGCAGCCAAGATGAGGAAGTCAGTCCGACACTGAAATCCATAATGAAATCACCTCATCTCAGAAATACAGACAATCATTTAGCCTCTTTTGTATTGAACATTGACGTGAGCCTGTCAAGAAATATCCTGTCATTCATATTTGATATCTTACTATTTTTAGAACAGCATTTACCTGTTCATATTTACTCAAGTTGTTTAGAAAAACGGCCACACGTATATCCGAATTTCTTAATTGGTCCCCCGATTGTATAACCTATGTTTTGAGGCATTTCCGTCCGTCCGTCCGTCCGTCCGTATTTTTCTCCGCAACCATCCATTGAATTTCTCTGAAATTTTGCATGAAGTTGTAACTTCGGTCAGGTTAGAAAGTGACATTCTCCGATTTTTGAAAAAAAATCTGGTTAGCCTTTTAGGAGGGGCAAAAGGCCCCGAAATGGCAAAAAATGACATTTTTTGCCCCATAACTTTTCATCCATCCATTCAATTTCTCTGAAACTTGGCAAAAATGTGGAGGCAATTGTTCCTAATAGAAAATAAGTATCGCTGACCTTGGAAAAAGTCTGGTTCGCGCCCCTAGGGGGTCAAAAGCCCCAAAATTGCAAAAAATGACCCTTTTCTCCCATAACGTTTGATCCATCCATTCAATTTTTCTGAAACTTGGCCAAAATGTAGAGGCAATTGTTCTGGATATGAAATGAGCATCCTTGACCTCAGAAAAATTCTGGTTCGCGTCCCCAGGGGGTCAAAGGGGGAGGGGGGGTCAAAAATGCCCCAAATTTCCCAAATTTATTGCATTTTACACTCGCCACATCGAGTCACATACAGAGGGGGGCCACGCATGCGCGGCTTGTTGTATTTTGTATCTGTTCCGTCAAGATGACAGATGACATGCCTATAATTGAAATGAGATCAGATGTATCTTTCAGTGGATATAAATTGCGCTAATTCATTTAAGAGATGTTTGCGCCTAAATTCAGCTTTAATTTGCCGTCTAATTTGGTAACTGACAAGTTAAACGTGCTGCGTTCACCTTAATTCCTCATCAACTATAATCCCGAGATGTTAAGCGCCATGAGTTCTTTCAATAACATTGTTTCTAATTCTGCTCACTTCCAAACAGATGTCTTTTATTTTCGTAAGATTAACTATTTGCTTGCCTCCCCACGAGAACAGAGTTAGCCACAGTGGCGGGTTTTTATGTGTTGAAAATCCAGTTCCAAAAAAGGGGGCATTCTGCAGTAAGTCGATCTTTGGTTTTCTATCGACAGCCTCGTAACTTTCGCTTCCCTTATTTTGCCATTTAGTCCTCACATTCCGTGTGCGATGGTTCTGACAAAGGGGGAAGAATTGATATTTTCTGGATCGGAATCTATCCATCTGCCAATTATCGTTGATTGGTTAGTTTTGGGCCTTGAAGTGGTCCTTGTCCGGAGCGATTTTTTTAAAAGATATCAATACAAATTGTCTCAGTCTGAAAGGACCTCTCTTTCACCCACAAGGGACAGAAAATATACTTTACCTCAATCCCAACACTAAGTTCACTGCAAAAATGTTTTTAATCAGTACTTAATTTAATTGCAGTTTTTACATTTAATATTTTAGTACAAATGATTATCATCTTCAAATATGTGATATTTATCCACCCGTGCTGCATAACTGAGGGTAGAAAGTAATGTTACCAGTACCGATACCTGTGGGACATCATTATAAAGAGACTTGGTATTGGTGACGTGAAAGCGACATGGACTGACGACTTGGACGGGAGTGTTCGAATCCTGATAGTCGCATAGCACCACTTTCAGTATGGGTGTTAGCAATCTTCATGTAGTCCCGTCTGTATGTATGTGATTCTAAGAAAAACTGGAGAAGCCAATGCCAACAACAGAATCGTCACGGTCAAATGTCGTACTGTTGCTAATTAATGGGAATTATATGTTTATCATGATAAAGCTCACTTCAACCCGACTCACGCCTTTTCGAAATCACACTTTGATGTCGACTATTCGACCAAGCAAATCATCATAGAAACCGATGGCTCAGAGCTCTTTTTTTATCATATTAAACCCCAAACAAGGCAGGCCGCCACTGTAGATGTAAGGGACTACTGTGAAAAGGGGTGAGAGTTTTTTTTAGGAGGGGGTAAACCTAAATTGGGAGCTGTGCAGCGAGATGTCTGTTTACATTAGTTTTAAATTTCTGCATGTCAGTACCGTCAGGAAAACAGTGAGCGGGGAGGGAGTTCCACAGTCCAGCAGCACCAGGAAATCAGCCTTTGGAGTAGGAAGCTCTTCGGCATCTGGGGACGTCCACAGTAACACTAAACCTTAACCCTAACCCTAACCCTAACCCTAACCCTAACCCTAAACCCTGACCCTAATCCTAACCCTTAACCCTAACCCAACTCTTACCCTAACCCTAACCCTAACGACTAACCCTAAACCCTAATCCTAACCCTTACTTTTACCCTAACCCTAAACCTTAACCCTAACCCTAAGCTTAACCCTAACCTCTAACTTTAACTCTAACCCTAACCCCAACCCTAACCCTAAACCCTAACCCTTACCCTCACCCTAAATCCTAACACTAACCCTAACCCTAACCCTAACCCTAAACCGTAAACCTAACCCTAAACCCTAAACCCTAACCCTTATCCTAACCCTAACCTTAACCCTAAACCCTAAACCCTAACCTTTACCGTTACCCTAACCTTTACCCTAACCCTGACCCTAACCCTTACTCTAACCTTAAAGCCTAAACCCTAACCCTAAATCTTAATCCTAACCCTTACCCTAACCCTAAATCCTAACACTAACCCTAACCCTAAACCCTAAACCTGACCCTAAACCCTAAACCCTAACCCTTATCCTAACCCTAACCTTAACCCTAAACCCTAACCTAACCTTTACTCTAACCTTTACCCTAACCCTGACCCTAACCCTTACTCTAACTCTAAAGCCTAAACCCTAACCCTAAGCTTTACCATAACCCTACCCCCAACGCTAACCCTTACCCTAACCCTTACCCTAAACCTAACCCTTAACCCTAACCCTAACCACTAACCCTAATCTCACGCACGATCTATTTAATGTAGATCTAAATGTAGATAAATTTCTACTAAGCCACCTAGAAAACAAGAATTAGATGGACAGAATTATTTTTTTAAATGATAAAAAAATGAAAAATATAAATTTAGATAAATAAAATCTAAATAAAAGATTAAATAAATTAAAATAAATAAATAAACTGTAAATAAGTAAAACGTTTTTAAAATATAATAAAATGGATGAATAAAAAAAATAAGCAAATGAAAATAATTAATAAATTTACAAAAATAAAAAATAAATATATACGAGCGGTTTCTCTGCATATCTTTGTTTCTATCTGCCGATGCAAGAAAAAAAACAATTTTTCACGAGTAAAATGTTACGAATATTTCAATAGTTTGTGCAATAATATGGAGAGGGCTCTGTGGTCGGGTCAGACATGCATATGTATGATTCTCGGCTAAATATTATGCATTTCTGTATATTAGATGTACATTAAATAGATTGCGCGTGAGATTAGGGTTAGGTGTTATGGTTAGGGTTAGATTTGGGTTAAGGTTTAGGGTTAGGGTTGGGGTTGGGTTTAGGGTTAGGGTAAGGTTTAGGGTTAGAATTTAGGGTTTGGGTTAGGGTTATGTTATGGTTATGGTTATGGCTAGGGTTAGGGTTACGGTTACGGTTACGGTTACGGTTAGGGTTAAGGTTTAAGCTTGTGGTTATGGTTAGCGTTATGGTTAAGATTTAAGGTTAGGTTTAGGGTTAGGGTAAGGTTTAGGGGTAGGGTTAGGGTTAAGGTTTAGGGTTAAAAATAGCTTGATGAAAAATTCTAAATTCAATGTTTAATTTAAATAATTAACACGGTTCTTCATAGTTTAATAAAAAAAGGATTGTATTATGATTTAATAATTGATTGAATAGGAAACTTATAAAAAAACTAGACGTTTTCAATTTTGTATAGCTCATTTCAACTGTTCTGTGATAACGCGTCTGTGTCAGCTCCGCATGAAAATGTACGCTTGAACGCCAAACAAACAGGCGCGTTTATCTTGTTTTTATCACGTCCTCTACGTTTTAGGTGGAGTTTGTAACTATGCATGTTTGTTTGTGTACAGCCCAGCGTCCATATCGCTTGACCAATCGTCACTAAAAATGGTCAAAATATTGGTCGTGGTCTAAATTAAAACTGATGTCATTTTGGGATATCTAAGGCAAAGGTCAATGTCAAATTCATTGAAATGGTCACATTAATATTTTGGGCGATTTCGGTGCCGTTTATCGTATAGATTCACTACTTGGCCCATATTTTAGTCAATGAAGTCCCGTATCTTCTATGACCTTGACATGTGACTTTGATGTTTAACGGTTACGTCATGGTCGACATTTTGATAAATTTCAACTTCTGATTTTTCAAACTTTGATGTATGGATCTGATGTCTTTCGGTAACAGTAATAACGATGATGCAAAAGTTCAGTCTTATTAGATAAATCGTTTTTTTTAGTTAGCAACGTTTCCACGGCATAACTTCGTGTATACTGTTTACATTACGAAGAAGTAAGAATTTGGTCCATCCTTACGTTGTCAAGTAGAGGTATGCAGTCTCGTGATTGATTTATGTTCTCATCATCATCATCATCATCATCATCATCATCATCATTATTATTATTATTATTATTATTATTATTATTTGTACTCACTAGGAGTTCTCACACAGATCATCGTCAGTGATTGCTCACCGACAATAACCAGTGGTATTTCCTGGAGTCTGAGTGACAACAAACCTCCCCAGATTTCCAGTATTCTTCACCTCTTTTCGATAACGATGCGGTATCGCAACAGCCACTTATCATTGATTTCTCGCTGGTAAGGACAATTGGTCTTCTCTGGGAGTTGGGTGGCAATAAGCCTTCCTACGGTCTCAGCATTCTCCGAATTTTTCCGGTGGAGGTCTGGTTTGTGCTGTCTCTCCTCGGTCTTCTCATCCTCCTCGACCCTCTACAAATATCGTGTCTGATGTCAGCATAGGCCGGCACAATTTAAAAAAATAAAAAATTTTAATCAATTCAAAAAAAAAAATTTTTTTAATTTAATTTTTAATTTTTTTAAATTTTTAAATTTTTTCTTCGGTTTCTCTTTAATTTCTCAAAGATTTCCTCTTTTTCCATATTTTAAAAGTCGTTTTCAATTTTTTAATTTTTTGGGGGGGAGAGGGGGGAGCTTATAGTGTTTCTTGTCATTTCTGTTTCTTTGGTTCATTTTTGTGTGGTGATAGCTGAGGCCGGTGTAATTTATTGGGGGGAGGGGAATTATGAAGTGATGTTTCTTGCAGTGTCTATTCCTTGGTTCGTGTTGTGGTGTTCTTCGTGTGGTTTTGTTTTCTCCCTGTTGTAAATTCCTTGTGACTGGTTACCCTTTGTAGCTTATGCGGGTTTGTCTCCGTATTCGAGGATTTTCCTTAAAATTGCAGCTGTTTTGATCATTGCCGTCCTTTGTATGGTTTCGATGGTCTCTTTGATTCCAATTTCTCCCAGTCTTTTCTCCATGTCTTTTGGGAGTTGTTCCTAGTGCTCACACGATTATTGGTATTATACTAACTTTCTTCATGCTCCATATTCCTTTCAGTTCTCTGGCTAGTTATGTGTATTTACTTCGTTTTTCTGTGTCTTTGGTCTTTATTCTGTGGTCTGCTGATACGGCGAAGCCTACGATTTTACAAAATGTGTCCTTCTTGTCTATTATAATAACATCAGGTCTCCTTGATTGTATGAGTTTATCTGTTTGTATATCCATATCCCAGAGAATTTTGTGTTTTTCGTTTTCCAGTACTGTTTCTGGTTTATGTTTGTACCATTTGTCTGCATATTCGAAATTCAATTGTTTGCACAGTTCCCAGTGTATTACTTTCCCAACACAGTCATGTCTGTTCTTGTATTCTTTTTGGGCAAGTTTGCTACATTAACTTATTATATGATTTACTGTTTCGTCTCGTTTTCCATACAGTCTGCATTTACTGTTTTCCTGGGTTTTATCTATTTTAGCTTTAATGTAGTTTGTCCTAATCGCATTGTTCTGTGCAGCCATCAGTAAAGATTCCGTTTCTCTGTTCCAGTTTCCTTTTCTTAGCCATGTCCAGCTATTTTCGTTACTTTCTTCTCTTGTGAGTCTTCTGAAGCGTCCATGTAGTTGTTTTTCTTCCTATTTTTCTTTTCTTGTCTGTTTGTGTCCAGTTTCGATGCTTCCTGCGTTGTTCGTTGGGACGGTGTCTCTTGCTGCGGTGATCAGCCTTTCTGTGTTCTGGCGTATGTATTTCTCCAGCTCTGTTATAGTGTTGTCTACACAGTCTTCTATACTTACCAGTCCTCTTCCCCCTTCGTCTCTCTACACGTAGAGTCTGTCTGTATCGTTTTTTGGATGTAGTGCGTTGTGCATAGTCATTCATTTTCTAGTCCTCTGGTCAAGGTGCCTGATTTCTTTTTTACTCCAGCTTATGAATGGTCCAGAATATCTTATTAGTGATACTACACATATATTTATTCCTTTGATTAGGTTTCTGCTATATAATTTTGTTTCAAAGAGCTTTCTTGTTCTTCTCAGATATTAATTTCCAATCTTCTCTTTTATTTCATTTGATTTGATTGTGTCTGCTTCCAAAACTCCTAAATATTTATGGCTGTCTTGTTCACCTAGCGCCCTCATCTGCTCTTGGTTTGGTATTTCCATGCCCTCAGTTTTCTCCAGATTTCCTTTTTTAATCTCTAGCAATGCACAATTTTCCATTCCGAATTCCATTTGAATGTCCTGACTGAAGATTTTAGTCGTATTTATCAGCTTTTCCAGTTCTTTTTTGTTTTTTGCAAATAGCTTCAGGTCGGCCATATACATGAGATGGTTTATTCGTTATTCTCTGCCTGTGAACTTGTATCCGGCATCACATTTCCTGAGTATGTAGTTGAGTGGCATCATGGCTATGATAAACAGTAGTGGTGATAGGGAGTCTCCTTGGAAAATGCCTCTCTGTAGTTTTATCTCCGTTAAGTATTGTCCTCCAGCTGTCAGTTCTAATCTCCATGTTTCCATTGCTTTCTTGATGAGATTAATAATCCTGTCGGGTATCTTGTACATTTTTAAGCATTCAATTATCCATGCTTGGGGGATTCTGTCGTACGCTTTCTTGTAGTCAATCCATGCCATAGATATCTTCTTTTTCTTGCTTTTAACTTCTTTCAGAATCTTTTGATCTATGTATAACAGATCATGCATCCCTCTTTTCCCTTTCTGGCATCCTTTTTGTTCCTCGGGAAGTAGCCCACGACTGTTCAGGGAATGGTAAATTTGCTCTCTCAGTTGTGCGTTAGGATTTTCCACATCGTCGGTAAACAGGTTATTGGTCTGTAATTGCTTGGGGGCGTTCCCTCCTTGGCGTTTTTTTTTGTATTAGTGTTGTCCTTCCTTTGGTCATCCACTCTGGTACGTCTGTTTTATGGATACATCCTCTCAGTTTCTGTGCTAGCCTTTCATGTAGGGTCGTGAATTTTTTGAACCAGTACGCATGTATTCCATCGTCACCTGGTGCTTTCCAGTTTGCCATTTGTTTTAGCGTTGTCTTAATAGTTTTTTCATTAATTTCTGTTTCCGTTCCTTCTTCAATTTCTAGAACTTTATCTTTCATGTCTTTCAGCCATTTAGCATTTTTGTTGTGATCTTCAGCCTTTTCCCATATCTTGTTCCAGAAATGTTTTGTTTCTGTTGGGTCCGGTTGTTCTGTTGATGTTCTTTCTCCGTTTACGTTTTTGTTAAACTGGCTTTCATTGATTTTAAAGGTCCTGTTTTGTTTGTACTGTTCCGATTTGTATCTGTATCGTCTCAATATTCCTTCTTTTGCTGCTATGTTTGGTTTTAGTTCTTCGTGTTTCTTATTTAGTCTTTCCTTGCGATTCAGATTTCTGCTCTTCCATCGTTTACTGTTCTCCTTCATCCTATTTATGGTTTTAGCTTCCTTTTGAAGTTTAGTGATCTGGGTTTCCAGTCTGATCTCCCATCCAGATTTCGTCTGTCCATTCTTTTGGTCAGTCTTCTTTTCATTTTTTAGTTTCATACTTATTGATTTTGCCCCCGCATACATCAGGTTGCTTAGATCTGTGATAGTGTATGTTGGGATGTACATGAGTACTCTGTTTACTTTCTCTGTTTAAACTTTTAACTTCTTCCAGTCTTCGTTCCTTAGGGATGGGAGTTTTGTTTTGTTCTCGGACATGAATTGTTTGATGTTTTCCACTTCTTTTGTTTCTTTCTCTGATGGTTCTAAAGTTTCGTCGTCTTCGCCTTCTTCGGTTTCTGTGTTTATGTTTTCCCCGTCTTCTTCCTGGGAGTTTTCGTCAAGTGGTGTGTCTTATATGTCACGCCATTTATCTTTTGTTTAATTTCCGTTAATTCCATCTCCGAGAACCACCCTCTCTTGAGTATCTGTCTTGCTTGATCTGCTATCCTTTGTGCCGTTGTATGGTAGTCAGTAGAAATGTCCCGACAGATCTTTCATTCGTTTCCGATACCCTCTTTCTGTGGAGTAGCGGCTTTTGTAGTAGCATTCCATTACCAGTCTGTTCTCTTTTGTGGCCCATTTCTTTCTATGGCTTTTTGGTCTGTTATTTTCATTCTTGCTTTCTTGTGTTTGGTCAGTGTCCTTATCATATTTGGAATTTGATGGGTTACCTACCTGTTTTTGTCCGTGGTCTTGTTCTCTGAAACTTATTAATAATAATAATAATAATAATAATAATAATAATAATAATAATAATAATAATAATAATAATAATAATAATAATAATAAGAGCAAAAAACAATAATAATAGCACAGATAAAAATGTCGTTTTGTCTTTGCAAATGGTATCGATGGAGAAATATTGATTTTTTAATCTCAAAGTTTCGAAAGTCTCGAAAACTTGCGGACAATAATTAATAATCTTAATATCTAAATCCATTTTTGTGTTGTTAATAATTTACTATAATAATAATAATAATAATAATAATAATAATAATAATAATAATAATAATAATAATACAATAGAAATAAAAGTTCTACGATAATTAGTGACGACCGCCCATTACCACCCACTTAATTTAGCACAGATAAAAAGTGTAATTCTGTCTTTTCAAATCGCATCGTGGTAGGACTATGGATTTTTTTTTAATCTCGATATTTTGAAAGTCTCGAAGACTTGTGAACAATATCTAAATCCTTTTGTTGTTTGTTTTTAATAATAATAATTACTAAAAATCATATTATAAAAATCTAAATTAAAATAAAATAGAAACAAAATATTAAGATCAACAACAAAATGAAATCTAGCCATTCCGATTTCACTGATTTAAACTGGATTTAAAACGTTAAACATCAAAAAGTGTCTAGAATTTTTTCATATATTAAAAAAATTAACAGAAAATGTCAGTAAAATAAAATATCTTTTTGAGATTCCTACCTGTTATTATATTACAATAAATTATAGAGAGTAAAAACTGGACCTCGGGTTTACTTTCGTCAGTCTCGTAACTCCTGCTTCACTTATTTTGAACTTTAGTCCTCACATTTCATGGGCGATGTTTCTGACAAAGGGGGAATAATTGCTGTTTTCTGGGTCGGAATCTATCCATCTAACAAAGGAGAGTAGAAAGTGGACCTTGGGTTTACTTTCGGTAGCCTCGTAACTCTCGCTTCACTTATTTTGAACTTTAGTCCTCACATTCCATGGGCGATGTTTCTGACAAAGGGGGAAGAATTGCTGTTTTCTGGGTAGGAATCGATCCATATAACAAAGGAGAGTAGAAAGGTGACCTTGGGTTTACTTTCGTCAGCCTCGTAACTCTCGCTTCACTTATTTTGTCCTTTAGTCCTCACATTCCATGGGCGATGTTTCTGACAAAGGGGGAAGAATTGCTGTTTTCTGGGTCGGAATCTATCACTCTAACAAAGGAGAGTAGAAAGTGGACCTTGGGTTTACTTTCGGTAGCCTCGTAACTCTCGCTTCACTTATTTTGTCCTTTCGTCCTTACATTCCATGGGCGATGTTTCTGACAAAGGGGGAAGAATTGCTGTTTTCTGGGTCGGAATCTATCTCTCTAACAAAGGAGAGTAGAAAGTGGACCTTGGGTTTACTTTCGTCAGCCTCGTAACTCTCGCTTCACTTATTTTGTCCTTTAGTCCTCACATTCCATGGGCGATGTTTCTGACAAAGGGGGGAAGAATTGCTGTTTTCTGGGTCGGAATCTATCCATGTAACATTTCTCGTTGCCTGCGTTTTTGACCTTGAAGTAGTATTTTTTTTAGTTCCTTACATCAAGTAGCTTCATTTGAATGGCACTCAAATCTTTTAACTAATTAGAGATATCTCTGAAAAATACAGATGTTTGTGAAATGCGGTTAATCATCATTCAGATCCTAAAAGAACAGGGCGCTGATGGTTATACTTTAAAACAAAACTTCGCTTCAATTATTTGTCAGTTTTAATTTTTTAGAGCAAAGAAGAGGAGGCTTAATTATTATTATTTACTCACTAGGAGTTATCACACTGGTCATCGTCAGTGGTCGCCCACTGCCGACAACCTGTGGTATTCCCTGGAGTCCGAGTGACAACAAGTCTCCTCAGGCCTCCAGTATGCTCCACCTCTTTTCGTTCATCACCGCTGATGACCTTGCGGTAATCGCAACAGCCACCTACCAACGATTTCCCGCTGATAAGGGTCATTGGTCACCTCTGGGGCCCGAGTGGCAACAAGCCTTCCCAAGGTCCCAGAGCTGTCCGCGCTCTTCCAGTGGAGGTCTGGTTTGCGCTTTCCCTCCTTATTATTATTATTATTATTATTATTATTATTATTATTTTTTTTTTTTTTTTTTTTTTTTTTTTTTTTTACTCACTAGGAGTTCTCACACAGATCATCGTCAGTGATTGCTCACCAACAACAACCAGTGGTATTTCCTGGTGTCTGAGTGACAATAAGCCTCCCCAGATTTCCAGTATTCTTCACCTCTTTTCGATAACGGTGCGGTATCGCAACAGCTTCTTACCATTGATTTATCGCTGGTAAGGACAATTGGTCTTCTCTGGGATTTGGGTGGCAATACGCCTCCCCAAGGTCCCAGCATTCTCTGCACTTTTCCAGTGGAGGTCTGGTTTGTGCTGTCCCTCCTCGGTCCTCCATCCTCCTCGACCCTCTACAAAAATGTTGTCTGGTGTCAGTCTAGGCCGGCACCATTTTTAAAAAAAAGTAATTAATTTAAAAAATAAATAAATAAATGAATAACAAAAAAAAATTTTAAACATTTTTTTTAATTTTTCATTTTTTTAAATTAAATTTTTTTTTTTTTTAAATTTAAAAAAAAAATTTAATTCTTTCTTCTT
>OY744534.1:91139589-91144589 GCA_963556195.1 Sepiola atlantica | reverse complement strand
CGGCAGCCCCTGGCGGGGCACTCATACGTCGAAATCGACGGGAGAGTTTATCATATAATATTTGTTTGTTTTTTAATTATATATGTATGTATACGTTTCGTCCTTTTTAATGAGGACTCATCAGCATACAGATATAACTATTCACTACTGGTCGTGTGATTCGAAACCCCGGCTAGGAGTATTTTAGAACTCAAGTCCCGGCCACCGCTGAATAGCTAAATAAACAGTGATAATTTCAACATTTATTTCGGCGGCTTGATGACGTCATAAGAGCGTTCAACTTAATGATACGAACGATGCATATATATATATATATATATATATATATATATATATATATATATATATATATATATATATATATATATATAAAGGGTAAGGCTACCAACATTTGTAAAAAGTTTTTTTCAACATTTATTTATTATTTTGTTATTTTATCATGTTATAATTTTATAATTTTATAACGCGTTTCGAGCGTGGTGCGCTCTCATCAGATATGTAAATCCATTTGAATAAATGTCTTTAGATTTGAAAGATTGTTGTTTCATTGGAGGAAAAATGTATGTATATATATGTATATATATATAAATTTTGAGTTATTATTTATTCTCATAAAGTCACACTAAGGATAAGTACTTTGATAAGGTATAGTTTTTACCGCATGAACCCTAAATGAATATTGCTTTACTTTTGTTATGGCTAATAAGAAATCGACAATAAACAAAAGTCTTTCTTTGGCAACGCTTTTCCTCATTATTTGGGGACACATTAAGCAGAATACAGATAATATCCTTTTCATGTGTTTAGTTGAAACGTTTCAACTAGTTCTATTGGGAAATTTCCAACCAACCCCAGGCACTAATATTATCAACACGGGAAGCGTGCACAAATTTAAAGAGGAAAAGCAAACCATTTACAGTCCAACTTCAATTAATTTCTAATAAACAAGCAACTTACAAAATTAAACATTCCTGTTTTGCTCATTTACAAAGAACAAATATTTTTTAACAGGGAAGACTTTTTTCAAGACGAGAATAATACATTCGCCTTTCCCAATGACAAACAAACTTCTTCGCTGACTTCGACTACTATTACAGAGTGACCCCTAAAAACATAAGCACTAAATTTGTTAATTATCTGCAAAAACTAAACGAAACTTTGGTTGTAACGTGTTTATTGTGTTTAAAGCATCATCATGTCAAAATATAAGGGTCTTTCGATTGTTTCTTTAATCTAAAACCTGGATTATTTGGATTCTTTTGACTACTTTTTTATTGGAAATCGCACCAGACAAGACATGACGCCACTTGATGTAAGAAGCTAAAAAAAATACTACTTTAAGGTCAAAAACTAACCAACAATGAGTGTTAAATGGACAGATTCCGACTCAGAAAACAGCAATTATTCCCCCTTTGTCTGAAACATGGAATGTGGGGACTAAAGGATAAAATAAGAGAAGCGAGAGTTACGAGGCTTCCGAAAGTTAAGCCAAGGCAAACTTTCTACTCTTCTTACTGTTATTCTCACAAAAACCTAAGGCAACATAGCACTTTTATCTATTGCGCTACGGCTTCTTGCGGAAGTAATAATCTATTTGACAATCTTCTCGAGTTCAAGAGATACTAAGAATACAATTATGAATTATTTAAGATTTCTACTGGGTCATGGCTGACGTAACATGAGCAAGTAAACCCCCTAAAATTAATTAATGGATTAAATAAAGGATTCCGTTCAAAATTCCGTACAGATTTTAGAGTTCGATATAAAGATTCCCGAGTTCAATAAAACTTATCTGAAGCAGGTCGAAGGTTACATCGACAGAAACATTGTGAAAATAACATCCGAGATGAGTAAAAACATTCCGAATAATATAAATAATATAAATGTGTAATATTCATCTCAAAGATTCCGAAATATAATTCCAAAACATTTTCTTCTGTGTCTTTCTGGAAGCGCAACACACATTTGTCTATGACATTCTAAGAAACCGATCGGATATGGCTCAGATGTATTCCCTAGTAACTTCTTTAAGTTCCGTAATGGTCTTGAATCCTCATGCCTAGCTCTGTGAAAGGTAGCCCCAAATAAATAAGGTGCGGGGTAGGGCTTGTGTCTATGACTGTGAGATGCCATCAATAAATCCGTCTTGGAACTGATCATATAGCCAACAAATCTATCTTTCATATAATCCTGGAACAGGTCGAAGGTGTGAGAGATTCTTCATCTTTCTGTAACTAGAACTTTTACAATAAGCCACAGTAACAGGGTGTGTAGCTCACTCTTTCACACAGTTTCGGACTCTGCTGAACTGACTCTCTCACGGCTTTAGGTCAGCTCGCCTTAACGCTTTTTGGCACGTCTTGAATGTCTTCGACGATTGTCGCTGGCTGAAGTACCGCTCACCGATGCTCGAATGTTCCACTTGAAGGAGGCGTGTTCACATTTGACTTATGCACCAAAGTTAACTGCACTTTCTTGAACAAGCTTGTAGTAATGCTTGATGCAGTATATTATTTGATAAAGCTCTCATTGCGATTTAGTTGTGTTCACATAGGTTGCATCAGCCATTTTCTATAAAATGATGATGATTGACGGCTATATGACAAAAAAAGGTCATGTGAGTCATTTTTAGAGGGCAACTTGTATAGGTAACAAAAAAGTCTTCAAGTTTTACTTTTTAAAATCCTCATTGGCCTTTTGGTTAAGATCAGAGTGTATTATCTGTTCTAATGGATGATACACTTTGGATCTGCCTCATCCCGTTCAGTCTCTCATTAACTTCGCTTGATCGAGGACGTCAGGATGTGGTAATACCAGTCGAGCATTCGTTCTCAACAATCAGTCTGACAGGAACTGAACCATTTCGGTGGCCTTTTATCTGCGGGCTGAGGTATACTCTCCTGGGTTTTCCTATGAGTTGCACCCGCACAGGCCTTGCCTCCCTTTTTTGGGGTAGAATAAGTTTATTGCTTACTGCCTGATGCGCCCTGATCGGGGAATGTCGACGGGGCTGCCATGCTATTTTTGCTAGGCCAGAGTGCTCCTTCTTTAGGGGCGCTGGCTTGACTCTTCCCCACTTTCCGACCTTGTGTCACATATTCCTACTGTGGGAAGGAATTAATTACCTGGATGATACACTCTGTAGACAGGTACCGTCTTGGCATTCGGGCCTTGATTGCGCCGGTCTTAGGGGTTGTCCTGTGAAGTTCTAGGAGGTCCACCCTCTCAGGCTTCGTGTTCTCGCCGTTTCTGGAGGGGCTAGATTATTGGTAATCGCCTGGGGCACCTTTACCGGGGAATACCGACGTGGCTTCCCAGGTATTTTTTGTAGGCCGCACTTCTCTTCCTTGTGTCACACCTTACCGCGGTGAGAGATAGGTAAATATTAAGATTGCATTATTATCCAGCGCCAAGTATTAATTGGTTCTTTGATTTCAGTTATTATTTGTGAGAATAACATCCAAGAGGAGAAATAAAGCAATTGATACAAATTATCAATAATGATGTAAAAAATTCCTAAACATAATAAATTTCATTTATTATATTCAAACCTCTCATAATATTTTTCATCATTCATCTAGCAATTAATAAATCTCATTAACCCTTATCCTCGAATGACTTTGACCATGATAAGTGGTTACCGATTAGTAAAAAAGATGATTGCCACGTATAGAATATTATAAAAAACGACATGAAGCGGTGAGAATACACAAAGAATATGGAGGGCGTAAATGCGGTGTGGGAAGAAAACGTGGTATTAGATTTATCAGAGATAAATCACATGTAAGGGTTCGGGGGAAAGGGACGTACTACTACGAATTCTATCTGATGTTTTATCTGTCCGAGATGGCTACACATCCCGCCCACCGGGAAGATGCTCAGCTGAGGATTCCATAGAAGAGATACGCGAGTGGATCATGGCAACATGAAAGGAGATGATCTAAAAAAACCAAGACGATGAGATTTGGGAGATTGTACAAAAGTAAGCCGAGCAGATTTCTAGAAATAGATTGAAAAACAGAAAACGTAAGAATCCTTTTTTCCCTTTTAATGGTTTGCGGTCAGAATTTGGTATTTTTCAAACTTCTCTTTCTTTATCTTTATCTCTCTCTTTATCTCTCTCTCTCCCCCTCTCTCTCTCTCTCTCTCTCTCTTTCTCCCTCTCTCTCTCTCTCTTTCTCTCTCTCCCATTTTTTCTTTCTTCGTCTCTTTTTCTTCCATTCTATCTTACAGTCGTTCTTTCTCTATTTCTTTTCTTTCTGCAATCGTTCTTTGTAGTTGTTTTTTTGTTTTCATTCTTTTTCCTTTTTTCTTTTATATATTCTTTTTTTCTTTTTTAACTTAGATATTTTTTTATCTTTTTACTTGATTACTTTTTTATAATTATTTTTTCTTTTTTTATTTAATTATTTATTCATACTTTTTTTTTATTCAATTATTATTTTTTTTTTTTTTTTACTTTTTTAGACTTTTTTATTGTTTTACTTAATTATATTTTCATTCTTTTTTCTTTTTTATCTTAATTATTTTTTATTTTTTTAATTAATAACTTTTTAATATTTTTTTATTTTTTTCACTTAATTACTTTTTTACTTTTTCTTTTTTTTACTCAATTACATTTTTTTCTTTTTTACTTAATTACTTTTTTATACTTTCCTTTTTTTTACCTAATTATTTTTTTAACTTTTTTCTTCTTTTTTTACTTAATTATATTTTAGATTTTTATTGTTTTACTTTATTATTTGTTCATACTTTTCCTTTTCAAACTTAATTACTTTTTCTATTTCTTTTTTTAATTTAATTTTTTTATAATTATTTTTCTTTATTTACTCAATTATTTTTTTTACTTTTTTGGATTTTTTCGTAATTTTTTGAAGCATTTTGTTATTGTTTTACTTAATTATTTTTTCATACTTTTTTGCTGTTTTTACGTAAGTACTTTTTTTTATTAATGACTTTTTAATAATTGTTTTTCTTTTTTACTTAATTACTTTTTTACA
>OY744534.1:91064589-91134589 GCA_963556195.1 Sepiola atlantica | reverse complement strand
GATCTTTAAATTGTAATCTAATGTTTTATATATATATATATATATATATATATATATATATATATATATATATATATATATATATATATACATATACTGCGAAATTTCTAAAAATATATATATATATATATATATATATTTTTTTAGAAATTTCGCAGTATATATATATATATATATATATATATATATGTATATATATATATATATATGTATATATATACTGCGAAATCTCTAAAAATATTTTGTGTACGTTTATATTATTTATTTATTCCCATTTTTAACCACTTTAGTAATCAAATTGGTTTTATGTCGTGTTTATGTCTACATTGTTTTTTTTCTGTCTTACATGACAGATAGTACTATCTTCACTATATATACATATATATATATATATATATATATATATATAATTCAATTTATAAATATACATCTGGCTTGCTAAACTGAAATGCACCAAACATTGATGTTATTATTTTTACTATTTCGCTTTGCAAAACTCAATCATGTTCTGCAAAGTCAAAACCAACAAAAAATTTCCTCTACAAATCAACTAAACCAAACACCATAAATAAATACTTGAACATATAAACAACTTGATGCATAACAACTTTTACCAAAATGACCGGATTCAGCAATAAATAACCCGAAAAGGGTTGATATGCCGTAAACCAAACTAAACAAACCAAACCAACCATAAAGATATGTATATGAAAATAGGTATGCGTATATGTTCATATTTTACGTACAAGATTCACTCCACAATTAATTAACCTATCTGTACGCATTTTGGAACACAATTTTATATTTAGTTTCAATTGCATGAAAAATAAGTTCAAGTTTTCATGTTTTCCCAAGTTAATTTAATTAGATATTGAAATTATTAATTTACTGGTGGCGAATGATCTAAAAAAAAAAAACTATTAATGTTGCTTGATGTTTTTAATCTTTCAAAAAACTGAATAACAAAAAGAGTTTCTTTGAAATAAACTGGCGAATAAAAAACAACAATATTTCGAATCAGCTTCCATAATGAATAGATTTTGTATATATGAACATATTTTTTAATTCATTTTTTAGCCTATAAGGAAGGATATTGATGATTATGAAATAATAGCATTAAAAAAATACTAAAATATTTTCCAGCATTTTACGTCAGTTTTTATACGAATAATCTATATTAGTGTTGTGTCTGTCTATACGGTTACGGTTTGGGTTAGGGCTAGGGTTAGAGTAAGGGTTAGGGTCAGGTTTAGGGTTAGGGTTAGGGTTAGGGTTAGGGTTAGGGTCCGGGTCCGGGTCCGGGTTCGGGTTCGGGTTCGCGTTCGGGTTCGGGTTCGGGTTCGGGTTTGAGTTTGAGTCAGGGTCAGGGTTAGGGTTAGGGTTAGAGGTAGGTATAGGGTTAGGGTTAGGAATAGGGATAGGGATAGGGATAGGGATAGGGTTAGGATAAGGGTTAGGATTAGGTTAGGAATAAGGAAAGGGTTCGGGTTAGGGTTAGGGTTAGGGTTAGGGTTCGGGTTTGGGTTAGGGTTAGGGATAGCTTTGGGGTAAGGGTTAAGGTTAGGGTTGGGGTTAGGGTTAGGGTTGTGATTAGAGTAAGGTTTGTGGTTAGAGTAATAGTTAGGGTTAGGGCTAGAGTTAGGGTTTGGGTTAGCGTTAGGGTTAAGGTTAAGGATAGGGTTAGGGTTAGTGTTAAGGTTAAGGTTAAGGATTGGGTTTGGGTTAGGGATAGGGATAGGTTTAGGGTAAGGGTTAGGGTTAAGGTTAGGGATAGAGTTCGGGTTCGGGTTCGGCTAGGGTAAGAGTTATGGATAGGGTTAGGGTTAGGGTAAGGGTTGGGGTTAGGGATAGGGTCCGGGTCCGGCTTCGGGTTCGGGTTCGGGTTCGGGTTCGGGTTTGGGTTTGGGTTTGGGTTTGGGTTTGGGTTTGGGTTTGGGTTTGGGTTAGGGTCAGGGTTAGGGTTAGGGTTAGAGGTAGGTATAGGGTTAGGGTTAGGGTTAGGTATAGGGATAGGGATAGGGATAGGGATAGGGATAGGATTAGGGTTAGGATTAGGGTTCGGGTTCGAGTTCGGGTTAGGGTTATAATTAGGAATAGGGATATGGTTCGGGTTTTGGTTAGGGTTAGGGATAGGGATAAGGTAAGAGTTTGGGTTAGGGATAGGGATAGGGTTAGGGGTAGGGTTAGGTTTAGGCTTAGGGTTAGGGTTAGGGTTAGTGTTAGGGTTAGGTTTATGGTTAGGGTTAGGGTTAGGGTTCGGGTTCGGGTTTGGGTAAGGATTTGGGATAGCTTTGGGGTTAGGGTTAAGGTTAGGGTTGGAGTTAGGGTTAGGGTTGTGGTTAGGGTTAGGGTTGTGGTTAGAGTAAGGTTTGTGGTTAGAGTAAGAGTTAGGGTTAGGGCTAGAGTTAGGGTTTGGGTTAGCGTTAGGGTTAAGGTTAATGATAGGGTTAGGGTTTGAGTTAGTGTTAAGGCTAAGGTTAAGGATAGGGTTTGGGTTAGGGATAGGGATAGGTTTAGGGTAAGGGTTAGGGTTAGGGATAGGGATAGAGTTCGAGTTCGGGTTCGGCTAGGGTTAGAGTTATGGATAGGGTTAGGGTTAGGGTTTTGGTTAGATATAGGGTTAGATTTAGGGATGGGGTTAGGGTTACGGTTACGGTTAGGGTTAGGGTTAAGGTTAAGATTAAGGTTAAGGATAGGTTTAGGGTTTGGGTTAGGGTTAGGGTTAAGGTTTGGGTTAAGGTTAGGGATAGGGATAAGGTTAGGGGTAGGTTCATAGTTAGGGTTTGGGTTAGGGTTAGGGTTAAGGTTTGGGTTAAGGTTAGGAATAGGGATAAGGTTAGGGGTAGGTTTATAGTTAGGGTTAGGGTTAGGGTTAGGGTTAGGGTTAGGGTTAGACTTTGGCTTTGGGTTAGGGTTGTGGTTAGGGTTAGGGTTAGGGTTTGGATTTGGGTTAGGTATAGGGGTAGTGTTAGGGTAAGAATTAGTGTTAGGGATAGGTTTCAGGTTAAGGTTAGGGATAGGGTTATGGTTATGTGGCGGTCTTTTGATGTAAATGAATACAAAACAATTTAACGAGTAATTCAATGGTGTTATTAATATTGTATTGGAATTTGTGTTATAGTGATATTGTGAAGTCTGTGTTTATGTCAGGTATCCATAAACAGAAAAGGCGACATTTTTCTTTATTGTAATTCATTTATGACGGTAAAATTGAAAATTATTTTAAAAATATAAAACATAGTAAACTGATCAATTTAAGAGAAGAAAATTAACTTTTTTACTAAGTCAACGTTGGTAGAAATTAAGGAGAATTTTAATGGAATATTTAAATATCTATGTATCTCATATAGCGATCAAGTGTTTGCTCCAGGAAAGGCCACTATCACTGTTTATTTAGCTATCCAGGTGTGTAGATTTGAGTTGTAAAATACTCGTAGCCTTGGGTTTCGAATCACGCGATTAAAAAGCACGAAACGTATACGTACATAGATAATAAACAACAAAAAACAAATATTTATTATTTGTAGCCCCTTAAAAACCCTCTAGATGGGCACTGTAAGTGTAGTATTAACACAGCATGACGTCGCTAGCTTTTAATGTATCGTTCCTTTCATTAAGTTGAACTCTCTTTTGACGTCAAGCCGCCGAAATAAGTGTTAAAATTATCACTGTTTATTTAGCTATCCATGGTTCTAGGTTTCGGGATTTCAGTTGTAAAATACTCGTAGCCCGGGCTTTCGAATCACGCGACCAGTAGTGAATAGTTATATCTCTACGCTGATGGGTCCCGATTAAAAAAAACTAGACCATAGAAAACAAACTGATAAAAGTTTCTTACGAATTTGTTATCGCAGTTATAATCAATCAATGGTTGCATAAAAGGAAGACTTTTAACTTTTTATTTAGTTTGTGGGGGTGATTTTTTAGTTGTTGTGTTATTCACCAAAACATTTACACACACAGACACACACACACATATATATATATATATATATATATATATATATATATATATATATATATATATATATATATAAGAGGGGTTATATATATAAGAGTTTCATGAACATTGAGATAGCATGTTTCAATGGATTAATTAATAATATCACAATATGTCCGCAACAGTTTTAATTAATGCATTGAAACAACATTAAAGGTTGATAGAATTAGTTTTCACACCTCCTGTGAGGATATTCACATGTCATTAATGAATACATCAAATGAAGCATATATATATATATACATATATATGTATATATATATATATATATATATATATATATATATATATATATGTATATATATATATGTGTAGTTATATATATATATAGTTTTATATATAGTCATATATTTATATTTGTATTTATAGATGTATATATAAAAGACAACCATGAAGGAAATGTTATAGTGATGGTATTAATATATTAAAATGCCAACGGTTGTATAATTAGCGAAGAACATCGAACGTTTCCATTCTTGCTCATCAAAGTGTTTCTATGGAAAAATGGATAAAACTCGTAGGAACCGAATGGCGAACCTGAACGACGGGAAAGAAGAAAACAAATTTCACACACACAAACGCACACATTGTATTACCTACAAGAGGAGTTTGAATTACCTGATAGACAACATCCTCGAGTTTCTTCAGTCTTTCTGTAAAAGGGTTTGTCAGGACAACCTGGCATGAGGATACTTCACATTACAAGTAAACCCTGACCAAATATTCAAAATAACATAGTATTCTCAACACAAATAAGATCCCCTCGACACGGCTATACCCTTGATCATACGAGGAATGTTGCATCTTCTCTGAGTCATGTTACCTCAAATAACAGCACATAGCTGGATACTCCACCAGACTAGATGAATTCTTGTCCTGGAATCCGGTAAGACTAAGAGACCACAAGAAAGACATACTATTACGTACTTAATCGGTCAATTGGGGAGAAGAAAATTAATGTTCTTAACTTCTTTACTAGTCTCTTCCTCCTTGACAAGGTCCAAAAAAGAGTCGCCAACCTAAGAGATCCCTCACTGTCAACCAAGCTCCAGTCCCTGTCCCATCACTGCAATGTAGCATCCTTGTGCTTGTTTTACAAATACTTCAATCAACTAAATCCCATCCATTCACTATGGAGGTCCCCAGATACCGGAGAGCTTTCTACTCCAATAGCTTCTTTCCCAGTGCTGCTGGACTCTGGAACTCCCTGCCTGCCCCCTGATTCCCCGACGGTACTGACATGCAGAAATTTAAAACTAATGTAAACAGACATCTCGCTGCGCAGCTTCCAATTTAGGTTGACCCCTCCACAAACATTCTCCCTTTTTTCTCAGTAGCCCCTTACGTCTACAGTGGCGGCCTGCCTTGTTTGGAGTGAACTATGTAAACAAAAATTAATTAATTCATTAATTAATCAACGTCTGAGAAATAAAGGAGAATATTAATAGAATATTCGAATATCTATGTATCTTATAAAGAGATCAAGTGTTAGCTCCAGGAAGGGTCATTTGATTTCTGAGAACTTCGACTGAAGTAAATAAAACAAATATATATATATATATATATATATATATATATATATATGAGATAATCAAAGACTATAGAAAACAAACTGATAAAAGTTTCTTATGAATTAGTTTTCGTAGTAATCAATCCATGTCATGATAAAGTCCACGAAACAAGATAAAAAAATGACCGATTTGATAGTTTTCCTTTTTTTTTCTATGATTGATTTCATAAGTAAACATTGCGTATGTTTGCTTGCGTATTTCATAATTTACTTTATAAAATGCGTTCAAGTATTGAAGACAGGATCCGTTGGCGCGATGTGTCACACTTCAATATTAAATAGCGTTTTCGTACGCCTATCTTATTTCAGTTTTACATAGCCCTTTCGTCTGTCTGCAATACTTCAGTTTTATATAGCCTTTTCGTCGATCCGTCACGCTTCAGTGTGAAATAGCATTCTCGTCAGTTTGTCACGCTTCAGTGCCTAAATTACGTTTAGGTCGGTCTGCAATACTTCAGCTTAAAATAGTTTTTAAAAAATACGATAGTGAAAAGGCAAATATATTGTTCTTCTTTAAGAGACCCGGATTTCGTAGTTATTTTCTATTCAAGGGCGGCTCTGTTTATCAGACGGGTAAACACGCCATGTCGCTGCGGACCTTGTGCTTTCTTCCATTGCTAGCGATTTATTTCGCACCAACATTCTCGCCGCTTGTAACAGGGGCGTCATATCCCCTTTCCCGGTTGTTCCAAAAAAATCTGTCTCTACCCGGCGCTACCAGCAAATGCACCCAAAAGGACCTCTGTACCTGTGTTCGGAATGGCATTGAAGTAATAAACTTACACTTCCTCGACCACGGCACTAAACCCAGGTAAGCTTTTATTTATATATATATATATATATATATATATATATATATATATATATATATATATATATATATATATATATATATATATATATATATATATATATATATATATATATATAACAAAAAAAACAAATATTTATAATTCATTATTTGTCGACTCGAAACTAGGCTGGGCTCTGTACCGTTAGTATTAACATAGCTGTCATTTTGACTACGATGCAATGTTCCTTTCAAAAGTTGAACACTCTACGACAGCTGCCTTTAAAAAGGATTTATTTCTCGCTAATTTACCGAGTTGTTTGCAACGGCCGTGAATACAAAGACGTTGGAATTTGAGTTTGAACTCGTGTTCCTGGGTTCAAGTTCGGCGACCGGTGTGAATAATTTATTTCCTACACTGCATGACAGCATGAAACGTATACGTATGTAGATAAAAACATATATATATATATATATATACAGTATTTATGAAAAAATATACGGACGCTAGAGTTTCAAACTTATTGCTCTCATCAGTGCAGGAAAGTAATAATTTCAGACGGTTCAGAGAGTCGCTATATTCACTCGGGCATCGGAAACGTATACATGCATATATATATATATATATATATATATATATATATATATATATATATGTATTTATATATAACATTGAATACGAATTTAAAGATAAATAATGTATCCTTAAATAATAATCTATCGTTATAAAAGAAATCTCAATATAATTAATAGAGCAATAAATTCAGAACGTGAACGATGAAAATAAAAAGTTGTACAATTACAGACTTTATTAAAACATTAGAAGTTCAAAAGCAAGGAGTCTCGTTATCCTTAATCCATGGGTTTTCAAAGACCAGCTAGAAGTGTTAATCATTTTTAACTTATTCTTAATTATTATCGTATTCAACTCAGTTAGAATTTATTATTAAACAAACGATTTAAACGTCACGCCACATGTCCATCTGAATAAGTCTGGTATCAATTTTTCGTATTGGCCACACTTACTTGGTCTGGTCGGTATTTTAGGGGCGGGCACATTGAATATTACTCAAACCATCACTCCTTTCCATAATATTTCTTGGTACTAGGACTTATACTTACGTTTTTCAGCTATACCATCAAGTAGTTGGCCCCGCACATCACCAGGGCATCACCGGGGCATCAACAGGGCATCTACACGCCACTGCGTACTACTTATTTTCATCACACCGGAAGTAAGCTGGTACTAGATTCTAAAATAGTTCATTGTGAATATTTGTCCGACCCTGGGTTCTTGTAGTGAGAACTAATACACACAGATATCTGAAGAAAGCAATAAACTGCCAGCCACTGTGTCTCTAAACGTATATATATATATATATATATATATATATATATATATATATATATATATATATATATATATATATATATATATATATTAAAAATAACAGAACTCTATCGGTCCTGGGTATGACCTTAAAAGACATCCAGTGGTGAAGCCTCCATTTGGGAGCTGTGGGGAATGTGGAGTTGCCCCTTAGTTGCCATTGCTCCCAAGTCCACTCTGGCCCGGAGTGGTAGTACCTGTAAGAGCCCCATCTATGGGTCAAATAGAACCTACTGCCGGTACCAAATCAGGCTGTCTGAAGTTATTGACTTCCTGACTCAAAATGCACCAAACATTGATGTTTTATTGTTTTTTTCTTTTACAAAACTCAATCATGTTTTGCAAAATTCAAAACAAAAAACAACAATTTCCCTCCCCTCTTCTTCCGTCTCCCCTCTTCCCTCCCTTTCACTCAACCAAACACCATGAATAAATATTTAAACATATAACATCGAAGCATAAAAACCTTCACCAAGATGACTGAATTCAGCATTAAATGATCTGAAAAGGGTTGATATGCCGTGAAACAAAAACAACCAAACCAAAAACCATGATAAAACATTCGAAGATATAAAGAACTTTAAGCATAAAAACCTTCACCAAAATGACCAAATTCGACATTAAATAATCCGAAAAGGGTTATATGTCGTAAAACAAAACAACCTAACAGAACTCTTCCGTCTGGTTATACGTTTTGTAATCTTTTCAATCTTTCTAATGATTTTCTTTGTGTTAAAATCAAAGAAATGGATAAAAGATCCGTATGTGTCACTAACATTTTCGATTCCTCTTGGATTCATCTTCAGGTGTTGATTACAAAATGGATATTGTTTGTATTGGGGGTTGCCCTAATTAGGATGCTTTTAGCCAACAAGAAATTTTTTTTTACGATATATATAAATGTTAAGTTATATTTACCAGCAATGCATGCATTACTGTTTTTGTTGTACTCTGATGAAAAGAATTTATCTTTGAAAATTCATGGGTTAAGGATCATGAAATTATTTTTTTTTTTTTACTTTTGATGAATTAAAAAAATTCGTAGATTTTCCAACTTTTATTTTCATCATTTATTGCTATATCCAGTAACTTGAGCTTTCCATTATCACGATCGAATTAGTGCAACATTAGTACCGTCGGTTTCAAGCTCAGAAGGACTTAGCCATCCGGCTCTCTTCAGCTTATGTTGTCACCTGTTTCAGAAATGTGAAGTCAGGTATAACTCTCGTTTGGATTCGTTATTTGAATTTGTTAACCTCTTTATTTTCTCATAAGTTTAATCCATAAACCCCATCTTCTCTCCTTGACATTCTCTAGAGGACACATAATTAACCCTCAAAACAGTAACGGCCAAATATACGCTCCTTTTAAACATGGACTCACGAGATTTGTATAGAAATATCTTTTATTTTTCCATATTTTTAAGTCTTTTCCATTTTTAAATCTCAACTGTTACATTTCACACACACACCCTTTTTTACACCTTAATAAACCTCCCTAACACTAAATTTAAACAAACATACATAACACTCTAAACAAATAACGCGTCCAAACGAGAGTGACACGTTACTTCACATTTCTGAAAGAGATGACAACATAAGCTGAAGAGAGCCGAATGGCTAAGTCCTTCTGTGCTTGAAACCGACGGTACTAATGCTGTACTAATTTTTCTGTACCAAAAAAAGAATTATACTCTTTATTTTAATTCTCAATTAATCGAGCATCTGCTGGGATTTTCCTAGTATATTAAAAAAAAGTTATATATATATATATATATATATATATATATATATAGAGAGAGAGAGAGAGAGAGAGAGAGAGAGAGAGAGAGAGAGAGAAAGAGATAGAGATAGAAGAAAAAAGAGTGATAAATATGCGACGATTGTCCAAATTTATTTCAAATTTCGATTGTTCAATGCAAGGTGTATTCAGTAATAAACTAGTGTTTATTATTCTTTCCTTAAGCCAAGGCTTTTCAAAGATCGAGATCTTATCATCAGAGGAGAAATACAGATAGATAAGTTGGCTTTCGAAAAAAACAAAGTTCAAATATTTGAAAAATATGAAAATTATTATTAAAAAAATTATTATTAAAAAAACGCAGTGAATGAAAAGAAAAGTTCTGTAAAAAAGATATGCGTTTGTCCGGGTGGTAAATTTCCGTTGAAAGGAAGTCCGATGAATTGTAGAACGTGAAAAAAACTCTTTGCGTAGGAGCAGTGTGGAGAAAGTGCTCAAAATTACAAGTAAATCCAAACGCACTTAAAAGGGATTGAAAGGAGAAAGACTGGCCATTATATATATATATATATATATATATATATATATATATATATATATATATATATATGTGTGTGTGTGTGTGTGTGTGACCTCCGTTAAATCTTTAGAGACAACAGATACCCTCTGTAAGGGTGTCTGCGGTTGTAATTATGTGTTGCATTTTGTGACCCCAACCAACACACAACACAATGGGTCACATTCCAAAAGCCAACACAAACATTCAAAATTAAAGACTTTAACTGCACCTCCAAAAATGGGAGCTACATACTAAAATGCGACACATCTTATATAGGTGCCACCAAAACGACGCCTTACATAAAAGAAACATAAAAATCTCCGATAACAGACATGTTTACACATGCAGCATGACAAATTATAAAAGATAAGAAAAAAACTCATACCACAACACACACATATACCCATCATACAGAACACATATATGCATACATATGAAAATGAGTTAGAGTACGTGTGTGCGTGTGTAGACAAAAACATATACACACATATACGCACACACATGCATATACATATGCTAACCCACATATATAAACCAGAACAGATACACTGCCCCAAACACACATAAAACACACACACATAATAGACAGAGGTGAATTATTCCAGGAATATATTGATACGGAAAGCTCTGTAGACTGGCTGAAAAGAGGATCTCTCCACTATGATCAAGAGAGAATGATAATGGCTGCTCAAGATCAAGGCTTGGTGACTAATGCCTTTAAAAAGATGAGTGGTCTCAGCAACAATTACAAGTGCAGGTTCTGCCACACAGAAGTGGAGAGTGTGAGCCACCTGACATCCAGTTGTACGGTTCTCCTGGAGGATGGCTATTATACAATGCGACACAACGGAGTGTGTAAATATCTTCACTGGATTATTTGTAAAAAGTTGAATATCCAGTGTAGCAGCAAGTCCTGGGAGCATATACCAGAAAGAACAGTTGGAAATAATTTATGCACCATCCACTATGACTATGCAATCCCTACAGCTACATATCTAAAAAAACGGAGCTGTTAAACCTGGCATCGTAATATGGGGAAAAAATGAAAGTAGCAACCCTAGTTGAAGTCAGTGTCCCTAATGATGCAGGATTAAACGGAGCTGAAAGGAAAAAGATTACGAAATACCAAGGTATTATGTACGACATGAAAAGAAACTGGAATCTTAGGAAAATCTCCATCATCCCAGTAATTATAGGAGCAACAGGACTAATGAAAATGAATTTCAAAAGCTATCTGGCGAGTATACCCAGTGAACGGAGTGCGAGAGAAATACAAAGAATTGCACTTAATGGGACGGTTAGAATCTTAAAATGATCTCTAAGCTTGAGTGTCTGAAATAGCCGGTGAATGTCTGGCATCCGGTAGGATGCCCCATCTCCAGCAAAAACGGAAAGATAAGAATAATATCAAAATAAAAAATAAACCAGAACAGATACACTGACCCAAACACACATACAACATATAGACACACATACTAGACAGAGTTCTTGATAAAATAAATAAATAACCTTCATAAACTATATTCGCAAATCGTGGCACTCCCAATACTATATCAAAACATTGACATTAACATGGCCCATTAAACTGAAGTAAACCAGGATATACTAATAATGACCCAGAGAAGACCGCGCATGCTCACACAGAGACTTAATTACTAATAAGATTGAACAAACAATGTTTCTTTCAAAGCTTCGATATATTTCTTTCAAAACTATTAAAATACATATTTTCTTAAATATGTATTTTTAATATCTGAAGACTGCCAAACATGCTCGAAACTTAACGTTTTTTAAATGTAAAATATGAAAATATCAAATAATAGAAAAAAATGTTTAACTAATAAATGCTGGTAGCACCACTTCTCTAAATATACACTTTTCTCTCGGTGGAAATACATTACGATCTACTTTATGTATATATATATATATATATATATATATATATATATATATATATATATATATATATATAACATTCTCCTTATTATTGCTATTCCGGCAACGTTTTCAATGTGTGACTTTTCAAACTACCTTATTCACGTAACCGCGTGCTACACACAACGGCATATCAACATTTATCGTCTATGGCATCAAGACGAATTTCAACTTGACTGCGATAAATATGTCTCAGTCGAGTAGGATTGTACGAAAGAGGAAGAGAAAGAAAAAAATATGATTATACTTCTGACAAAGATGTTTATCATCGAAAGTACTCAAGTTTTAAAAAAAGTTTTTAAACTGAATAAATAATTTATTTTAAAAAACAAATAATGTTGGATTGTCCAAATTTTCAAACAAAATATTCTAAAACTATATTCTCTTTATTATATATATATATATATATATATATATATATATATATATATATATATATATTAAATTCCCGAAACAGTTTTTCATGGTAAACAACTGATGATCCCTTAAATAATGTTAGAAGCAAACTAATATAATAACTGAAAAAGTTAAATTGACTTACATGAGTGATTTTCCACTGAACGACTTGGGACTTAAGGTTTTTGGGGGGTTTTTTTTAATATAGTTTTAATGGTTGAGAAACTTCCAAGACTATATATATATATATATATATATATATATATATATATATATATATATATATATATATATATATATTATTGCATTCTTATCCACAGACACATGTGTTTCATCCGTTTTAGCGGGAATGATCAGTGTGGATTGTAATTACTCTATCTGTTCTATTTAACTTTAAATAACATTCTGTTCGCTCATTCTACAGATTGAAATATAATTCCTGTCGATCTGAAACACTTATGTTTTACGTATACTTTACGACGTGTGTCATGTTTCAATTTTACATAGCATGCCCGTTGTATCAAACGCATGATCAAGGGAGACGCGAGAGCGCTCTATCCCTTAAAAGACTCCAAAAACGGCCTATGCTAGAAATCTCATTTCTTTGATCAATCATAACTCAAAAACCTATAGACCAAATTAGTTAAAACTTTGCACAAAATTTTCGTTTGATAGGTTCTATAAGTGTGGAGAATTTCAGCATCATTAGTCAAGGCAACCCAGAGAACCAGAAAGTTCAATCATGAAATTATGTTATCTGTGTGTACGTACGTACGTATGTGCCACTCTGTATCTCATCAACTATTTGATGGATTCAGCTGATTTTTGGCAGAGATAGAGGTTCTAGGGTCTAGTTTATGGCATTTTAATTTCAGTTTACCATATACCTTAGTTTTCCAGAAAATTACAAAAAAAACCTTTAAAATAACCATTGTCTTGGGGCATAGCCTGTACAAAAGTAGTGACATTCCATGAGAAATGCCAGTATACTGAAATCATATGCCCTTAATATGGTTAAGATGAAAATTCATATACACTAAATGTACAAAAGCAAGGAAATTCCCAAATTTTTACACTTTTATTGTCATTAAAGGTATGCGAGAACAACAGGGCTATGTATTTTACTGGTAGGAATTTTTCTTCAGCGCACCTCACACACTTCATCCACTCATGCATAGAGATTTATACTGTAGTGATGTGATAATGAAATGGTTTGGTTGATATGTAGTCATACCCTTAATTAATGACAATAAAAGTGTAAAAATTTGGAAATTTCCTTGCTTTTGTACATTTAGTGTATATGAATTTTCATCTTAACCCTATTAAGGGCACATGATTTTAGTATACTGGCATTTATCATGGATTTTACCAATCAATAACTCTAATCTAAAGAAAAATATAATTTAGGGACCAAACATCTCTAAAAGAGAGTCTGTTGATGGGTGAATTTCCTTCATAATTCTAAACGTTATAACTCTGTCAGTATATTTATAGATGAGTGAATCACGTGAATACTGATCGTAGAGAGTGTGACTTGAAAATATTATAAAAATAGCGAAATGATCATCAAATTACATGTTCTTATATGTCACGTAAGTAATGCCGCCGCATTATATTTTAACATCTACATATGTGTGTTTATATAAAGTTTTGAGTCTGCGACTGTGTCAATGAAAGTGAGTAAACTGATTTCATTAACTATTATTTCCTATTAATGTATTACTCATATTTCTATTTCGAGTTTTCCTATTGAAGGAAGTAAATAATATTACGGTTAATATTATTAAATTTAATCTACAGACACATGTGTTTCATCCTTTTTAACCATAGATCGTCAGTTATGAGAATGATTGCTCTGCCGGGATATATATATATATATATATATATATATATATATATATATATATATATATATATATATATATATATATATATATATATATATATAGTAATCCACATACAGACTGTTTCGCTGTTTCACTGCTCATCAGTGCGGCTAGACCAGTTAGTGTCTCAAGCCGGGATAGAAACGCGACCGTCGAGCTGACAGTCGGCGATGCTAACCCCTACGCCATCATGCGACACTGACTAAATGTAAGAGATATCTCAATGTAACGAAATGTAAACATTGCAAATGCCTGAGCTCGAAATTAGTTTTACCTAATGAGCATTGCCTTAAAGCTAATGGCCGTTGACGATACCCTTACAAAATAAGCTCTACCCGGAGGGAGCTTTTTTTATAGTCATCCACATACAGACTGTTTCGCTGTTTCACAGCTCATCAGTGCGGAAGAATAATAGTAATCCGACGTAATGGGAAATGAAAAAGGAAAAAAGCAAGATATATTTTTTTATATATTCATCAACGTTTTGTTTTTATTGTAAAACTTCCTCAGGATGATAATTTGAAGAAAAATGTCATGCAAAATTTCGATGTACTTGCATGTCATTTTTCTTCAAATTATCATCCTTAGAAAGTTTTACAACAAAGATGAAACGTTGATGAGTATATAGAAAAAATATCTCTTGGTTTTTTCCTTTTTCATTTCCGATATATATATATATATATATATATATATATATATATATATATATATATATATATATATATATATATAATGGTAATAATCCAGGTGAAAAATATCCACAGGGTGGTAATCCAGAGAATTTTAACCGAGTTTATAAAAAGTGCTCAATATCAAAATAGAGCTTTATATATGATAATTTTATTTACACAGACATGTACAAAATCTCTCCAAATATGATCTGAGGTTAAGATCGGATTCTAACTCTGCCTGATGAGATCTCAGTTTATAGTAACTGTTGATCGATAACATCGACATGCCAGTGTCGCAGATTTTGTACATGTCTGTGTAAATAAAATTATCATATATATATATATATATATATATATATATATATATATATATATATATATATATATATATATATTTTATAAGAAGCCCCTTTGAGTAAAGTTTAAGTCGAGCACTTAAAAAGAATAGACATTGAGAATATAATTGGAATTGCCTTAGGGTGTGAGAGGTGATATCACCTACATGTTAAACACACGGTGTTTCCCTCCTTCCTCCTCTTTCCGCAGCCTCTGAAAATCCATGCCACATATCACCACGACAAAAATCTCAGCCCCTTTTTCACCTCTCCCACCCTAAGGCCATTTCAATTATATTCACACCCTTCCCCATTTCATAGCTGCCTCAATCGTATCTACTCAAAGCATTCCATAATCATTTCTATATTTAACGACCATTGACTTCTCCAGCCTGGACTCTCCCCCGTCGCTCATAGCAGCCACGGCTACTCTTTTCCTTCATCTCTCCACCATGTCAACCCCAAACTTCGATGTACCTGCATTTTTCTTCAAATTATCATCTTGAGGAAGTCTTACAATAAAGACGAAACGTAGATGAATATATATATATAGTATGATTATTTATATACGTAGTTGAATCATAAGTTAGTTGACAGAACCAATAACGTACTTGATCGTAGGTTCGGCAAAGGCTAATATTAATTATTTTATTAAAATATTCTCTCTCTCTCTCTCTCTCTCTCTCTCTCTCTCTATATATATATATATATATATATATATATATATATATATATATATATATATATATATATATATATTATTATGATTATTTATATATATAGCATGTATCATAAGTTGAAATAACCAATAAATTACTTCATCGTAGGTTCGGCAAGAGCTAATATAAATTATTTTATTTAATATATATATATATATAGTTGTGCCATAGTGAAATAAATCCCAGAAGGAAATCCGTGTATGATAGCTCAATGTATTAAACAGAGCAAGAATAAAATACAAAATAAAGTCACTGGTGCAATAATTTATTTTTACTCTCCGGGAGTAAATCACCTCACTTGGATGCTTGACAATACCGCAGGGTTAAAACAAAAATGTAATGTATAGTGTTTAGATTTAATAATTTAATAATTTACTGACATAATTGGGTTAAGGGTAGGCTAGGGTATTCATGTCATGTACTAAAATTCCAAAATATTTTAAAGAAAATACAAAATTTGATATTGACTACTAAAATTAACATGAAATGGATTCTGGTTTGTAAAATATTTTTCAAAGTATTATTTATGTATTTTTAAAACATCTTCGAATAGGAATTTATTATTTTTACTAATTTCGAAAGTAAAATTAAGTCTAGCTTTTTGTTAGAAAGGGATTTCAAGTCTTTTATTTCGTTGTGGTATGAAATAAATATGCCATCGACGTATTGAACAGAAAATTATTGAATCATCTTTTTCCCCCTTTGTTCGTAGGTTTAATCTAACGATATCGGGTCAGTTGCTCCAATGGAATCCATGTACTGGTTTTGTTTCGCGCGGTATAAACGACGTCGCTGTAAGTAAACGACTTTTTTCTGCGTTTAATCACTTTTTTAAAAAAGCTCAACTTGAAATTAAAAAGTCCAACGGCATTATTCTAATCCAATGTTAAATTTTAAAAAAAAACACCATTTTAAAACACACACGAAGTTCAATCTACAATTTTATAAAAAACGCAATTTTAAATTCAAAATGTTCTACTTTACGTCCAAGTTAAAAATCAAAATAGATTACATTCGAGTTTTAAAGGCTTTAAAATGAACAATAAAATATTTCGTCTTGGAAACGATCGTACGTTTGATACTCGTTGGTTTGGAAGTCTTGGGACAATGTTCAAATTATATTGATCTCAACTAATATTATATATATATATATATATATGTATATATATATATATATATATATATATATATATATATATATATATATATATATATATATATATATATATATATATATATATATATATATATTAGTATTTCATGTATCCACATAAAATTTTATAAGGAGATATAATTTTTTTTTATGTATCAATGTTCAGCGTTTAAAACAAAGGAAACAGAACATCTATAGTAAACAGAACAATAGAACAGGATATAGGAAGGAAGTAACACTAACCACACCTTTGTTCGTGTGAATCCCAACGATTGGCTGAGAGAACAACAAAGAATCTGATTGGTTAACTAGCTAGCCGTGTATATAAAAACACCCGACAAAAATAAATCCATGCATTTTAGCCTGAAGATCCCCTCTCTGTGTAGCTTAATTGCTATAAATATATTTTCATAGCTTACTATATATATATATATATATATATATATATATATATATATATAACGTACGTTCAAAATAATACCTACTAAGATTATATATATGTATATATATATATATATATATATATATATATATATATATATATATATATATATATATATATATATATATATACGAACGTTCAAAATAACACATACGGGTCTTTAATTACAAGCTATTTGCTTAAAACCCCGTCGTGCGCTAGGAACTTCGGCTTTACCATCCTGAGTCATGCTCACTCACTATATCATCTAAACATATTGGAGATGATCCACGTTCGTCTAAAACGTCCCTCACTTTGTAAACAAAGGGTGTGTCTATTAGGACTAGATGTGATCATTCTCTAAGATACATCACTCATTGTACATATATCATAACGCTGTTTTATTTGTATTTCTGTATTTCCTCTTCTAACCCCCTTTTAAATCCGTTGATATAGCTTTGTTAAAAGAAGGCGACCCTGGTCGGCTGGCTTTTTTTCTTGCTTAACTTTTAATCATGAACGAAAAAACTCGTCTTCTCTTCATGCTTGCGATAGAAAAATTGTGTACTCCCCCGAAAAGCATGATATATATATATATGTATATATATATATATATGTATATATATATGTATATATATATACATATATATATATATGTATATGTATATGTATATGTATATGTATATGTATATGTATATATATATATATGTATATATATATGTGTGTATATATATATATAACATGTACACATGTACACATACGGTACAAATCACGTTGACACAACGGTTCCCGTTAGATCACCGAAGTTAAGCGACGTCGAGCCTGGCCAGTATTAAATGGGTGACCATTTGGGACTACCAGGGGCTGTATGTGCTTTCTGTTTATCTCGGCATTGTTTCCAGTCGTCTTTAACTTGCCATTGGAATCAAGCAATGCCGACTCAGGAGAGGTGTTGTCAGGGATTGCGCAACCCTTGCTTCATAATTACACAGGCAGCCAGCCCCTTACAGGGGCATCCATAGTCTCTCTAGACTGAACGGAGAGCCTGTATCTGTATAACATGATATAAAATGAAATAATAAAATGAAATAATAAAATAAGGTGCAAATCAAATTTCATTAGAATTCAAAGTTCAGGCAAAGTATCTTAATTCCTTAACTAATGAGTTTTCAAAGATAATTCTTCTCCTCAGAGGACCATTACCGCAGTGACATCACAGCAGGTGATGAATTACACTTTGAAAATATATAAAAATATATGCAAAAATGCATAAAAGTATATAACACATCAAATATATCACCCCGAAACATACTTTTGTTAAAGCTATAAAATCCAAGTCATACAATATAAAACAAATTCAGGAAAGATATCCAAGAGGTTGATTGAAGATTGATCCAGGTAGTAAGTGACAGTCGAAAAATAAAAGAATTGATTAAATTGAAAAAGTCTATCCAGTCGGGAAATGCGTCCGCAATCGATGCAATAAATGACAGTTAAAAATGCATCCAATGTTGATGTTAAATTAATAAAACGATAAAGGAACCAAATCAAACAAAAAGTTCAGTAAATTCACTTAGTGTTGAAATCATGATGTTCAAAAATTCATATATATATATATATATATATATATATATATATATATATTCTACGTACATACAAGTACTTTTATGTACGTATAAAATTAATAAAAATCTATATATTAACGAAAATTACGTCCTATAAAGTTAAGGACGACTAATAATGCACTTTTCTGCATCTTAATCACTCAGGAAGTGAAACAATTTAAATAGTAGTAGTAAGCAAAAACAACGAACGCTGCAATCACCAATAAAAAACAATTTCATAAAAATACAGTATGATATATATATATATATATATATATATATATATATATATATATATATATATATTAGTGGGAGAAGATGACCATCTTATCGTCAACGGGAAAGCAGTCCCGAGGGAGAAAATTATATTTTCTTTATTTAAAGTTCAGTGTTTTAATTTAAGTTGACTTTTCAATTTTCAATTTATTTTTTACATTTAAAGTTAAGTGTTTTTTTTAATTTAAAGATAAGCATATTTAATTTGAATTTAAGCTTTTTTAATTTGAAGTTTAGTTTGAGTTTTTCATTTTAAGTTGAGCCGTTCTTATCTAGTTTGAAGTTCATATTTGTGCAGTTCAGTATTTCAAATTCGAATTTTAACTTTTCATTTAAAACTTTAGTTATTTTAAATGAAGGTTTATTTGAGCTTTTTTAATTGATAGTTTAAATTTATTTGATTTGATTTGATGTTGTAAATTTATTTGATTTGATTGGATGTTGTAAATTTATTTGATTTGATTGGATGTTGTAAATTTATTTGATTTGATTGGATGTTGTAAATTTATTTGATTTGATTGGATGTTGTAAATTCATTTGATTTGATTGGATGTTGTAAATTTATTTGATTTGATTGGATGTGGTAAATTTATTTGATTTGATTGGATGTTGTAAATTTATTTGATTTGATTGGATGTTGTAAATTTATTTGATTTGATTGGATATTGTATTTTTTTAATTTGATGTTGAAGTTAGTTTTAATTTCACGTAAAGCGATTTCATTTTGTAGTTCAACTTATTTTAATTCCATTTTTTCTTTCATTTTAATGGAGCTTTTTTTAATTTAAAGTTCAGCTTTATTAAATAAAAATAGAACTTTCACGTTTTTTTTTAATTTGAGGATAAACTGTTGTGATGTGAGGATATCGAAAACATTACTAAACTTATAATACTCTGAGTTTTTCTTTTCTTCTAGGTATCTCTTAAACGTAAAAAGAATAAAGTTTCAATTTTAGGATTCGCCAAAACAGCTACGTTTGCAGTCTGGAATGGATTTGACGTTATTTACTACAGAAGCAAAATGGCGTAAGTAAAAAGTTATTTTATTGAACAATTTATGGTTGGATGATCAGAATGTAATGATAAACGTGTTCTTCAGATTGCCAATCCTGATTTAAAAAGGCAAGAGAAGAAAGAAGAATTTATCCTATTCAAAAACTATCAAAACTGAAGCCGTTTTCATAAAACAGCAATTAACAACTAACGAAATTGTCAGAATTCAAGCCGTGATCAGAAAGTATCAAGACAAAGCTTTTTCTACCAGGACGTACTGGACAACTCATAAAAGTCTAATTAGTCTTATGTTTTGAGGCATGTCCGTCCGTCCGTCCGAATTTTTCTCCGCAACCATTCATTGAATTTCTCTGAAATTTTGCATGAAGTTGTAACTTCTGTCAGGTTAGAAAGTGACATTCTCCGATTTTTGAAAAAAAATCTTGTTAGCCACCAGGGGGTCAAAAGTCCCCGAAATGGCAAAAAATGACATTTTCCCCATAACTTTTCATCCATCCATTCAATTTTTCTTAAACTTGGCCAAAATGTGGAGGCAATTGTTCCTAATAGAAAATAAGTATCGCTGACCTTGGAAAAAATCTGGTTCGCGCTCCCAGGGGGTTAAAAGCCCCCAAAATGGCAAAAAGGGGACCCTTTTCACCCATAACGTTTGATCCATCCATTCATTTGATCAAAAATATCGAAACTGAAGCTGTTTAAACAAGACTGTAATAAACAACACTTAAATCGCATTAATGCATTCCCAATTATTTATAATTCTAACTTTTTAGGGCTGTGAACTAACTTATTTACTACTAACCTTAAGTCCAACTGGAAAGGTAAAAAAACACACATAAAAAATGTAGACCTCCCCAAAGAAGCGTCCATAATTTATCCCCCATAACAAAAAATGGTTAATGCCCTAAAACGCTAGAATGGTCCGCAAATCTGTGATTATTTTGTGTTAAATTTAATTACTAAACTTGTCCCCACTCTAAATTCTAAAATTATTGTGTGTTTTTTTCGCCAATTTTTTCAAGGTGTTTTACACGTAATCATCTAAATTGAATTTTCTTTTTTGGGGAGGGGTTATTTTGCTGACAATGTTAATTTACAATAGTACCAAAATATCATCTTGTAATTAAGTATTTGATCTATAGTAATCAATATATATATATATATATATATCAATATATATATATATATATATATATATATATATATATATATATATATATATATATATATATATATATATATATATATTGTTACACCGGCCGTTCTTACACAGGAGAAACTGCACCGGTTGTCACTATAAATAGTGCGAGTCGCCAGAGACAAAGAGAAGACAAAGCACAGTCTTGTAACTGTCTAGCCAAGTGCTAGTCACTTTCTTACTTTGTTAATACACTTGTTAAACCAACCCTCGACTTGACTTCCTTTATTTATTATTTACTGTTGGACAACTTCACAACATATATATATATATATATATATATATATATATATATATATATATATATAGCATTAGATGACGTGAAAGAATAAAATATGGTGCGAATCAAATTTTATTAGAATTCAATGTTCAGGCAAAGTACCTTAATTAAATTTAAATTAAATTATTAAATTATTAAATAGTAAATATTTTAACAACTTCTTACTTATTAATTTCATAAATCTTCTAAATTATTTGATAGTGCTAGATATGTGAATTTGGTTTATATGCTTAATCAAATAGTAATTTTGAATGAGTAGGTGTCTGGAGGTTTTGCCCTAAATTTACACATCCTGTCTCTGTGACCCAGACTTTTAATTGCAGTTATAGACATAACTGATTTGACCCAGACAAGTAACATCCGGTATGCATATAGTTGATTTCACATATCCGTCAATATATGATGACGTTTTTCCTTGTTAACGCAGACAATTAACATCCGGTTTGAACACGTTGTTTGAATCAGTAGATATTCAACGACTTTCGTGTGGCTGTCTTATCGAGAAGAGGTTTTTTGGGGATTAGTAACGCTGTTTACTTGGCTTGCGGGAGCGTGATTACCTTCGAATGTAATTTTCTTCATTGGAGTAATTTTATCGGACCCGGAAGAAAAAATGGCCGAATACATCAGGTCAGTTTAATTTTATTCGAATTGGATTTAGCAGAGCTTGCATCCAACCAGTAAGTTATGGTTTGCACTACTCCTATCAGCTCATAAGAACCCTGAATTTTGAACATCATATTCAACACCAAGTGAGTTTTCTGAACTATTCATTTGATTTGTTTTTTCCATCGCTTTATTAATTTGCATACACCTTGAATACATTTTCACTGTCATTTACTGCATCGATTGCAAACAGATTTCCCGCCTGGATAGCTTTTTCGTTTTTTGACTACCACTCACCACCTGGATCATTTTTCAATCAACCTCCTTGATATCTTTTCTGAATATGTTTTAAATTTTATGACTTGGATGAAGTGTATAGCTGTAACAAATAATTATGTTTTGGGCTGATATATTTAATGATTTATATACTTTTATGTATTGTTATAAATATTTTTATATATTTTCAAAGTTTAATTTTATTACCTGCAGTAATGTCATTGCGTTATTGGTCCTCTGAGGAGAAGAATTTTCTTTGAAAACACATGAGTTAAGGACTTTAAGGTACTTTGCTCGAACATTGAATTCTAATAAAATTTGATTCGCACCTTATTTTATTCTTTCACTTCATCTATTGCTATTAATGCTCTATCCAGTATATTGTGCTTCAGTTTTATCCGGATGTTCACTAATTAAAGATATTAGTTGACTCTAATATCTTTTGTTGGATTGACCTTATATATATATATGTATATATATATATATATATATATATATATTATAATAAAAAAATATAGATTTTAAACGCATATTTTCGATGAGCACCAGCCAGGTTGCACCGTACAAAACATTTACAGTTAGGATCAAAGTGTAACCGCCCCTAGAGTAAATGTGGGTGCCAGGTAAAAATGGCACAAGTAAAAATGGCACAAGTGAATAAATGACCAGGAAAATGGCACCAGTAAAAATGGCACAAGTGAATAAATGACCAGAATATTTGACATGTAAAAATGGCACAAGTAAATAAATGACCATAAAAATGGCACCAATAAAAATGGCACAAGTGAATAAATGACCAGAAAAATGGCACCAATAAAAATGGCACAAGTGAATAAATGACCAGAAAACGCAGAAACTAGGAACTCACGATTTCTTGAAAATCTATAATAGTGTCGTGAACAATGAGCAATCTACAATTCCCCTGCTTTCCAACCACAATGATGTCGTTCTACGGCAACTGATAAGACTGAACTACTTGCCCACCGGTTCGCCTTGAACTCCATTTTGGACTCCACAAACCACTTCCTCACAAATTTCCCATTGCGAACTAAAGCCACACTTGATGACCTGATCATCCAAGTTTCTGTTTTTTGTTTTTTTTGTGTGTTTTTGTTTTTTTAACATAGTTTACCCCCTAACAAGGCAAGTTGCCACTGTAGACGCAAGGGGCTACTGAGAATTAGGGTTAAAGTTTAGGGGGTTATCCTAAATTGGGAGCTGTGCAGCTAAATGTTTGTTCCCATTAGTTTTAAATTTCTGAATGTCGGTACAGTCGGGGAAACAGCAAGCAGGGAGGGAGTTCCAAAGTCCAGCAGCTCCAAGAAAGAAGCTATTAGAATAGAAGGCTCTCCAGCATCTGGGGATCTCTACAGTGACTGGATGGGATTTAGCTGATTGTCGGGTTGGTCGAGTGTATTTACGTCGAAGGGGCACTATAAAAGAAAGTTCATCGAAGCACAATCCATTGAAGTACTTGTTAAACAGGCACAAGGATGCAACATTGCGTGGAAATAGTTTTATTACATTTTGTTGTTAATAAAGTATGTTCTAATGTTTTAATTCTTTATTCGTTTTCTTTATTCGACAGTTAATAAACATAGAGATAGAGAAATACAGAAGCGAGAGTGATAGACCCTGTATAAACTAAGAGCTGGTGGTCTAGCAAGACATGGTGATGATAATAGACAAAAAATTAACAAGAGATTGGGTACTTGATGATTAAATTGCAAATTAAAACTAATTAGAAGAATTAAAATGGGTGTTAAATTCCGAAATTGATTAATATCTTAGCATGTATTTTGTGTGATTAAAATATATAGGAATTTTTTTAAAGAAACAAACGTTGGTTAACTCAGATTTAGTATTATAATAATAATAATAATAATAATAATAATAATAATAATAATAATAATAATAATAATAATAATAATAATAATAATAATAATAGATATGACATCGCAGGAATTGACGTGTCTGTATAATATGTGTTCTTGTTTATTTACGATTAAAATAATTATTAGTTTCATATTAGTTTCATATTAGTTTATTATTAGTTTATTATTTTCGATCGCCAAAGAAACATGGCGGATATATAAAATAAAATTGAAATGGGAGATAACTCAAAAGATGTTTTCGATAAAACTCCTCGGAATACGGTGATTACTAATTGGTATGATGTGTAGGACTTCATTTGGCGAATAAATCGTGTAAAGAGATTTGACAGACACGCACACACATTTCCTCTTTTATATATAAGATCAGATGCTTGTTTTTATTTGTAGGAACTCATCACAGATTATTTTGCAATGCAACGCGAAATTAGAACCAAAAATTGCTGGCTTTAGCTTTGATCCACAGAAAAAAACAATGGTAAGTCACACGTTTTTTTTAAATAACGCGTAACCAGTTACCAAGGCAAAGAAAACACTCGAGGATAAGGGTTAAGGGGACTGTCAGTTGGATGATGAACAATAATATGAGAGGATTGAAAACTATCAGAAGAAAGTGCAGAATTTGATTAATTACGAAGACGGCTCGACAAGTATTTGTTAACATTGGACTTGAAGACGGCAATCTTGTAATCAACAGGAAAGTAGTCCCAGATAGAAAATGATTGGAAAGAAACTATGTTGCGTGTAGTAGTTGAGTCCTATAGTATCCATAGCAACAACTTCTTTATGGATGTTGGCAACCTTCATGTGATTCCTCCTGTTAGTACCTGATTGTAAAATGAATAGGGGAAAGCAATTCGAATAAAACATAGTGTTTGAATTTTGCAACTGATATGTAAGGAAAATATCAGTTTTTACAAACTTTGGATATAATTTTTTGTATGCCCTTAAATCGATACTGCAAACGATACTGTATTATCTAACTTGTTTTACACTTTTTGAGAATGGGTCACCACTTACCAAGGCAAAGAAATCACTCGAGGAGAAAGGTTAATCGGACTGAATCGAGTGTACAGATTGTTGATGAAGGTCAAAAAGCCGAATCCAATGACACCAGGACGTGTTGATCTGAGAACATCAGTGACTGTTGTCTTTCTCTCTGTCTCTTTCTTTTTTATATGTATTCTTGTTTTTTCCTTCTCTTGTGGGACTATACCTCTCCCTCTCTCTTTCTCTCTCTCCGTTGTTGATTGAGAGAAAGGCAGAATTCAAGTTGGTGTTTTCCTCACACAAGACAGATCGTGTCGAATCCCAAGCTCGTCGACTCTTCAAGAGTTTTATATTCTTTTCAGAATGATAAAATATAAATTACATATTTTTATTTAAAATAATGTTTGTTCGCTTCTTTATTACAAGCGTTCAATTTTCAGCCGATTGTTCCAGCCAAGATGATTAAATCTCTGGAGAAAATGAATGATGCCATACACGCCAAATAAACCTAACCGTACAACACCGGAATCACCCATTTGGACGGCACAAGACTATTCGGTTCAAACATATTAGACAGCGTGTGCTTCAACATATAAGCAATAATATTATCGCTATTAAAACCAATGAATGTAACTATCGTATCTCCGGGGAATTGGTAGTGCTGTGCCAGGAGGATAAAAGCCCTCAAGATGCACACCTGGTCAACGATAGTATTACATATTTATCTATATGAATAAATTATGAAAAAATTATGTTTTGTGTTTACAACAAACGCATTAATAAATTCTTTACTATTTTTAATTAATGTTTCAAGTATTTTTATTTACGAATTTGGCAAAGCGATAGAGTACCTGCGAAGTCAGATATTAGTTATATATCAGGGGCGGGCAACCTTTTCAGAGTGAGGGCCAGGTGAGACTTTTGGAAGGAGATAGCGGGCCGGAGTGAAAAACGAAATTTCAGAATTACTATATTTTCTTTACATGAATAAAGTGTACAAAAATTGCATTGAACACTCTACAAATCTGATATTTTTTTCTGAAGAGACTTCTGTATGTGATGTTATAAAAGGCGCCGACGAAGACACATCTTGGAATAATAAAAAATAATTACGGGGGAAGTAGCAAGTTGATTCAGCATTCGTTTTGACACACTTCACATAGGTTCTCTGTTTCATGCCCTTTCCTCGTCTCTCGTTTCCTCTTTGCCTCTCTCTTTCTCTTTTTCTATTTTTATCTCAGACCAAGGATTTGAAATTAATACTTAAAGAAAAATAAAATATACATGCATCATCGCTCGCTTATATTTATACATTTTTAACCCATTGTAAATCTTAATTGAAACCTACTTTTACGTCTATGTCACCAAATGATATTAGTTTCACTGGGAGGTCTGCGGGCCGGATTGCAATAATAAAGCATAGCAGGGTGGCGGGCCGAACGCTAAATCTTCGCGGGTCGGATGTGGTCCGCGGGCCGAAGGGTGCCCGCCCCTGTTATATATAATTGAAGAATAACATGTAACTGTTTTAACACGCGCTCAATCAGTTGTTTGCATCCTACGATTAAAAGATAAATCTAAAAATAAATGTTAGCGGAATCTTATAAGGCAATGTTGTAAAGCGGGAGATCTAAAAAAAACGAATGTTACGGCAACTTTAGCAGCGAGAGATGCGAGGAGACTTGATTCTGTCGTACAACATAATCAACGGGAATTTAAATCTATCTTTTGAGGAATTTCTCACCCAAGAACCACGTCGTGGTCTCCGCAGGAACCCGCAAAAGATATACAACCGTCGTTTTCGTCTCAATGGAAGAAAGGCAGCGTTCTCTGCCCATGGAACAACCTACAAGACAGGGGAGGTCATGACGATGATTACCATATCCAAGTTTAAAACGGAATCGGACAAACATTCTAGACTATATGTAGATGTAAATAACTTATATATGCCTTTTTATATGGCTTGAGCACTTTGCTAATCTTTTTAAAAATAAATTTAATTTAATAATTTAACGTTTTATATCGCATATGTAACGTTGTCGTAATGTTATTATTTAATTTGTGATTAACATATCGTTAGGATTTTCTTTTTACATAGGGTGGGCGTGTGATAATATTTGACATATTGTCAGTGGAATTTCGTGAATGCAGTCAGAATGCTAACAAGATTTGAAGGTCTCAGATTTGAAGGAATTTCAGATAAGGAAAAGCCTTGTAAGATATGCAGGTCGTGTCGTGTATTATGTAGATGTCTCTAGAATTCTTCATTTAACTTCAAGAGATATTTCTAGGACTTTAAATGACAAGAACCGACTGGTAAGTTCGGTGACGATATCTTAGTATATATATATATATATATATATATATATATATATATATATATATATATATATATATATATATATATAAAGAAAAATATATACCTTAGTATATATATATATATATATATATATATATATATATATATATATATATATAAAAAGAAAAATATATGCATATATATACAAAGAAAAACATATATATATATTTATATATGTAGAGAAAAACATATACAGGGTGTTTCAAAAGTCTTGGGAACATAACGTTGTATAACGCATTTGTAATGTTCCCAAGACTTTTGAAACACCCTGTATATAAAGAAAAACATATAAATATATATATATGTGTGTGTGTGTGTGTGTGTGTGCGCGTGTGTGTGTGTGTGTGTGTGTGTGTGTGTGTGTGTGTGTGTGTGTGTGTGTGTGTGTGTGTGTGTGTGTGTGTGAAAAAATGACAAACGGAAAAACAAGTTAAAGTGAAGGAGAAAAACAAAAACAAAAGACTGTGACCGGTTTCGTTCTGTTGAAGAATATATATATAAAGAAAAACATATATATATATATATATACATATATATATATATATATATATATATATATATATATATTAAGAAAAACATATATATATATAAGAAAAACACAGACACATATATATGTATGTTTGTGTGTAAGGTTTGTGAGAGAGAATCCCAGTAGAGTGCAAGATTATTAAGTAAAATCAAAATTAAGAGCGTAATATCTATTTATTACTGTTTTACAGAAGGTCGGAACACCATCGGTACCGTCGGTTTCAAATCCCAACAAAAAAAGACCTATGAAGGCCTCTTTATCGAAACTTCAGGGGAAAGACAAACATAAACATGGGGCTGAAGAGAGTTTCGATAAAAAGGCCTCTATAGGTCTCTTTTGTTGGATTTGAAACCGACGGTACCGATGTTGTTCTGACCTTCTGTAAAGCATATATATATATATATATATATATATATATATATATATATATATATATATATATAACTCAGTGGAATAAAAAGGTTATGGCATTAATATTATTTTGCAATGATGCTCCAAAAAATTCAACAACAACAAATGTGATTGTGTACATATGTTACAGAAATTTATTGTCCATAACTTTATCTTAAGCAAATGAATATTCTATCAATTCGTTATAGGCAAAATTAACAAAATAATAAAATTATATTTACTTGTATCGGTGAGATTTGGAATGATTTCATTTGTTTTCATAGTTATATAATAAAATCGATGTTTTGGGCTCCTTGCGCTATAAGTAAAGTTATAATATTTAAACTCGACATTTTGTAAGCATAAATGAAGTTCCGTTCAGTCGATTGTCATACTGTGAAGGTTTTCTTTTTTTCATTTTTTCGTAGAATGTGATCTACACCGGACCGTGCAGACCGAAACCATCGCCGGCTCGAAGCTCTCTTTCCAATGGGAGCGTAGTACTCATCGTGTAAGTAAATATGGTTGCAAATGCTTAACAACAGACGGCGTTGTAAAGTTACTCACGATGGGAGCCACGATCGCGTCGTTATCCTCATCGAGATCCAGGATCGACGCTCCAATCTCAGCCGGTATCTGGAACAATTCTCTCACATGGAAGAATTGAAATGACAATTATTTAACAATGAAAAGTTCGAATGCAAACCGTGATAAACGCCATTTTTGCGAAGCTATCCTTCTAAAAAAATGTTGCGTTTCAACACTCGACCCGAAAATCAGTTTTTACATGATATGATATCGGCATAATTTGTGTTGCTTTTAATTAAAATAAGCTTTTAAAAGAAGTCTGGATTTGATATGGTCGTCCTTTCATTATTTTAATGTCTACATTTAAAACAAAATGTCTTTATCGCGTTTTGCACTCGAACTTTTCAGTGTTTAATTAGTTTATTTACTTATCAAATTCGATCGATCTTCCTATTTTCTTTGTTATCTACTTTTTGTTCACCCAAACGAGGAATACTGAAGTGTAAAGGGGGTACTGTGATCGGAGCCAGAGATTTAGGGTGCAACCTCGGTGGAGTTTGTGTAACAAGATGCTTGTTTAAATTGCATTTAAATTTCTGCATGTTCGTGCGGTCGGGTGGAAAAGGGAACAGGGAGGGAATTCCAAAGACAAGAAAATCTTCTGCTACATATGGACCGCTTCAATGAAGAGGTGGGATGTTGCTGATAGTCGGCTGGGTCGGAGGCATTTTCGTTGAGGGGGTTACTAATGCAGTCGGTTCATCGGAGCACAGTTCATAGAAATAGTTATAAAGCAAGGTCATAAATGAATCGCTGCGGCGATGCAACAGGGACTGAAGCTTGGAAGACAGTGCAGGACATATTAAGTTAGACATTTTTGTTTACCCTATGCAAGAGCAAGAGGTTTGCGTACCGGGCCAGATTGGGTCAACATTGCAGAAAAAGTAGTCTTCGACCAGATAGATAGATAGATAGATAGATAGATAGATAGATAGATAGATAGATAGATAGATGGATAGATAGATAGATAGATAGATAGGAAGGAAACATATATAGATAGATAGATAGATAGATAGATAGATAGATAGATAGATAGATAGATAGATAGATATTAGATAGATAGATAGATAGATAGGAAGAAAAAAACATATATATATATATATATATATATATATATATATATATCTAGAGAGAGGGATAGATAGATAGATAGATAGATAGATAGATAGATAGATAGATAGATAGATAGATAGATAGATAGATAGATATTGGATGGATAGATAGATAGATAGATAGATAGATAGATAGATAGATAGATAGATAGATATTTGATAGATAGATAGATAGATAGATAGATAGATAGATAGATAGATAGATAGATAGATAGATCGATCTTTCTGTATATGTTACAAGATCCTGACTTATTTCGGGGTATACAAAACTTTAATTCATTTACTTATTCATTTTTTTTATTTTATTATAGATTTGACGCTGGTGTGAAAAACTTATAGAAAAATATTTTACTGTCATTTTTTTTTATATTTGATATTTTGCAGCGTTCTTGTTTTAATTGTATTGTATCTCACAATCGGATTTGCTGTAAATACTTACGTACGGAAGTTTGATGGCTTTGAAAGAATCCCAAACTACGAATTTTGGAAAGGTTTGCCTTCTCTTATAAAGGTACGTTTTTTTGTTCATATTTCTGTGTTAAAATATCCTTCTTGCATTATAACTTGATTTTAATCTCCATAAAAGACATATAAACAGTGCAAAGCTGTTTAAGGAATTAGTCTTACCCACCTGGGACGTGAATTCCTCTAGTATATATCTTTTCGGACAGGATCTCATTGGATGTTTTGCTCCACTTTTCAAACTTTGAGTAGTGGTAACAAAAAACACAAGCACCTTCTTTTGTGCAACAGTCCATTGTGTGACTTTTAAGCCTCTTATGTTTCTTGTTTGTTGTTGTTGCTGCATTAGATGGAGATAGGAGGCCAAGACCTTTTATCTCCAGGCCTGCTGGCTGACCCTGGTTGGCCTCTGTATTGGATGGAGCACCATTTCCAGAGGCAGGAAGGTTCACACCATTGCTTACATTTTCCCGCCTGGTATATGAACAGGTTGACAGGCCCTTTTATCCTGGGTGCCGCCCTGCCATTATTTTTTTTTATTCATATTTTTTATCATTCTCTCATTGTCAAAGGCTTTTAATTCATTATTCGAAGATACCCTCTATTAATAGAGGGTGTGCCATCGTCCGCAATTCGGGGGGCGTGCTGGAGGCCTTGAGGAGACAGCACACCATTTTTATTATATATTTGATCAGGGTTTACTTCAAATAGGAAGTATCCTCATGTAAGAGTATCTGACAACTCCCTGTACAGAGAGACCGAAGACACCCGACGGTGGTGTCTAGTAGGCATTCAAGTTCCCCCAGTAGGCATTCAAGTCCTATATATGTATATGTATAGACAAATGAAAGAAGAGAAATAAAAAATGTGACAATGACAAATCTATTACGTCTTCAGTTATTTTAAACAAGATATATTCAATTAAAGAATATTTATTTTTCCTTCCTTAAGCCAAGGCTTTTCAAAGAATAGATTCTTATCATCAGTGTGTAAGAAGAATGTCAAAAATGCAAAATGTGTTCAATGAAAAAAGATAAAGAATGGAAAGACAAAGATTCACCGTTGGAAGGTTCGTAAAGAATGCATCAATGGGGTCAAATACTGTAGAATCCAGGAGGAGTTAATCCATCAGAATAATAAGTGGTTCTGCTGTAGAAAAGATTGATTAGGATATAGGCTGGGAATTTGAGGCCATCTTAAAGTCTTCCATGGATCTTCGTAAAGAAGTTTTTTAGGAGTGTAGAAATTTAGGTAGTTTCCCAAATCAAATACGTCCGTGGATGTCTGATATTAATCCAATGGCGTCAAGAAAGATAATAAAATTGTTAGGTGTAACTAGAAATTAAAAACCGGTGGAGGTTATGGATGGGGTAGGAGGAGATGTGGAAGGGAAATGTTAGAAGGAGGGATCCGCTTACTGACGCGTAAGTTGGAATTAGATGGGTAAGTTGCTTAGATACGGTTCAAAATAGATTGTAATAGCTGCTGCTTTAAGAGATTTAACAAAGCAGGAAGGAATATCAGTAAATGGTTGGGTGAGGTGCTAAATAACTAGTAAGAACCATGACTAACTTTAAGTGAGAATGTAGAGATATTACAAATTGAAAATTTAACTTAGAGTGTTAGATATTATGTGGTTAGAATAAGAGTACATTTAAAAGTGTAGAAATTTTAGTCATTTTGAAAAGTGGAGAACTACAAATTGAAAATTTAACTTAGAGTGTTAGATATTATGTGGTTAGAATAAGAGTACATTTAAAAGTGTAGAAATTTTAGTCATTTTGAAAAGTGGAGAACTACAAATTGAAAATTTAACTTAGAGTGTTAGATATTATGTGGTTAGAATAAGAGTACATTTAAAAGTGTAGAAATTTTAGTCATTTTGAAAAGTGGAGAACTACAAATTGAAAATTTAACTTAGAGTGTTAGATATTATGTGGTTAGAATAAGAGTACATTTAAAAGTGTAGAAATTTTAGTCATTTTGAAAAGTGGAGAACTACAAATTGAAAATTTAACTTAGAGTGTTAGATATTATGTGGTTAGAATAAGAGTACATTTAAAAGTGTAGAAATTTTAGTCATTTTGAAAAGTGGAGAACTACAAATTGAAAATTTAACTTAGAGTGTTAGATATTATGTGGTTAGAATAAGAGTACATTTAAAAGTGTAGAAATTTTAGTCATTTTGAAAAGTGGAGAACTACAAATTGAAAATTTAACTTAGAGTGTTAGATATTATGTGGTTAGAATAAGAGTACATTTAAAAGTGTAGAAATTTTAGTCATTTTGAAAAGTGGAGAACTACAAATTGAAAATTTAACTTAGAGTGTTAGATATTATGTGGTTAGAATAAGAGTACATTTAAAAGTGTAGAAATTTTAGTCATTTTGAAAAGTGGAGAACTACAAATTGAAAATTTAACTTAGAGTGTTAGATATTATGTGGTTAGAATAAGAGTACATTTAAAAGTGTAGAAATTTTAGTCATTTTGAAAAGTGGAGAACTACAAATTTAAAATTTAATTTAGAGTGTTAGATATTATGTGGTTAGAATAAGAGTACATTTAAAAGTGTAGAAATTTTAGTCATTTTGAAAAGTGGAGAACTACAAATTGAAAATTTAACTTAGAGTGTTAGATATTATGTGGTTAGAATAAGAGTACATTTAAAAGTGTAGAAATTTTAGTCATTTTGAAAAGTGGAGAACTACAAATTGAAAATTTAACTTAGAGTGTTAGATATTATGTGGTTAGAATAAGAGTACATTTAAAAGTGTAGAAATTTTAGTCATTTTGAAAAGTGGAGAACTACAAATTGAAAATTTAACTTAGAGTGTTAGATATTATGTGGTTAGAATAAGAGTACATTTAAAAGTGTAGAAATTTTAGTCATTTTGAAAAGTGGAGAACTACAAATTGAAAATTTAACTTAGAGTGTTAGATATTATGTGGTTAGAATAAGAGTACATTTAAAAGTGTAGAAATTTTAGTCATTTTGAAAAGTGGAGAACTACAAATTGAAAATTTAACTTAGAGTGTTAGATATTAGGTGGTTAGAATAGGAGTACATTTAAAAGTATTAATATTTGGAAGGTAACCTGTTTAAGCAATACCTATTAAAACATTTTTTATATTTCATCGTTGATTAGAAATCAAGTGATTAGAAATTTGGAAATTTACCCGTTTAAGTAATACTATTCAATTTTTTATATATATTTCAAAAGGTTTGAAGAATTTAAGACTTACCAATTAGTTAAAGGTAGGAGGCTTAAATGGATGAGGGTTTACATATTCAAGTAAAATCATTAAAACACTATTTTCAAACCCCAAATGTATCAGGAATTCATAAACAATTAAATAAGTTAAATTATGGTCAAATGTTACAATTCGAAATATTCTAGAATGCTCAGGTATATGTAATTTAATCGATCAGGAGCTGAGTTAGGGTCAGAGTTATCATGAAGCCCTTTTAAGTAAAATTAAAGTTGAGCACTGTTAGGAGACATTTAAAAATAGGCATTCACTTAGCATCAAAGCAAGACTCTGAGTAAGTTTGTTGACTTCTCTAGTCTGTCTTAATGTTTACGCTGTAATAGCATAAATATATCTTAAATTCTCCGTACCACGTGTTAATTTGAACTGACCCATAAGAATTTTCTTTTAAACGATAACTTACATATACATCGAAAGGGGGGGCTGAGGGCGAAGAGAGAGCTAGCACTTTTAATAGAAATATGTCACACTTTTTCCCCGAGTAACGGGAAGAGGAGGGGCGGGTAGAGGAGGTGACCGGGGAAGAGCCAGCTTTTGCTCCGGACAACCGGGAGAGGGGACGGAGGTGAGGGGGAGACCGACGAAGAGACAGTTTTCGCCCAAGGCAACCAGAAGGTGAGGGGAGAGGGGGCGGTGAAATTTGGGAGACCAGGGAATAGAGAGTTCCGGGCAACGCCGGTTATCCCTGCTTGTCCAAGGTATGCTTTCTTTGTTTGATTTTTATAACATTTCACTTCGGATAATTGACTGAATTTTAGTTTTTATAAACATCTAGTAATTGTGTTAAATTTATAATTAACAGCCTTCGTGCAATTTTGACGTAATTATTCTTTTTATCTTCATTATTTCTAATCTAACTTCTTTTTTTTTTGCAGGATGGTTGTATTTTCATCTTTCGGCGCCGGAAAGGATATGAAAGCATGTAGAAAATCTGCAAACGAGATGAATGTTTTATTCTGTAGAAGTTATCTACACATTTTCATCCTCTAATTAAAAACAGCTCAACTCTAATTTTAAAAAGGGTCGACGTTAAATTAAAAAGGGTCAACCCACAAATCAGAACGAGCTCAACCTGAAATTAAAAACAGTTCAACTTTAAACTAATAAAGATTAACATCAAATTAAAAAGTGTTCAAACCAAAATTTGAACGAGCTCAACAACAAATTAAAAACAGCTCAACTCTAATTTTAAAAAGAGTCGACGTTAAATTAATAATGGTCAAATCACCAATTAGAACGAGCCCAATCTTAAATTAAAAGCTCTATTGTAAACTAAGAAAGATTAAGATCAAAAGAAAAAGTGTTCAAACCTAAATTAGAACGAGCTCAACATTCAATTAAAAACAGCTCAACTCTAAATATAAAATAGATCAACGTTAAATTAAAAAGGGTTCAACCACAAATTAAAAGCAGCTCAACTTTAAGCTAAGACAGATTAAGATCGAATTAAAAAGTGTTCAAACCTAAATTAGAACGCGCTCAACATTAAATTAAAAACAGCTCAATTCTCAATTTATAAGAGATCAGCGTTAAATTAAAAAGGATTCAACTACAAATTAAAACGAGCTCAACCTCATATTAAAAGCAGCTCAACTTTAAACTAAGAAAGATAAACATCAACTTAAAACGTGTTCAAATTAAAATTAGAACGAGCTCAACCTCAAATTAAAAGCAGCTCGGTTTCAAATTAAGAAGGATCACCTTCAAATGTTAAGAGTTGGCCCTGAGACGTAAACTAGCCTAACTTATGTAATGTTATATTAAAATTAACTCAAATTAAGTCGAATTAAAAAAGAGTTCAACTTTAAATTAAATTGAGCTCAACCTCAAAGTAACCTATCAATGTCGAATTAAAAACAGCTCAATTTTAACGTAGAACGGTCTCAGCCTGAAATTTAAAAAAGAAATCAACCGAACAGTTGAAAAGTTGTACGTCAAAAATTTGGAATTAGAAAACCCGTAGAGCTGTTTACATTTTTCTAATAAATTCAAATAGAAAAAATACTCTTATCGAGACATCGAAGAGATTTCTGGTAAAAATAGAAGACCTGGACAGGAATGGTTCAGAACTTGTCATTCTCGTACAAGGAAGAGAATGAAAAATGACAATAAAGTGAACATGTATAAATAAATAAAACTAATAACAGAAAAGAAACTACTTTGTAATGGTGTTATCATTGTTTTATTACATATGTGGAAATCATTATATTATACCTACTGGTATGATAATATGGTGAATGTCAAACGGTGAGTAGCAATGTTAGTTTTGCTTTTAAATAATTCGAGGTGTAATATACTGGTCCCGTAGAAAGGATCAAATGTTACACCTGCGAATTCAGGATAACTTGAATTTAGTTATCAAACTAAAAACGATATTTAAAAATCGTTTTTAATTATAAAACTTTAAAGATTAATTGTGATTTCGGCACATATGTAGTTCGGTGGATTGATCATAGTACATCGGAGTGGTGTGTGAGATTAATAACCAGTAGTTGAATGGAATTGAATGGAGAAAGATAGTGAAGATGGTGATAGATGGTCATAAGTCTACTTTGCATTTTAGTTAGTGAATGGATCCACCCTGTTAGTCAAGTTATAATAAAGTATATGTTTAAAGAGTGCAATTCCTTTGTCATTTTTCTATGCGAACATTTATTACAGCTTGCTTGCTCACAACCAAATTCGTATGCATGAGTACGAAATACAATGGATACCCCCTGTAAAGGTGGTTTGGCGTGTAATTATGAAGCAAGGGTTGCGCAATCCCAACCATACCTGTTGTGAGTCGGCACTGCTTGATTATAGTGGGAAGGAGAAATCGAGAACGACCGGAAACAATGTAAGTAGGGAGCACATACAGCTCCCCTGTATTTTCGAATGTACACCCATTTTAGTACTGACCAGGCCCAACGTCAATTAACTTTGATGATCAAACGGATCCGGAGTGCCAAGGTGATTATGTTGTAAAATGGTACACATAACAACGAAAAGCCTAGCCATAGATTAAGACAACTCTCTCTGGAGACAAGGCAGAGTGTAATTTCCGACTGGCCATTTACCCAAGTCTTCGACTGAGTTGCGTCAACTCCAACATTCTCTGGATCATTTACACACAGCGCAGATCAATAAATCATCCAAACAAAGTGTAAAGAAATTTTCCCCTTGAGTTTGAAGTAAGTCGGGTGATACTAATTTTGACAAAAAATGTGCGACGTTTACTTTTGGAATTGAATGAAGCATTCGGTGATGGAATTCGAATACGATATTGTGAGATTTGAAAAATAAACAAAAGTGATTTGTGAATGAGTTCGCTATGCACGAAATCAAACAACCGAATACATACGAAAAGCAACGATTGAATAGTTAGCGAATGGGAAAAGGGTAGAGCGAAATGTTGGACTAAATAGTTAAGACGTGTATTCGGCGCTGGCTCTCACTAAGGTAGGAGGTTGGAACTCTCATGGTACAAAGACGAGTGTGACAGAAGATCATAACATCAAATAAAGTGAACGATAAAAATTCCCTTTGTGTTTTTCGAGTCTTCAATCATAAAATATCCTGCGAAGGAAAGATGATCTAATAAACGCGAAAAGAATTTTCCAATGAAAGGACAAGTGTTTCCTATTTCGCCTGAAGTGACGTTGCTGCCAGATAAGAAATAGATGTAACCATGGCACAATATTAGAAGCCAGAAGGTCTTGAAGACAGTTAGCACATGATATATATATATAGATATATATATATATATATATATATATATATATATATATATATATATTATCATTTCATGTATCTACATAAAATGTTATAAGGAGATATGATCTTTTATGTATCGATTTTCAGTATTTACTTCAAAACTGCTCAATACGTGAGTAGAGCTATGCAGTAAGTTATGGCAATATATTTATGGCAATTAAGCTGCACAGAGGCTTCAGCGTTTGATCCCCGTAGGGAATCGTCAGGCTAAAATGCATTTTAGTCTGACAATTCCCTATGTGGACTAAACGCGGAAGCCTCTGGGTAGCTTAATTGTCATGAATATATTTTTATAACATATATATATATATATATATATATATATATATATATAAGATTTGACGATAATGAATATCAAATTAAATAAAATCAAATGTATTGACAAAACTAGCAAAGTGCAACAAACAATGTAAAATTAAGGTTAGAAGAAGGGACCAAGATAACTTAAGACTTGGATATGGTAGGCACCATCATTACCTCCTCAACTATGCTGTTTTTTCTGTTATCGTGACTAAACACCTATTATACATCTTTAGCTGGGTGTCATAGAGACCCCGACTTGACGCAAGGTAAAACCAACCTCCTCGAAAGACATATTTAAATTTCCGTTGATAACGCTTTACCCCAGAATCGTGTCTCCTCGCATCCTCCTCTACTCAAGCAAGGGATAATCAATCAAAGATCAGGTTATTTTCCTATTATTGACAAAGGTGCAGGGGGGAAATCGTCGTTGTCATTATTACTGTATAAAAAGATGTATGCTTCCCAACAGTTTGTCTGAAAATTAATATAATCATTGATGTGGAAATATCCTATAATAAATGGATGGTCTACTAATAAATAAAGACCTATATATTACATGCCAGGCTGATTTCTAACAGGCATGTTTATAAAAAAAAACAAGAGAAATAACTGTATGTAGAAAGGTAACTTAAAATTAGTTAATCTGAAAGGGAGGTAACTCGAAAGCAGCTACATTGACTATGACGTCAATAACCTCCGCTTTATGATTGACTATTACGCCTCGGTCACACGAAGCGACTTCGCTCGCCGCTACTACAGTAGCGGCGAGTAGTAGCAACCTTGTTGCATCGTGTGAGTGGTTAGTCGCAAGTAGCGCATCCAATATGCGACTTCACTCGCCGTTACTGCAGTAGTGGCGAGTAGTAGCAACCTTGTTGCATCGTGTGAGTGGTTAGTCGCAAGTAGCACATCCAATATGCGACTTCACTCGCCATTACTGCAGTAGCGGCGAGCGAAGTAGTCGCAGCTTTGTTGCATCGCGTGACTGGTTAATCGCAAGCAGCACATCAAACTTGCGACTAGTTTACTCGCGGCGACTAAAGTTGAACATGTTCACTTTTAGTCGCAAGTAGCGCGTGATTTCATGATCATGTGACCTGATATCGCGAGATTCTATGATCACGTGACCTGTTATCGCGCGATTTTATGATCACGTGACCTGGTATCGGGCGATTTTATGATTTTTTCAAGACCTAATAGCGGCTGCTACGAATCAATATTCGCTTCTATGACCTCACAGTCAGGCAGTTTGCTGCCATGAAAGAAAAAATAAAGTTTAAAGTGGTCAGCTAATGAAATCATTAGATTTCTGGATATTTACAGAAACTACGAAGGTTTGTGGAATACAGACAATATATAGTATATGAAGTAAAATGCGATGGAGTACAATTTTAAATAATTAATGAATGAACTAATTGAGGCTGGTTTTTAGATTCCTGGCGAAGATAATTTGAAAAAGAATATAAAGAACTTGAAGGATGCATATATGGATTAAATTAATAAAGTGAAGACACCTATGAAAAGTAGAGCAGTAAGCGACGATGTTTATAAACCAAAGCTTGTTTGGTTTTTTTTAAAGATCTGGCTCCTGAACCGCGACATGTCTGCGCTGTAAACAAAGGTACGGAACTGCTACACATATAGTCGTCCCGTGTGACCAGCTCAGTCGCTGCGACTGACACTCGCTTCTACAAGTAGGGGCAAGCGAAGTCGCGTCGTGTGACATGTCTGAGTTGTAAGCAAAGGCACGGAACTGCTAGACAGATAGTCGTCCCGTGTGACCAGCTCAGTCGCTGCGACTGACACTCGCTTCTACAAGTAGGGGCGAGCGAAGTCGCGTCGTGTGACATGTCTGAGTTGTAAACAAAGGCACGGAACTGCTAGACAGATAGTCGTCTCGTGTGACCAGCTCAGTCGCTGCGACGGACACTCGCTGCTACAAGTAGCGGCAAGCGAAGCCGCGTCGTGTGACATGTCTGAGTTGTAAGCAAAGGCACGGAACTGCTAGACAGATAGTCGTCTCGTGTGACCAGCTCAGTCGCTGCGACGGACACTCGCTGCTACAAGTAGCGGCAAGCGAAGCCCCGTCGTGTGACATGTCTGAGTTGTAAACAAAGGCACGGAACTGCTAGACAGATAGTCGTCTCGTGTGACCAGCTCAGTCGCTGCGACTGACACTCGCTGCTACAAGTAGCGGCAAGCGAAGCCCCGTCGTGTGACATGTCTGAGTTGTAAACAAAGACACGGAACTGCTAGACAGATAGTCGTCTCGTGTGACCAGCTCAGTCGCTGCGACGGACACTCGCTGCTACAAGTAGCGGCAAGCGAAGCCCCGTCATGTGACATGTCTGAGTTGTAAACAAAGGCACGGAACTACTAGACAGATAGTCGTCTCGTGTGACCAGCTCAGTCGCTGCGACGGACACCAGCTGCTACTTTTAGCAGCAAGCGAAGTCCCGTCGTGTGACTAAGGCTTTACGTAAGCGGCCTCTTAGTGTCTTCTATGGGTAACGGAATGCATTCGCATTGGTCAAAATCTTCACATTAAGCTTCAGTGCCACAGAAGACTTTTTACTAAAAAATGGTGGTATGTGCATGGACACAATACGAAGCTTACGCTGTTTAGCATACCATAGAATGTCTTAGTTGTCTTGGCAGGATTGTTAGTTGTTATAATGTAGGAGAAATGGATCCTATTTAATTACGCTAATCGGTTTCAGTAGATAATTCAATTTTGTTCTGGGAAGAATCTCACCCTAACCCTAACCCTAACCTTAACCCTAACCCTAACCCTAACCCAACCCCAACCCCAACCCCAACCCTTACCCTAACCCTAACCTTAACCTTAACCCTCACCCTAACCTTAACCCTAACCCAACCCAACCCCAACCCCAACCCCAACCCTAACCCTTAGTCTTATTCAATAATAAACCGTCCTGAAATCGAAGGAATTGATTAATAATTTGTTTTTTGTCTAATAAATCGAAGAACCAACTTTTAGCTTTTTGTGGATTAATGTTATATTCCTTCATCTTTTAAATTAATTGTTATTTCAATTGTAATTGCACATCTTTTTATTAAGTTGAATCTTCATAAAAATATGTCAACATTATTTTATTACAAGCAGTCATTCTTATAAAGTTGTTGGAGTTTGTCTGTTTGTACACAAAAACAAACAGGTGATCAGTTGACAATAAAAAGAATAGGCAGAATACACACTTCTAAGGCAGTAGTTTTTACGGTGCCTGTATCGAGTTCGAATCCCACGTAAGTCGAAAAGGGTTCTTTAATTGGATACGCGTGTTATAAAAGTTTTTTAAAATAAAAAAACATAATACCATAGAAAAGTGAATTGCGTGAATTTTATTATTTAACAAAGTGACATTTTTCGGATAATCAACAAAAATATACAGACATAAAAAGTGTTCGGCATTTATTCAAAGTGAATTATGTTTGTTTAAAAACATAATTTCTAATGTTTTTTTGCCAATGAAAATAATACGTAAATACATTCATCGTAGTGACTTACTCTCTTATACAAACGCTAAGTAGTGTATGTTTCCACGAAATTTGACAAATATTTTTCTTCGTGCTATCTGTAAAGCGGTAGAATCGAGGTAATCGCAGATACTGGACTAACACCGCTCAAGGAACAAATACATAGAAGACATTGCCAAATCTGCTGGAAAGAAATTGGGATGTCTCTCCTGTGCTAGAAAACTTCTCACACCTGACAGTATCCTATATCTCTACAAAGCCACCATCCGCCCATGCATGGAGTAGTGTTGTCACATCTGGGCTGGTGCACTATCACCTAGTCTCTCCCTCTTAGACAAAGTCCAAAAAAAAGAGTATCTAATCTTATAGGTCCTTCACTATTCACCAAGCTCCAGCCTCTGTCCCATCGCCGCAATGTTGCATCCTTGTGCTTGTTTTACAAGTACTTCAATAGAATGTGCTCCGATGAACTTGCTGCTCTGGTTCACCCTCGACTTAAATACACTAGACCAACCCGACAATTATCTAAATCCCATCCATTCATTGTGGAGATTCCCAGATGTCGGAGAGCCTTCGTACTCCAATAGCTTCTTTCTTCGAGCTGTCGGACTCTGGAACTCTCTCCCTTCTCCTTGTTTCCTTGACCCTACCAACATGCAGACATTTAAAACTAATATAAACAGACATTCACTGCACAGTTCCAAACATAGGATGGCTCCCAGGACTTTCACCCAAATTCTCAGTAACCCTTTACGTCTACAGTGACAGCCTGCCTTGTTTGGGGTGGACTATGTTAACAAAAATTTTATCATTTACTGCTAATAATTCTTATGGTGATCTACCCTATTGCGTCACTAGATGGACTCTTCCCAACACTATGAATTGTTATAAAGGTGGTAATAGATAGAATCACTATTTCCAATACAGAAGCAGTCTCTGACAACCCGTTACTTCTGTACTTTATGTAAATACATACACTTGTTATCTACACAGGCACAAGAATGCAACATTTCGGCGATCGGGGCTGGAGTTCGGGAGATAGTGAGGGACCTATTAAATTCGCGACTCATTTTTAACCTTGTCTAAGAGGGAGAGACTAGTGGATGATGCACCATCCCAGATGTTGCAACAATACTCCATGCTTGGGCGGATGGTGGCTTTGTAGAGATATAGGATAATGTCAGGTGTGAGAAGTTGACAATAGTAATAGTAGTACTAATGTTGTTAATGTTAATGATAATAATATATGTAATTGTAAAATGAAAGGTAATTGCCCACTAATGAATAACTGTTTAAGATATATTGTCATATACAAAGCCACAGTAAACAATACTATCAACAATGAAAAAAGGATAAATAGGGACCACGGAACATTATTTCAGGTATATTAGGAATGATGACATGGTGATATTCAGGAGTGAAAATATATAAATAGAATTACACTGTCTAATATATGGGATTAATATAGGATTACATGTTGATGTAAAAATCACAGTGGAATTTCTACGGAGTCCTGATAGCTATTATTAATACCATAAGTGTTTCAAAATGAGCTTGCTAGGCCTCGCATTAGAAAAGACAATTGATTTCGTTCCTTCTATCCTTCCTTTTTACAAGACGAGCCGAAATAAACGAGTATTTTGTTTTGGCTTGCTTGCAAATCGTTTATCATTGACATATTTTGCATTCCGCATTTTGTTAATGTCTACCTCTAATGTGTCCGTCACGTGACTCGAGATTGTTAACCTTTCGACTTTGATTCTTTTGTCTAACAAGATGATTAACCCTGGTTCGCTTTTCAAGAGCAAATGCTTTATCAATTGGAAGAAGGAAAAACTCACGCACTCTATCGTGTACTTATCGGATGGCTGTTATCTGATCAATGACTAAAGTGCTATTCATGTTCATATTAAGTGACACGAGACACATTGATTAAAATAATATAATTGTATTCCTATTCGTTTAATAGATATCTGATTGTTCCAAAAATAATGTCTGATTTCAGAAAAAACAGAACATTTTTTATTTGGACCCATTTGTCGAGAGTTTTCATCTTGCCATAACCCTAACCCTAACCATAACCCTAACCCTAATCCTAACCATAACCCTAATCCTAACCATAACCATAACCATAACCATAACCCTAATCCTAACCATAACCCTAATCCTAACCCTAACCATAACCCTAACCCTAACCCTAACCCTAACCATAACCATAACCATAACCATAACCCTAACCCTAACCCTAACCATAACCATAACCCTAACCCTAACCCTAACCCTAACCTTAACCCTAACCCTAACCCTAACCATAACCATAACCATAACCCTAACCATAACCTTAACCCTTACCTTAACCCTAACCCTAACCATAACCATAACCATAACCCTAACCCTAACCCTAACCATAACCATAACCCTAAATCTAAACCTAACCCTAACCCTAACCCTAACTCTAACCCTAATCCTAATCCTAATCCTAACCCTAACCCTAACCCTAAACCTAACCCTAACCCTAACCCTAACCCTAACCCTAAACCTAACCCTAACCATAACCATAACCCTAACCCTAACCCTAACCCTAACCATAACCATAACCCTAACCCTAAACCTAACCCTAACCCTAACCCTAACCCTAACCCTAACCCTAACCCTAACCATAACCATAACCATAACCTTAACCCTTACCTTAACCCTAACCATAACCATAACCATAACCATAACCATAACCATAACCCTAACCCTAACCCTAACCCTAACCATAACCATAACCCTAAATCTAAACCTAACCCTAACCCTAACCCTAACTCTAACCCTAATCCTAATCCTAACCCTAACCCTAACCCTAACCCTAAACCTAACCCTAACCCTAACCCTAACCCTAACCCTAAACCTAACCATAACCATAACCATAACCCTAACCCTAACCCTAACCATAACCATAACCCTAAATCTAAACCTAACCCTAACCCTAACCCTAAACCTAACCCTAACCCTAACTCTAACCTGGTTGCGCCAAAATCCTAGTGTGGCATCCAGCCTGTGCAAGCTGAGCTGGCTTCCACCGAAGGAGGAAGTTTCTAAAGAATATCAAGTGCTCATATTCCGGTCAGGGTAGATGACATACAGAACCTAGTATTCCCAAATGGTCACCCATCTGGTATTGACCAGGCTTAAAGTCGCTTTACTTTGGTGATCTAACGAGAACCGGTGTGTTAATGTGATTATAGGCTGTGCGTCAAGTTCGAACCCATAAAAGCACTTACACTTATGGATGTTGGCAACCTTCACGTGGTTCTTCCTGTACGTATGTGATTCTATATAGAGTCGGTGAAACCAATGCCAGTAATAGAATCGATCTCGTCAAAAGAGTCGTAACATGCTAATTCATACGAATTTACCATTGTACGACAATACACGACTACTTACAGAGAGAGGGGGAAGAGAGAGAGAGAGAAAGTTAGAGAAAAGGAGACAGAGAAAGTAAAGGTGGAGAGTTGAAGAGAAAGAGAGAGAGAAAGAAAGAGAACCAATAAGGAACAAAAAGAGTGAGAAAGGGAGGAAGAGAAAGAGAGAGAGAGAGAGAGAAAAGAAAGAGAACAAATAAAGGGAAGAGAGAGAGAGGGGGTGTGGGGAAAGAGAGAAAAAAAGTAAGAGAACAAATGAAGGGCAAAGAGAGAGAGAGAGAGATGGGAGGAATAGAAGAGAAAGGGAATGAGAGAGAAAGAGGGGTGGAAGAGAAAAAGAAGAAAAAAGAAAGGGAACAAGTAAAGGACAAAGAGAGAGAAAGAGAGAGAAAAAAGAAAGCAATTAAAGGATAAAGAGAGAGGAGTGGAAGAAAAGAAAGAGAACAAATAAGTTAGAACCACTTTCACTCATGGATGTTGGCAACTTTCATGTGGTCCCTCCTGTAAGTATCTAATTCTAGAAAGAATCGGGGATACCAATGCCAAAAAAGTATGTGGTAAAAATAAGTTTGTTTTATTACTCTGTGACCAAGGGGAGAGCATCCGGCATGTGTAAGTAAAAGCTAACCAGTGAGAGTTGAGGACATGTATTACGTGGACAGATGATATGATGGGTGTGTAATGTGAGTCTTAAAGACAGGCTTAGATCTGACGTCAGGCAGATAAAATCTTGACGGTATAGAGATGTCTACAGATCAGAAGGCTGTTGGCGTGATCACGTTGAAAGGGTGAAAGATGGTATTTGGGTTAGATGTAGGTGTTAAGGTATCGGGGTCAGTTGTCATAGGAAGACAAAGGGAAAACATGGGAAGAAGTGGTAAGGATGAACTTGAGAAAAAGAGGGATAAAGACTTGTCAGAGATAAGTTAATTTGAAAATCAATTTCTTTCTAAAAGCTGTTCTAGCAGGTACCTACATGTAAAATGGACGTTAAACCGATGATGATGATGATGATGATGATGATGATGATGATGATGATGATGATGATGATGATGACGACGACGTAGATATCTCTAATCCAAGCTGAAAGTCTGCAAGAATACACATCAAACCTTCGGAAATCTTCAAAATTTGCATTTTTCTTTCTTCCTCTTTTTTTTCTTTTTTTCTTCTTTTTTTTCTTTTTTTTCTTTGTTTTGCTTTTTTGAATCGCAATCTGATCTAAAACTGACTATTATTATTGGACATCTGTTCCCTTTCCTAGTCAGAACGACTAATTTTATTTGTTTTATGCAGGAAATTCTAGTAAATGATGTCTGACTCTCTCAGGATTCACAAATAATCAATACTCCTCGAATAAAGTGTGTTGTCATCCTTGTGTCATAAATGTATCAGCGAGTATCTGTGTCACTCTCCTCTCGACTTGACAAAATTCTGAGGGGGGGGGACTGTTTTGCTTTCTCTGTTTCTTTTACACCTTTTGAAATATTTTACACCTTTTGAAATATTTTACACCTTTTTGAAATATTTTAAACCTTTTGAAATATTTTACACCTTTTGAAATATTTTACACCTTTTTGAAATCTTTTACACCTTTTGAAATATTTTACACCTTTTGAAATATTTTACACCTTTTGAAATCTTTACACCTTTTTGAAATCTTTTAAACCTTTTGAAATCATTTACACCTTTTGAAATATTTTACACCTTTTGAAATCATTTACACCTGTACAAATCTTTTACACCTGTGCAAATCTTTTACACCTTTTGAAATATTTTACACTTTTGAAATCATTTTTAACCTTTTGAAATATTTTACACCTTTTGAAATATTTTACACTTTTTGAAATATTTTACACCTTTTGAAATCTTTTACACTTTTTTGAAATCTTTTAAACCTTTTGAAATATTTTACACCTTTTGAAATCTTTTACACTTTTTTGAAATCATTTACACCTTTTGAAATATTTTACACTTTTGAAATCATTTACACCTGTACAAATCTTTTACACCTGTGCAAATCTTTTACACCTTTTGAAATATTTTAAACCTTTTGAAATCATTTTTAACCTTTTGAAATATTTTACACCTTTTGAAATCTTTTACACCTTTTGAAATCTTTTACACCTTTTGAAATCATTTACACCTGTACAAATCTTTTACACCTGTGCAAATCTTTTACACCTGTACAAATCTTTTACACCTGTACAATTTTTTGTATACACACACATGTTAGAATAAGAAGTCCATTTGTAAAAGGTGAACATCCGAATCAAGTTGGTAAAATAAGTCATACAAATTTACTTTTACCAACTCACCTGGTGATGGGTGTCATATCGGAGGTTCGTGCTCTGGTTGCATACCCTTTAATTTATCGTACCTTCTCTTCCTCATCGTCGCGTGGAGGGGTGCGTCGTCTCGATGTCGTATCGATGTCGTCTGCAACAAAAACCTTCATACCACAATTCAAGGCAGGCAAACAATTCATTGAAGGCGTCAGTCTACCGTCGATCTTGGAGATGTTTCACCAACGTTAAGGGAGAGACCAAATTACTACTCTATCGTAGTTAATTCCTAGCTTAAGTCCTTAGATATTCGAGGAGGGGGAAGAAGGAATCTCATGCCTGTATTCTCTTAGGGAAATAAATTCCCATTTTTAATTTCGGGCTACATAGAGAAATCGTCTGTTCGGCTTGCTGCCAAAACCCAGACTGGCAAAACTCTTTTTCCCACACAAAAGCCCATGACGTCACAGAACCCCTATGCGCAGGTGCACCTTGACCCTTGACCTGATGTCTCGTCAACGTGGTGGCCCTGTCAACGTCTGTGAGCTCTGACTGTGAGAACAGCCCCATCTTGCACTCGGTTGTACGGGTTCGCCCGCACTAAATCGCGCAAGCCAAACCAAACAATCCTTCACACATACGCCCACTTCAACATGCGTCCGGCCCCACAGGGCCATTATCCAACACTCTTAGACTCGTTGGTCTAACAAGGCTGGGGCGTAGCTAACTTTACTATTTCACGGAATTTACACATTTATGTATTTATAAAACGCTTTGTTATCTTCTTGCTTTCTTTTGTTTCCGTGCACAGTGGATATAAAAGAGATTAGCTCTGCTTTTAGTTTCGCATTCAAATAGACAATTACTTATTAAGTTAAGTAATCTGGACAAGTAAATTTATCTTAGAGTTAATTTAAATATTTTATAAATAAATACTAAACATATTACATCAGTCGTCAGTGTTCGATCAGCGGCTACGAGGTTATAAAATGCATAAACCATAACTATAAATAATAAAATAATAAAAACACATCCCGATGCATTATAAACCGTCATACATACAGACTGACTGGGTAAGCGAATGCCGAAGTATAACAATTTAACATTACTCGAATAGGTGGCTAAATCTATCTATTTGACTCCTGGAGATAACTAGACGCTTGTAATTTCAAATAAGTAACTTCAGCCAGTTAAACTTACCTTCGAGTGAATTCAGGTGTTTTACTAAATAATGATAGGATTTATTTAATAAAATAACGGAATATCAATGATTTCAAATTCTCGAATGTCCGCGTATTTTGGTGTGTTGACTCTGAACTCGAAAATTTCAAGATGGCGTCTTGCTGAGATCTCAACATGTGAGCTATTTTTTTGCTTTTGTTGTTTTTATCCTCCCCCCTTTTTTTATTTGCTTTATTTCTCTTACGTTTTGTACAAAATGACCTACTGTGTGGTGTAGGCTTTTTCAAGACTTTTCATTTTGAGAAATTTAATTCCTTGTGGATTATTCTGATGAGCTTGTTGTAATGATGTTCGTTGGCCCACGACAAGCGAAACGAGTCGTAAAAATATATATCTCACTGAAGTGTAATATTCTTTGAATATGTGAAAAAATGGGAAAAAAATAATAAAAATAAAAACTATGATTATTGGAAAATAAAATGAAACTGACTTATATATATATATATATATATATATATATATATATATATATATATAATATTTATAAATAAATATTAAATTATTAAATATATATACTATATACACATGTATATAGTATATATATATATGTATATATGTATGTGTGTATGTATATATATGTGTATATATATATATATGTATATATATATATATATATATATGTATATATATATATATATATATAGAGAGAGAGAGAGAGAGAGAGAGAGAGAGAGAGAGTGAGAGAGAGAGAAAAAGAGATCAACATTGATCGAGGAGATAAAAAAAATGATGATTGTATGATTATTTTTTCTGCTCTTTTCTTCATCCTGAGCAAGTCTCACAATAAAGACGAAACGCTGATGAATACATAAATAATATAGTTTTGGGCTTTCCATTTTTATTTTCCATATATATTCTCTGTAAATAAATAAGATAAAAATATTTAATAGCCATGATCTTCATGATTAAAATAATTTATATTAGTCTTTGTAAAATGTATGATCGAGCACTTTATTGCATCTTGTGATACGTGCTATATATAGTAAAAAAAATTATGATTATTTTTTCTGCATGTTTCTTCATCCTGAGGAAGTCTCACAATAAAGACGAAACGTATATATGGTAAAAAGAATAATAATGTTAAAGTCATCCTCCGACCGACCTTGCTCAACCCATTAATGACGTTTTAAAGAACCACTTATCTTATCGCTCGAATATAATGCTTTCATGTGTTTGTTTTTTGTTTTTTGACAATCAACAGATCTATATACGTGTGTAACTGAAAATGGTACGGCATGCATTGTTTTGGCTCTGTCTCTCTCAGCTGTGGACATTATCGTCAGGTCACTGGGCAGGCAATTTAGGGCATTCATTGGCCGGGGATGTCAATCAACCGTGCGTATTAAAAGACACGTGTACGTGCGTACGGAAGGATGGCACGGGGATCGATTTACACCATTTAGATACGGCGCCCAACCCCAGGTGAGTTACTTCAAATGTATTACGTTACAGATACAGTAAGTACGCGAACGCTAAAAAACACATACATACATACATACGAAGACGTTCACGCTATCACGCACACACATTCATCGTTCATACACATGTAAGCGCATAGTCAAAGATACACACATAAGTGCAGACATATAAAATAATACGCATGCTCAAACGTACGGCAAATATATGTACTAGTACAATCACTGAAACACACCATGTATCATGTGTATATAGTATATTTTTTATTTATGTGCAATGTGTATATAGTATATTTCTATTCATGTACTATGTGTATATAGTATATTTTTTATTTATGTGCAATGTGTATATAGTATATTTCTATTCATGTACTATGTGTATATAGTATATTTTTATTCATGTACCATGTGTATATAGTATATTTTTATTCATGTGCAATGTGTATATAGTATATTTTTTATTTATGTACCATGTGTATATAGTATATTTTAATTTATGTGCCATGTGTATATAGTATATTTTTATTATGGTACCATGTGTATATAGTATATTTTTATTTATGTACTATGTGTATATAGTATATGTTTATTTATGTACTATGTGTATATAAAATATTTTTATTAATGTACTATGTGTATATAATATATTTTTATTTATGTACTATGTGTATATAGTATATTTTTATTCATGTGCCATGTGTATATAGTATATTTTTATTCATGTACTATGTGTATATAGTATATTTCTATTCATGTACTATGTGTATATAATATATTTCTATTCATGAACCATGTGCATATAGTATATTTTTATTTATGTACTATGTGTATATAATATATTTTTATTTATGTACTATGTGTATATAGTATATTTTTTATTTATGTACTATGTGCATATAGTATATTTTTATTTATGTACTATGTGTATATAGTATATTTCTATTCATGTACTTTGTGTATATAGTATATTTCTATTCATGTACCATGTGTATATAGTATATTTCTATTCATGTACTTTGTGTATATAGTATATTTCTATTCATGTACTTTGTGTATATAGTATATTTCTATTCATGTACCATGTGTATATAGTATATTTCTATTCATGAACCATGTTCATATAGTATATTTTTATTCATGTACTATGTGTATATAGTATATTTCTATTTATGTACTATGTGTATCTGATATATTTTTATTAATGTACCATGTGTATATAGTATATTTTTATTTATGTACTATGTGTATATAGTATATTTTTATTCATGTACTATGTGTATATAGTATATTTCTATTTATGTACTATGTGTATATAGTATATTTTTATTTATGTGCAATGTGTATATAGTATATTTTTATTCATGTACTATGTGTATATAGTATATTTTTTATTTATGTACTATGTGTATATAATATATTTTTATTTATGTACTATGTGTATATAGTATATTTTTATTTATGTACTATGTGTATATAATATATTTTTATTAATGTGTCATGTGTATATAATATATTTTTATTAATGTACTATGTGTATATAATATATTTTTATTTATGTACCATGTGTATATAGTATATTTTTTATTTATGTACTATGTGCATATAGTATATTTTTATTTATGTGCAATGTGTATATAGTATATTTCTATTTATGTACTATGTGTATATAGTATATTTTTATTTATGAACCATGTGCATATAGTATATTTCTATTAATGTACTATGTGTATATAGTATATTTCTATTCATGTACTATGTGTATATAGTATATTTTTATTTATGTATTATGTGTATATAATATATTTTTATTTATGTACTATGTGTAGATAATATATTTTTTATTAATGTGCCATGTGTATATAATATATTTTTATTAATGTACCATGTGTATATAGTATTTTTTTATTTATGTACCATGTGTATATAATATATTTTTATTTATGTACTATGTGTATATAATATATTTTTATTAATGTGCCATGTGTATATAATATATTTTTATTTATGTACCATGTGTATATAGTATTTTTTTTTATTCATGTACCATGTGTATATAATATATTTTTATTAATGTACCATATGTATATAATATATTTTATTCATGTACCATGTGTATATAGTATATTTATAGAGCAGTGTATACCCTAAACGTTCAGTAACTGAATGTAATTTATAGACAGTTTAATAGTAATGTCCAAAAAGATTTTATATTTTTAAGTATGTATAATGTGTATATAACATGACATGCATGTAGAATGCACAATCAGTAAAGGTTTGAGAATAAACAGTTTTAGATACATATATTCTTTTAAATATTTTCTTTGTGGTACAAAACTTAATTATTGTTATATACAAACCATATTTATTCAACATGATGCAATTAAAAGATAAGAGAATGAAAGGGAAAGCGTACCGGTTTCGAACCTCGCTCGAAATTGTAGCCGCCATGTTGTAAGATGAAATATTGCAATTAACTATGGTCGTTAATTGCATTCTCTGAAAACCGGAATGGCTATAAATGCATGTTATAGATAGAAATAACGTAATCCGATATTTTCGAAATTCAACGGAATTAACGGGAGCGTCCATTAAATGTGTGCATAATGTTTTGTATTATGTAGTAAATTAATAGCAGAAACAGAGGAAATAATAACGGACATTTTTTTGAAAAGTAGACGTTGTTTATTAATTCCCGGTGTCGATGGCGGGGAGTGTCAGTACTTAAGTGTTAATCAAAGGTTTGGCTACCACTTATATAGAGTATGTTTTGAGGAGACTTGAAGGTGGTGGGCCAAAGTAATATTTAGTGTTAGCTGGAGAAAAATAATAACAAATTTACTAAAACACGCTCGAGTGAATTAGAAAACTCACCACTATATTAGTGGTGAGTTTAGTAGCATATGATGCACGTGGTTATTTTCCTATTCTTAAAGGTGGCAGGGAAAAATCGTCTGAACTTTATTTATTAGAATAAACATATCTAACTTTATATAAATAGAGATATTCATACTATTATTTATTGTTTGTACCGTTTGGCCAGGTTTACAATACGTTCTGAACAGAGTGTCATCGAATGGAATCCATGCACTGGATTTTCAATCGCTGGATTTAAGGATGTTGCCGTAAGTATTTCTCTTAATTTTTTTAATTATTCTTTTTTAAATAACATGTATAGGACTGTAAGGGGTGATCGTACCCTAACCATAACCCTAACCATAACCCTAACAACTAACCTAACCTAACCTTAACCTTAACCTTAACCCTAACCCTAACCCTAATCCTAATCCTAACCCCTAACCCTAATCCTAACCCCTAACCTTAACCTTAACCTTAATCCTTAACCTTAACCCCTAACCCTAACCTTAACCCCTAACTCTAACCTTAACCTCTTACCCTAACCCTAATCCTAACCCTAACCCTTACCCTTACCCTTACCCTTACCCCTAACCCTAACCCTTACCCTAACTCCTAACCCCTAACCCCTAACCCTAACCCTAACCCTAACCCTAACCTAGACCATTGGTACGACAAACTCAGTTAAAATCCAGCTTAATCTCTTATTAGATCATTTTCGTCGAGTATTTCTTCCACTTCAGCCTGTGATGCAATGACAAAGCCGGCCTTTTTAAAACAATTTTGAATTGTTGACGGTTTGACCATGAAAAGTGCTCGTTTCATCATGTGAATGCCCTTCAAAACAGTGATCTGCTTGGCCACTTCGGACAGCGGCGCTGGCGGTGTAGCATCGATCGCTGCGATTTGCATTCGAACAAGTTCCCGACGATGATACGCTTTGAATGAACGAATGATGCATTGATCTAAAGATTGAATGAAACTGGTGGTGTTTGGTGGCATGAGCGACAATTTGATGTTTGACAGATTTGTACCCGGCTGTAAGTTATGACAAGTTGCAGTGTCCAAACACAGAATAATCTTTCGATTTTTAGTAATAATTTTTCGATCAATCGTTTTCATAACGTCAGTAAACAGCTGACTAGTCATCCAGGCTTTACGATTAGCGAAGTAAGGAAACGGCAGAGTATTCGTCACCGGCAAATCGCAAAGATCCAGACGGCATGACTTTGTAGAAAAGTCCCGTTTCATCACAGTTCCAAATATCTTTTGGATCATATCCACGAAAAAGTTGCGGCAAAACGTTTGTCACCCATTCGTTGGCAGAAACGTGATCTGATGACGTTGATTCGCCGTGAAATTATTTGAACGAAATATTATTGGTCTGCTTCCAGCACATGAGCCAGCCATTGCCGGTTCCAAACCAACTTCAAGATTTACAGCCAGTTGTGATGATCTCTGCCTAATGACGTGATCGGTGACGGTAGCTCCATGAACACATGCTTGCATAAACCATTGTGTAAGCGCTTCGTTAACGTCCTTGTGCACGGATTGGTGCTTTCGTTTGCAATTAGTGTTTCCGTTCATTTGCATGCAAGATCCGAGATCGTCTTCTTTCTTGGGAATTTTTGCTGCTGTCGAATAACCGATTCTGTACTTTTTGGCCGCAGCGGCCAGTTTGAGTTTCTTCACTTTGACATCGTCGATGAGCTCCAACTGTTCAGAAATGCTCGGAGTGTTTCGCAATGATCGCGAGCAAACGGTTTTTAGTGGCAAAATTAACAAACAAACAAACTTCTCACTCAATAGAACAGTGTGTAAAGTGCTGTCCAGGTAAATGCAACGACAAGCAAAGTCGGCAAAAAACCAGGCGGCGCTATCCTTAGACACAAAACAAAATCATAAGGTAGAGGGTGTCTGATTTACATCATCACACTGTCACTCAAAACGAAGTCTTTTATATCATGGAAGACGAGACCAGAGAAAATCTTATGTCTGAGTCTCTTATATCCGGGTTTTATTTATATACATTAACACAGGCTCTAATTTGGGACCAGAAAAATTTCTCTTATATCAGGGTCTCTTATATCCGGGTTACACTGTATATGAGAAATGTTGTTGCATATTAACGATAGAGAAAAAATGTTTTAACGAAAAAATCAAAAAAATGTTTTAACGAAAAAATAAAAAATCTACGAAACGTCTGAAACTAAATTACGAACTGTTCTTGACTTTTTATTAATGTTTTTGTAGGTTGCAGTCGGTTTCGATAAAAGTGATCTGTTTCCATTTGGATTTCAAAAAACCGCCAATTTTTATCGCTTGAACAACACGGACATCCTTTCATACAAGACAAAGGACAGGTAAATTTCACGATTATTTATTTCATGAGATGTTGAGTCTTAGTTATTATTTGTATATGAAGTTGAGACCATGGATAGTGAGCATCTGTAGACAGTGAGGAAGCTAGATGAAATAGCTGAGATGCTAGGACACATCCTACCTATTCATCACTCGAACTCGATGACAAGGAGGTTGGTTAACGGATGCAGGTTATCATGAGGTTCTTGGTTCAATCCAAAGTAAAGACAGCAAATGTGAATAGTTGACTGATCCATGATACTTACTGAGTTCAGCAGAATAAGCCTGAAGAAGGAAAATGGCCGGAACCAAGTAAACCAGCCCGAAATTTTGAAATCTATTGTTACCTTACATAATAGATGCGTGTATGTGGAGGACGATTACATCAGCTAGTATGGATTTGGGATCTAGGTGGGCCAGTGCAAGTTATCTTGACATAAAAATCTAGAGAAACAAGTTCGCTCTCAGACTAAAAATATAAACATACCTGAACTCTGACCCTCCCTGATCTCTAATCTAACAGGTGCGTGGTGACAGGCTGGGTGTCGGCCTTTGAAGCAATTACGTTACAATCGTGGGAACGAGAAAATAAAGAAGTCAGTCCGTCTTTTGGGAGCGTGGTGAACGGATGCAAAATCGAGATGTAATTCAGAAAAAGGACAATGGGAATTTAATTCCTAAAAGCGAGTTTATAGCCCCTTCCTTCCTATCCTAGTAACGACGTAGATCTAAGTTAGGCAGAACAGTTTGGCCTCTCTGTCCAATTTAATGAACGTGTGATCTTTATAATTATGACGAAAACATTTACTCAAATAAGGACTCATTTTCGACTCTTCGGCGTTTTGCACCTTTTTTCTTTCTGTGCATGGATGGTATTTGATTGCAGACACGGACGGTGATAATGTGTGACTTTTATTCGTACAACGATAAAATCTCTCAGGCAAATAAAGACCAGTTAAATTTTTTGCCAGGTTCGCCTTTTTCCTCTTTGCATGAAAAGTTTTAATTACAGAACTAGACGATCACGATGACGGCGATGGTGGCTACGGAGTGCAGCCCACTGCGGCGATGACGACGGCGAAAAGCAACGCACTGGCCGATGATAATGATGATGACAGCGACGATAGCGAGGAAGCGGTCCGGCGAGTCAGTATACAAAAAGAGATAAGACAACTCAGAACAGTTGATCTAAAGGACGTGTGTTTTAATGAACCACAACGTTACACTATTACTGATGGATATTTGGTATTTGTATGTCTGAATCCGGTATTTTTATAGATGACGCACGATGTTTCCTTTACTTCGCGTCGTCAACGTTCGGGCAGGTCTCGGAAGCGCCCGAGAGTTGACGAAACTATTAACCAATCAGGTTGCAGCAGGCATTAGACAATCAGGCTACAGTAAGCATTCGATAACTTTTAGAATAAATTAATCGCGTTCAATAACAAAAATGAATTTCTATAATCGTTGTCAGCTCCTTGAATCTCCCGAAAGGACTAATTCATTTCTGCCAACAACAGAACCAGTACACAGGAAAGCTTTTGGACCAGCTTAAACCTCAACCCTAATCCAGAAACTGTCATGAAAGAAAAAAAAAACATAGAAAAAAAATGGAAAAAAATAAACCATTTGCTTTAAAAACTTCGTTTTTTTAAGAAAATAAAATTTGCGTAGAAAAAGTTGTTTTCGTGTTTATGTTAACAAGAAAAAAACACATAGACAAAATAATGTAAAAAAAAACAATGAAAAAAAGTTTTTAAAAAACATTGAAAAAAACATAAACGTTGGCTGAAAATATCAAACAAAATTATCTTATATATTTAAAAACATTTCATTAACAATGTTTACTTGGCCAAAAACTAAATAAATAAACATCTAATTTAGTTGTTTATCTATGGTTTGTTATCATCATCTGCCAGTTTCCAATTCAACGTTTCACAGTAATCGCCTCTTCAATTCTCGGGCGATTCCGAGACTTACCCGAACGTTGACGACACAAAGTTACAGAAAAATGGTGCGTCAACTATAAGAATACCCTGAATCCGAAACTATACTGTTAACACTATTAATGCATTAGTATACTAGTTTTTAACGATGATTGTACTAGTTTTTAACGATGATTGTACTAGTTTTTAACGATTTTTGTACTTGTTTTTAACGATTATTGTACTAGTTTTTAACGAGTATTGTACCAGTTTTTTACGATTGTTGTACTAGTTTTTAACGGTTGCTGTACTAGTTTTTAACGAGTATTGTACTAGTTTTTTACGATTTTTGTACTTGTGTTTAACGATTGTTGTACTAGTTTTTAACGGTTGCTGTACTAGTTTTTAACGAGTATTGAACTAGTTTTAACGATTTTTGTACTAGTTTTTAACGATATTTGTATTAGTTTTTAACGATTATTGTACTAGTTTTTAACAAGTATTGTACTAGTTTTTAACGATTATTGTACTATTGTACTAGTTTTTAACGATTATTGTACTAGTTTTTAACGATTGTTGTACTAGTTTTTAACGATATTTGTACTAGTTTTTAACGATTAGTGTTCTAGTTTTTAACGATTATTGTACTATTGAACTAGTTTTTAACTATTATTGTACTATTGTACTAGGTTTTAACGATTATTGTAATATTGTACTAGTTTTTAACGATTATTGTACTAGTTTTTAACGATTATTGTACTATTGTACTAGTTTTTAACGATTATTGTACTAGTGTTTAACGATTATTGTACTATTGTACTGGTTTTTAGCCAGTATTGTACTAGTTTTTAACGATTATTGTACTAGTTTTTAACGATTATTGTACTATTGTACTTGTTTTTAGCCAGTATTGTACTAGTTTTTAACGATTATTGTACTAGTTTTTAACGATTATTGTACTATTGTACTAGTTTTTAGCGAGTATTGTACTAGTTTTAATGAGTATTGTACTAGTTTTTAACGATTATTGTACTATTGTACTAGTTTTTAACGATTATTGTACTAGTTTTTAACGCTTAATGTACTAGATTTTAACGATTATTGTACTATTGTACTAGTTTTTAACGATTATTGTACTAGTGTTTAACGATTATTGTACTATTGTACTGGTTTTTAGCCAGTATTGTACTAGTTTTTAACGATTATTGTACTAGTTTTTAACGATTATTGTACTATTGTACTTGTTTTTAGCCAGTATTGTACTAGTTTTTAACGATTATGTTACTAGTTTTTAACGATTATTGTACTATTGTACTAGTTTTTAGCGAGTATTGTACTAGTTTTTAATGAGTATTGTACTAGTTTTAACAATTATTGTACTATTGTACTAGTTTTTAACGATTATTGTACTATTGTACTTGTTTTTAGCCAGTATTGTACTAGTTTTTAACGATTATTGTACTAGTTTTTAACGATTATTTTACTATTGTACTAGTTTTTAATGAGTGTTGAACTAGTTCTTACCCAGTGGTGTTCGACATTAATTTTTGTGTTTGGTGTTTTTTTGTTTGTTTCAGTTTTACACGGATTATTCTCGTGTGTGATGAACAAGTAAAACCGACATTTGTGCACGAATCTGAAACCCTTACCCCTTTAGTAAGTATTGATACGTTTATTTTTTAGTTTATTTTTGTATCATAGTTCACCCCAAACAAGACAGGCTGCCACTGTAGACGTAAGGAGTTACTTAGAAAAAGGGTGTAAGTTTTAGTGGCCATACTATGTTAAGAGCTGTGCATTTCTTCATGTTGGTACAGTCGGAGAAGCAGGGAGGGAGTTCCAGAGACCGACAGCACGAGGAAAGAAGCTATTGAAGTAAAAAGCTCTCCGACATTTGGGGACTTCCACAGTGAATGGATGGGATTTAGCTGATTGTCGGGTTGGTCGCGTGTATTTACGTCTAGGGGGCACTTGAGCAGCAAGCTCATCGGAGCACAATCCATTGGAGTACTTGTAAAACAGGCACAAGGATGAAACATTGCGGCGATGGGACGGGGGCTGGAGCTTGGTGGATAGTGAGGGACTTATTAAGTTGGCGATGTTTTTTTACCTTGTCTAAGAGAGAGACTAGTCGATGATGCATAGCCCATATGTTGCAACAATACCCCATGCATGGGCGGATGGTGGCTTTGTAGATATATAGGATACTGTCAGGTGTGAGAAGTTAACTAGCATAGTAGAGGTACCCCACCTTCTTTGCGGCATCTTTTACAATGTCTTCAATGTATTTGTTCCAATTCATGTTACCTGGTAATGTTAGACCGAGGAGTTTGAACGTTGGACTCTCGGGTAGGGTGTTATTTGCCATGACAATTGGTGGTTGAAGAGGTTTCTCGTGGTTGTTTAAAGAAAGGAGCCCTGTCTTTGCGGCATTAAATGTTACCATCACTTTATGACTACATTCCACTACAGACTGGGGGTCACTCTCTAAGGATCCAGCCATTGTCTCGGATATGTGCTCGCCCGTTTTGCCCACATGACGTCAGAAAATATACCCATCTCAGACTCAATTCGACAAAGATTATCTTTTCGTCGTGTTGGTCCGAGTGCAACATGTTCACCTCCAGACACGATGAGTACATCCGTTCTTTCCACTTATCTATTTTAATCGCCAACAATCATAGAATTACGCAATTCGAATGAAATCTTCCGCATTTATGTGATAAAGTCTTACTAATAAATAGTGACCAAATATGTGCGACGTTTCGTCCGTCATTGCGACAATGAAGGGCGAATTAGACGATAAGGGTATGCGCGTGTGGGGAAGGTTAGGGTTAGGGTTTAGGGTTAGGGTTAGTGTGTGGGTTAGGGTTAGGGTTAGTGTGTGTGGGGGATAGGGTTAGGGTGAGGTTAGGGTTAGTGTGTGGGTTAGGGTTACGGTTAGGGTTAGTATGTGTGTTAGGGTTCGAGTTAGGGTTTAGGGTTAGGGTGTAGGGTTATAGTTAGGGTTAGGGTTAGTGTGTAGGTTAGGGTTAGGGTTATGGTGTAGGGTTAGGGTTAGGGTTAGGGTTAGGGTTATGGTGTAGGGTTAGGGTTAGAGTTAGGGTTAGTGTTTGGGTTAGGGTTAGGGTTAGGGTGTAGGTTAGAGTTAGGGTTAGTGTTTGGGTTAAGGTTAGGGTTATGGTGTAGGTTAGAGTTAGGGTTAGGGTTAGGGTTAGGGTTAGGATTAGGGTTAGGGTTATGGTGTAGGGTTAGGGTTAGGGTTAGGGTTAGTGTTTGGGTTAGGGTTAGGGTTAGGGTGTAGGTTAGAGTTAGGGTTAGGGTTAGGGTTAGGGTTAGGGTTATGGTGTAGGGTTAGGGTTAGGGTTAGGGTTAGTGTTTGGGTTAGGGTTAGGGTTATGGTGTAGGTTAGAGTTAGGGTTAGGGTTAGGGTTAGGGTTAGGGTTATGGTGTAGGGTTAGGGTTAGGGTTAGGGTTAGTGTTTGGGTTAGGGTTAGGGTTAGGGTGTAGGTTAGAGTTAGGGTTAGGGTTAGGGTTAGGGTTAGGATTTAGGGTTAGGGTTAGGGTTAGGGTTAGGGTTTAGGGTTAGGGTTAGGGTTAAGGTTAGGGTTAGGGTTAGGGGTAGGATTAGGGTAAGAGTAAGGGTTAGGGTTAGGGTTAAGGTGAGGGTTAGGGTTAGGGTTAGAGTTTAAGGTTAGGGTTAGGGTTAAAGTTTAAGGTTAGGGTTTAGGGTTAGTGTGTGTAGGGGAGGTGATAAATATTGCTACAAGATGTATGCAACACAAAAGCCTAATAATCTGAAAACTGAGTTCAATCACTTTGGTACTCTTATAAATGATGCACAATGTTTCCGTGTCCTTGCGTCGTCAACGTTCGGGCAGGTTTCGGAAGCGCCCGAGAGTTGACGAAACTATTAACCAATCCGGCCACAGCGAGCAGCCGATAATTGTTGGATGAAATTAATAACATTCAATAACAAAAATGAATTTCTATAATCACTGTCAGCTCGTTGAATTTCCCGAAAAGACTAATTGATTTCGGCCAGCAACGGTAAGTATAGTTTTAGTAGCTGAGCGAGGGGTGGTAGTGGGGGGGGGGGGGGCTCTGTGATTTTATTTTGTGTCACCGTACTTATGTGATGTTTTCACTTACCGACGTCCGGTATGAATAATCTTCTCTACACTGACGATTCATTAAACGTATACGCATGTAGATAAAAGAATATATATATATATATATTGGTACAGAAAAATTAGTACAACATTCGTACCGTCGGTTTCAAGCACGGAAGGTCTTACCCATCCGGCTTTCTTCAGCTTCTGTTGTCATCTGTTTTGGAAATGTGTAGTCACATGACACTCTCGTTGGGACGCGTTATTTGCTCAGTGTGTTGTGTGTGTTTGTTTAAATTTAAATTCAGTGTAATGAGACCGTTGAGATTTAAAACCAGAGGAAAGTCAAGATTAAAGGGAATAAAAAATAAAAAGCTATAAAAAAATAAAAGTAACAATAAAAATAAAATTAAATTAAAATTTAAAGCATAAGAATAAAAAGAGAGAATAAAAAAGAAAGAATAAAAACATAATAAATAAAAAAAGGTATATATATATATATATATATATATATTTTGCTTTGTGCTATATTTTCCCTGGGAAACGCCGGGTCACGGGTCCTGCTAGATATTATATGTGTACTCCATTCTTTAAAACTTCACACTTTTCTTTATTAATTTTCAATTTGCCTGCATCTTGACATTTCCATTGCTTTTCCAGATTCTTCGTAATTACCATTGTATATTTCTCAATGATTTTATTTTGTGTTACGCTACTTATATGATTACTTACCGTTGCATGAATAAAACTTATATTTCCATGTCGTAGTCGAACCCAGGCCCTTGCTTGTCTGCGGATGCAAAATCACTCGGACGCCGATATTGATTTGTAAAAACGTTTTATGTCAAAAGAGAAGAACAGTCAGAGAAAAACAGTCACAGGGACGGCTCACCTCCGTACGCGTAGGAGAGAGGAAGATATACAGACCGATGGAAGTATATCGCGTCTCGCTACACCCAGCCACGCTGTTCCAGCTGATCCCCATTGAAATTGAATTCTTGCTAACTTTGTCTCTTGTAGATCGCCAGCTACCATGGACCCTGCTCGACGAAAAGCGCCCTCTCTACAGGCACACTTATACTGATTGCGTAAGCGATTTTATTCGAGTAAATATTTATATATACATATCTTCAAAGAACTTAATATCATAAATGTATGTTTGTCACCAAAAAAAAAACAGAATATTATTTAAACGGACATGTTGTTCACTGTCAACGTCCCATACTGGCCAGAGCCGCACTAATATGGTACCATAAATTATATATTTACATATATATATATATATATATATATATATATATATATATATATATAATATTTATATATATATATATATATAATATATTTATATATATATATATGTAAATATATAATATTTATATATATATAACGTAGTTTCATTATTATTCTACCTGGCAATTGAACAGTGTGGTTTTATAGTATTTTTCCACGTCCTAATAAGTTAAAAATATGCAGAATATTGATACCTATAGTCTGATGCTTTTACCATCAGGCCATGACGCCTTGCCCGAAATATGAACGATTTATTATATATGTGTGTATATTCTTTATATATATTTATATATATATTATATATATATATATATGTATATACATATATTTAAATATATATATATTTATATATATATATATATATTTATATATATATATATTTATATATTAATTTATTTGTATATATATATATATATATATATATATATATATATATATATATATATATATATATATATATATGAAAGGATAAAATAATCCGACGGTATGAAATTAAAATGGGATTAGCGGAAGACCTAAAAAGCTTAACGTTTCGCTCAAATGTTATATGGGCTTTGTCAAGAGCGAACAAAAAAAATGCAAAAAATGACAAAAGACGAGAAAGTCTCTTAATTATGAGAAATATATATAGTGGTAGGGTTCATGTAGACGGGGGAAGATATGTAAAGGTGTTTTTGGGTTTTTTTTGTATTTATCATTTTAATTTTATATATATATATATATATATATATATATATATATATATATATATATATATATATATATAATTAACTTGTTACAAATATCCAGGGGATATAAATCCGAAGTAAGTTGAAACCGGGTTTATGAGAGTGCTCAATGAAAATTCAGAGCAAAATATATTTTTTGTTGGTGATTTTATTATTCCATTAATTGCAACAAAATATATCCTGTTTCATTAGCGCCCACAAAGAGCGCCAACTTTTCAGGCGAGAATGGAATCCAAATGGCAAAGATTTTAAATTCAACCTCAACCGGAAATTGAAGATGCATGAGAGGGAGGGGGACGGAGATGGTGCTCAGCCTATAGCGAGGGCATGAGAGGGGAGGGGGAGAGTGGGGATTAATGGAATAATAAAATCACCAACAAAAAAAAAATATATATATATATATCCTTTCAGTAGCAGAACAGTTAAACGACGGCTGCCTTTAAATAGGATTAACCTCTTGCTGATTTACCAGTTTGTTGATGACGGCAGTATTGGCTATGACGTCAGAATTTGGGTTTGAAACATGACTCATGCTCGAGTCCGGCATCCGGTATGAATAATATTTTCTACACTGATAATTCCTGAAAGGATGAAACGTATACGCATGTAGATGAAAACAAATATTTATGATCATAAATATATATACACACACACACACACACACACACATATATATATATATATATATATATATATATATATATATATATATATATATATATATATATATATATATATTGCTTTGTGCCAGATTTCCCCTAAGGCAACGCCGGGTCACGGGTCCTGCAAGATATTATATTTGACTCCATTATGTAAAACTTCACACTTTTCTGTATTAATTTTCAATTTGCCTGCATGTTGACATTTCCATTGCTTTTCCAGATTCTTCGTAATTATCATTGTATATTTCTCAATGGGTTTCGTGGTGAACATTTTTCTAAGGAAAAAGACCGGCTGTGAAAGAATTCCAAATCAGTCATTTTGGTGTGGCCTTCCATCCTTAATCAAGGTACGTTAGATACTCGTTTATAATCAACTAGCAAAACTAAAATACTCGACATTTGCAGTCAGTAACAAGTATTTTAGTATTTTGAATACTAATAAAAGTGTAGTCAAAGCATAAAAACAATGCCAGAATCTAAATCGCCTCATGAGTATTGATTTACTCCTTTCCAGGAGTTAGGCACAAGGCCAGTTTTTATCTTACTCCCACAAGTAAGATGTGACCCAAGGTCGGGCCGGGAATGTGGGGTTTAAAAATTGCCTGGGCAGCCCCGTCGGCATTCCCCGGTAGGGGCGCCTCAGGCAGTAAGCAATAAACTTACTCCTCCCCAAAGAGGGGAGGCGAAGCCTGGGAGAGTGGACCTCCTAGAACTGCACAGGGCAGACCCATAGACCGGCGTAAATCAAGCCCCGAAGGCCGAGACAATACCAGTCTATGGGGTGCAGTATCCATCGGAACAGATACTACACTTCGATCTTAGCCAAAAGGCCAAGAAAATCGCCTCATGAGTATTGATTTACTCCTTTCCAGGAGTTAGGCACAAGGCCAGTTTTTATCTTACTCCCACAAGTAAGATGTGACCCAAGGTTGGGTCGGGAATGTGGGTTTTAAAAATTGCCTGGGCAGCCCCGTCGGCATTCCCCGGTAGGGGCGCCTCAGGCAGTAAGCAATAAACTTACTCCTCCCCAAAGAGGGGAGGCGAAGCCTGGGAGGGTGGACCTCCTAGAACTGCACAGGGCAGACCCATAGACCGGCGTAAATCAAGCCCCGAAGGCCGAGACAATACCAGTCTATGGGGTGCAGTATCCATCGGAACAGATACTAAACTTTGATCTTAGCCAAAAGGCCAAGAAAATCGCCTCATGAGTAGAACTTTTTTCTGGGTGAGAACTCTAATGGTGCGTGCGGTCAATTAAAGCAGATAACCTCAAGGTACTTTGGAGTATTATCGACTTAGGCCGTTGATTCAACATACGAGGCCTGTCTAAAACGTATCCGACCTTAGGCTAGAGAAAATAGTTCAAATACGTGACGGAGTTGGGACCCTCATCACCTTTCAAATGAGGCCTCTTATGTTTGCACACACTTAACCCACCAACCCATCCACTGCCGGAAACATCTCTGGAAGTCTTCTTTTGGAATGGTGTTCATCTCCGCGGTCGCGTTAGATTCAGCAGGTGTTTGGAGAAGATGCGATGGGTGTTTACCAAATTAAGGAGTGGTTCAACCGATTCAAAAATGGCTGCACATCAGCGGAGAGTGACCAGCGTTCTGGAAGGCCCCGAACTGCTCGGAGTGCAGCTGTTGTTGAGAAGGTGCAAAAAAAGAGATAATGCGGAACGTGACAGTCTTCTGAAGGTTAAAGGTTCAATCCTCAGTGCGGGCGATACTAAGAATACAATTACGAAATACAGGGTTGGCCAAAATAAGGGTCCTATCTTTACATTTGAATAACTTGAATTTGAATAACTTCCACAAAATAAAAGTTAAACTCACCAAACTTTATGTGTGTGTAGACTGACCCTTCCGAGAGTTTTTGAAATAAACAAAACAAATTTTAGCCGAAAAACACTTAAAACTTACAAAAACTAAAGTATTGTTTTTTACACTGTTTCGAGTTTTTTAAGCAAAAATAATGTTTTCTAAATGAGGGTACGTTCCTTAGGGCTAATACGGCTCATGCTTGCTTCGGAAGGGGTCCTTTACTTATTCTAAAAAAAAAAAAAAAATCAATAAATAAAAAAGTTATGAATTTTTAAAAATAGGACCCTTATTTTTGCCCACCCTGTATTTTCCGTACTTTATTCGATGTTGGGAAGTGTTTTTCATTAGTTAGAAAAATATGTTTCGCAATTGTACTAAGAGTTTGGGGGTTTTTTTTCAACAGTAGAATTGAGAAGATAGTTAAAGGGGAGACGCTCCCCAAGGAGGCATAACACACAAATAAATAAATAAATAAATAAATAAATAAATAAATTGTTAATACGAAGGTAGTGACAACGATATTAATATTTTGATGAAATTCATTTCATTTTAAACTGTCTGTTAAATTTTTCCGTCTTTCTTTCTTTTTTAGGATGGTTTCTGTTACACATTTCGTCGAGTAAAGCCGAAATCCTCTTACGAAGAGATTTAAAACAGCGGAGACATTTTGTATTCTTCTTATGTGCAATCAGTTAAAATAAATAAACGTAAACTCATGTATTTATTATTTTTTCTATAATGAAACCCAACGATGTAACCTTCTGGTCGCTATTCAAAAACGTCACAATGAAGAGCGCAGTTGACATGAATGTGTGTTAAAAGTAACAGACAAACACCGCTCAACAAATGATACAATTTGTTAGTTACATGAGAAAAACATCTTGCCGGATGTGGTTCACTAAAAGAGAAGTTTACGATTTGTGTTCTAACTAGTGTTGGGACGATTCATCGGAATCGGGAATCGAAAAAAAAACGGGACTTTTTGGAGTATCGGAATCGGAAAAGTTTTAGCTTAATTTCCGATTCACAAAACAATTTGTTTCAATTTTTTTAAAACTTATTTTCTATTGCTGGTACTGATAATAAAATGATAAATATTTATTGATTTAAACGACCAGTAAAACCCTAACCAGTAAAACCCTAACCCTAATCAGTAAAACCCTAACCCTAACCCTAACCAGTAAAACCCTAACCCTAACCCTAATCAGTAAAACCCTAACCCTAACCCTAACCAGTAAAACCCTAACCCTAACCAGTAAAACTCTAACCCTAACCAGTAAAACCCTAATCCTAATCAGTAAAACCCTAACCCTAACCAGTAAAACCCTAACCCTAACCCTAATAAGTAAAACCCTAACTCTAACCAGTAAAACCCTAACCCTAATCAGTGAAACCCTAACTCTAACCCTAACCAGTAAAACCCTAACCAGTAAACCCCTAACCAGTAAAACCCTAACCCTAACCCTAACCCTAACCAGTAAAACCCTAACCCTAACCAATAAAACCCGAACCTTAACCCTAACTAGTAAAAACCTAACCATAACCCTTAAAACCCTAACCCTAACCAGTAAAATCCTAACCCTAACCAATAAAACCCTAACCCTAATCAGTGAAACCTTAACCCTAACCAGTAAAACCCTAACCCTAACCAGTAAAACCCTAACTCTAACCCTAACCCTAACCAGTAAAATCCTAACCAGTAAAACCCTAACCCTAACCCTAACCCTAACCAGTAAAACCCTAAACCTAACCAGTAAAACCCTAACCTAAACCCTAACTAGTAAAAACCTAACCATAACCCTTAAAACCCTAACCCTAACCAGTAAAACCCTAACCCTAACCAGTAAAACCCTTACCCTAATCAGTGAAACCCTAACCCTAACCCTAACCAGTAAAACCCTAACCCTAATCAGTAAAACCCTAACCCTAACCCTAACCAGTAAAACTAAAGTTTCTAGATCATAATAACGAATCCATGTAAAAATGACATCGTAAAAATAGCACCGGTAAAAATGCCACGAATGGATAAATAGATGCTATTGGCTAAATCGCTTCCCCTCATCACTTGAAATGATTTTGTCCGGGGGCTAAAAAAAGGGGACATGTGTTACAGGCACTGATGCTAACATGGTTGCAAATGCAGGGGGGGGGGGGCTCGATTTGACTAAGAATATAAGCATAAAATGAAAAGAGAATTTAGGACGCTGAAATAATCAATCGAACAATGAAACAATGTTAAACTAACATTATTATTAGTCATCAAACCCCTGATGGTGATGGTGATGAATTATGTAACCCTAACCCCAACCCTAACATGACGGTGATGAATTATGTAATTGTAAAAGCAAAAACAGGAATGTCTAGATGATATCTTTCATGTTCGCTAATGATTGCACGTTTTACTGCGGAATTCATATTCAAAAGTTTCGAACAGAAAAATCGAATCTCGAAATTGTTTAGCTTTGTGGGAGCGCCGACCTTAGCTTCGTAAGATATTGTGTCTTAGAGAAAATGCACGCTTACCTTTCGATTGCGTAAAGAAATGTTTAAAACAGATAAAACATGAAAACTATGAATGAAAGTTGAATGTTAGATAAGGCATGCATAAGTTGAAGGAAGAATAAAACATAATTTAAAGGTAGCACAAAATATTTATATATTTACAAATTACAGAATATTAAGTGTTCATTGTAGTCCAGTTAGAAAAGCGATAAATGTTCATTGCTTGTGATGTATGAATGTGTATGTATGTGCTATGTGTCGAAGTGTGTGAATGTGAGTGTCGTCGCCTTTTATTCATGGTTGTACGAATGTGTATGCGTGAGAGTTGATAATTCGTGTATGTGTGTGGTTGTACGAATGTGTATGCGTGAGAGTTGATAATTCGTGTATGTGTGTGGCTGTATGCGTTGAAGAATGATAGAAGTGTAAGCCTTTGTGCATGTGTGTAGGTGTGTGTTTAGTAGTCAGCCGACGCGTTGGCACCCCCTCTAGAGAAAAGAGAAAGATTTTGTTTCGCGGTCTGCTTTTATATTGTTTCAGTGGTTTGGTGGACGTAGTACAGAGCACGTCACGTGTTCAACATTTTCGGCCGGCTTTTTTGCGTCATTTTGTTCGACTGTCTCTGGGAGCTGATTTTTATGGTCCCAGTTTGAGCTTTTGTTGTTGAAGTGAATTCGGGTTAGTTTCTGTGTTTGTGTTTACGCCGTTTGTTGGTCAAATAGAGGATGTCAATCCGATAGCTTTTTTAAGTATAATATTTTCTTCAATTTACAAAAATATGCCTTTTTCTGGATTGAAAAGAAGAATTTAGAGCTAAAGTAATATTTGAACATTTCTCACATAATAATTTAGAAAAGTAAAGGCGCTCTTGTATAAGCAGTTACAGATCTGAGGGAGATAACTCCATTTTTCTTATTTTTGGCAAGGGAGATAACTTTGTTTATTAATAAAAAAAAATGTTACGGTTTTAAAATGCGTTAAAAACCCTAACTCTAACCCTAACCCTAACCCTAACCCTAAACCCTAACCTCTAACCCGTTAAAAATAACTTTTAAGCACTTTTATTTACATGCAACAAATTGTATACACTTTATATAAACATAAAAAGAAAAGTTATTTTCTTTCATGCTGCAATTAACAAAGTTATCTCCCTTGCCAAAGTATAAGCGAATTCGGAATAGCGGCGGCTAAGAAAAATAGAATTATCTCCCTCAGATTGGTTACTGCTTATACAAGAGCGCCAAAGTAAGTAACCTTTAATATCGCAATTCAAGAAAAACAAACTTACGAGTGACAAAAAATATGTCCAAATCGAAAACAATTTGGTCTTATTTACGATATTAAAATATAAATATCGATTTTATTAGTGAACAGTGTTTTTTTTTTATTTTTAAATATATTTTCGTAATTGAATTCTCTTTTC
>OY744534.1:91057089-91062089 GCA_963556195.1 Sepiola atlantica | reverse complement strand
TATATATTATATATATATATATATATATATATTATATATATATATATATATATATATATATATATATATATATATATATATATATATATATATATATATATATATGGGGTGTTCCGAGAACGTTCGTTGAACACGCTCCAGGCAGATAAATAGAGCTTAAATTCCCTTTTTTGACGGGGCAATGTCTCGGGCCATTTTGTTATTACGCTTGCTTGCGGAGTCTAGGATGATTCTGTAACCGTCTTACGACTGTCTGAGATTATCATTCCCTACACTGATGAGAGCGCAAACTTGAAATGCTGGCGTATTAGGTAAGAATAATTTAATACAACTTAAAAATAAATTATGGTATATGTATATATATAAATATATTTTTCTAAATATTTTTTCATATTTTTTCAAATGTTGAATTCTGGCTTTTCTATTGCTAAACTTATCTATCTGTATAATTCCTCTGATGATAGATCTCGATCTTTGAAAAGCCTTGGCTTAAGGAAAAAATAATAAAAATAATTTTATTACAGAATATACCTTGCATTGAACAATCGAAGTTTGAAATAAATTTGAACATTCGTGCATGTTTATCACTCTTCGTCCATCTATCTTTATATATATATATATATATATATATATATATATATATATATATATATATATATATATATATATATATATATATATATATACACACGAGGGGCGTTCAATAAGTAATGCCCCTCATTCACTTCCAGTTGTCGGATCAAGATGAAATTTTGCATGTGTAATGATTTATATCTGTATGGGTTATGTTGCTCTGAAATAATTGTGGTTTCTGATTTACAGGTGTTTTAACTGAGTCAGGTGCGAAATGGAGCCAGTTTTTGTATTTGAAAGGACGCACACCAAAGGAGACTTTTGGTGAATTGAAAGAAACTTATGGTGGTGATGCCCCATTATATGACCTTGTAAAACGCTGGCATCGTGAATTCAAACATGGCCGGAAGTCTGTGGAAACAGCTCCCAGACCTGGTCGTCCCTCTTCTGCCATTGATGAGGCATCTGTCCGTCAAGTTGAGGCTGACATTTCGGAATAGCGACGCATTACTATTCTCCAAATAGCCCAAGAGGTCAAGATTAGTACAGGGTATGTGGAAACTATAATTCATGACCATTTGCATATGTATAAGGTGTCTGCCAGATGGATTCTCAGGTTGCTCACACTTTTCCAGAAGCAGGAACGCGTCGAGCGCTCGAGGATGAATTTGGAGATGTGCCAAGAAGATGAGTTGAAGTTTTTCAAAAGACTGATTACACAGTATGAAATTTTAGTCCATCACTATGATCCAGAGACCAAAGCCCAGTCAATGCAGTGGAAGCACTTGGAATCACCACCTCTAAAGAAGGCAAGGGTGCAGCCCTCTGCTGGCAAGGTCATGCTCACAGTCTTCTGGGACCAGGACGGAGTAGTGATGACAGATTTCCTGGCAAAGGGTACCACAATTACAGGAGCCTATTACGCTTCACTTTTGATAGAAATTAAGAGAAGCTATCAAAATCAAGAGGCGGGGCAAGATCAGCAAAGGTATCCTCCTCCTGCAGGACAACGCTCCGGTCTACAACTCACATGTCGCCAGATCAGAAGCACGGGCGTGTGGCTATGAAATCCTCCCCCATCCCCCTTACTCTCCTGACCTTGCACTCTCTGACTTTCATCTCTTCCCAGCCATGAAGTATTTTTTGAAAGGAAAGCGTTTCCCAGATGATGCAGCCTTGATTTCTGAAGTTACAACGTGGTTGGAGGACCAACCTGGGGTATTCTACAAAAACGGTGTCCAGAGCTGCATCAAACGATGGGAGAAATGCATTACTCTGGGTGGTTCTTATGTAGAAAAAGACTAATAAGTGTGCCAAGTTTCATTAATCTACTGCTATGGGGAATGGGTCAGGGGCATTACTTATTGAATGCCCTTCGTGTATATATATATATATATATGTGTATGTGTGTGTGTGTGTGTGTGTGTGTGTGTGTGTGTGTGTGTGTATGGCTCCGATCGACATGAATTAACATCCCTACATTTATGAGTGCGTAAGCATAAAACGTCGATATCTGTAGGTAATAATAATTAATATTTATTTAAATTATTGTTATAGCCTCCTTTACACGGGTGCCTCTCAGGACCCGTGGCGCAATGGATATAGTACTATATTAATTTCAGTTCGAAGGTTGAAGGTTCAATCCTCGGTGCAGGCGATACGAATAATTGCGAATTACTGAAGACTCCTCCCAGTCATGGCTGACGGAACAGGAGAATGCTACCCCCCGTGGATTTAATAAAGGGGTCCGTTCAAAATTCAGTCCAGATTCCCGAGTTTATAACGACAGCCTACAGAACGAAAAGGGGTGAAAACAAAAACAAATATCCAACAAATAAATGTTACCAAAGGCAAGATAAATTACTCTTCTACCTACCTGGATACGTTTATTTGTGTTTTAACTTATTTTAAAGCGTTTTTTTTTAAATAGATTTGAAACTAGTGTCGAGACGTCATGTCAGAATTGAAAATAAAACATAGCCGCATTTGATCACGTGACATCTTGATACTAATTTTAAATCGAACTAAAAACCCGCTTTAAAATAAGTTAAAACACAAATTAACGTATCCAGGTAGGTAGAAGAGTAACTTATCTTGCCTTTGGTAACATTTATTTGTTGGATATTTGTTTTTGTTTTCACCCCTTTTCGTTCTGTAGGCTGTCGTTATAAATTCCCAAAATATGTGTAAAAGATGGAGAAAAAATATATGTTCAGTAATAAAATCGATATTGAAATGTTCATACAGTATGTTGGTTTGACTTGCGCGAATTAACGCGGGGTGGGCCGGCAGTCGAGTGCAGAATGGGGCCTGTTCTCACAGTCAGAAGTTCACCGTGTGACGAGACCCCAGATCAAGGGTCAGTGTGCACCTGCGAGAGGCTCTGTGACGTCACGGGCCCTTGCGTGGGAAACAGAGGGATCCGTGACGTCACTTGTTCTTCGTGAGAAGCGAGTTTTGTCATTCTGGGTTTTGGAGGCGAACCTATCAGACATGATTTTGATGTAGGCAGCAATTTGATTTAAGGGAAATATTTCCCTAAGAAAATACAAGCGAGAGATATCCTTTCCCCCCTCAATGAATGGTTAAGAAAATATTTGTTAAGTAACCACGATAAAGTAGTGGTTTGCTGTCTCTCTCTCTCTCTCTCTCTCTCTCTCTCTCTCTCTCTCTCTCTCTCTCTCTCTCTCTCTCGGCGTAGTGAATATCTCCCATTTGATTTGATAACTAACTTGAAATAAAAACTGAAGTTGAAAGTTAAAAGGATTGTTTGTCTTCGGAGTCCGACCCGATCATGGGGCTTTTGTTGCAGACAACGGACGGCGCGGTTCACGGCAGGAAAGAAAGGAAGAAAGAATTCATCCACTAGACGACACGACCCTCTACACGGCGAGAGAGAGAACTAAAGGTATGCAAACAATATATGAACTATGTGATTTATGATGTTTTAAAAATGACGAGTATTAAATGTGAACTGCACCGGCTCTTTCAGGGACGAGTATACGAAATAAGTACTGTCACGGCCCGTATCGGGAAGAGTGTACGAAACGCGTACTGCCGCGGTCCATGCAGGAGTAGACTTATGCAACACGTAAATAAGACGAAATATTGTTACGCGTTATCTTATCTTTTTTGAAATGCGATATTAAAAGTTATTTTTTCCTTTTTTTTGTGATGTTTTAAAATTACTCTAATTGTGCATTAGTTCAGTGCAGGAAAATACGTATTTTTGTAATTAAAGAAAATATTCTATTAAAAAATAAAAGGGGTTATGTTCGAAATTCCGTACAGATTCCCGAGTCCGCCAAGACACACCTGGAGAATTTCGGAGGTTACATCGACCGAAACGTTGTAAAAATAACATCCAAGACGAAAACAGTAGACCGGGTAATCCAAATAATACAAATTATCAATCCTCATTTCAAAAATTCAGAAAGAGCTGACGTGCTGATTGTAATATCACACAAGGTTAGCGAATTTATTGACGAGGCTTCGTTTCTAGGGTAAAATCTCTTGTTATATCAAAGGCCTTTGATATTGTTTGAGCCAACCCTCTCAGCATGACAGAGGCAGTTTGGTTGCCTGATGGCTGGCAGTCAGTTGGGCCGGTGCCTCTCCTGGCAAAATGAGCCTGTGATGTCCATAGCTACAGGATTGTGTTTATTGGACTCATGTTTCGATTTGGTCAGGCAAAAATCTCATTTTGCAAGTTTGCTATTCAACCTAAGAACACGAGTTTCATTTGTAACCTTTAACAAATAAACCTGTTACTTGTTTTAAAACTGGAGTCGTGATTCGACTTGGGATGAGAGTTCTTTGTTGCAGCGCTGACTGAATCAGAGAACAACAACTTTGGACCGGCAGAACCAGTGCGACGATCGCGGCTAGTGCAGTGAACGCATGTTCAAAATAATAATGACCTGTATTCACAGATACGTCAGTTTATAATAGCTAAGGCTAGTAGTCGTAGCCTCACTATAAGTATAAGCACGGTAGACGGTAGTCATACAAGGAAAAACTCAACGCTTCTTTTAACATTAAACAAATCTTTATTAGGTATCCTATACCGTTGAGGTATAGCATAGAAAAAGGTAGGACTGGTGTCCGGTGGAAGGAAACGAAGTTCTTTTATTGCCCGGGGAGCGGTGCTCGGAAATCCAGTGAATGAGGGGGGCAGGAGAGAGGTGAAGAAGAGTTCCTTCTAGGTTGACGGCCTGGGTCTCTCTGACGATCCGTTCCGCCGTACAACAGGGGTGCAAATAGTTCGCAAGGGACTAGCTGAAATCAATGCGCCCTGTGAGCCGATTGGTTAGTTTAAGACCAACTTACCCACATTGGACGCATAAGAAATAGGTCCTATTTCAGACTGCTACAAGTTAATATATCGCTTTTGTAGTTGTAAACAAATACGTGGTAACTGAATTAAG
>OY744534.1:91049589-91052089 GCA_963556195.1 Sepiola atlantica | reverse complement strand
AATTAATAACAAATCGGTGTTAATTATCGGTATTAATTATGTTAAGTAATACATTTTAAACGAATCGGTGTTAATTATTAATAAATAATTCATAATTAATAACAAATCGGTGTTAATTATCGGTGTTAATTATGTTAAGTAATACATTTTAAACGAATCGGTGTTAATTATTAATAAATAATTCATAATTAATAACAAATCGGTGTTAATCATCGGTGGTAATTATATTAAGTACTACGTTTTAAACGAATCGGTGTTAATTATGAATTAATAATTCATAATTAATAACAAATCGGTGTTAATTATCAGTGTTAATTATATTAAGTAATAAGTTTTAAACGAATCGGTGTTACTTATTAATGAACTTAATTGTTCATAATTAATAACAAATCGGTGTTAATTATGTTCAGTAATACGTTTTAAACGAATCAGTGTTAATTATTAATTAATAATTAATAATTAATAACAAATCGGTGTTAATTATCGTTGTTAATTATTGTTGTGAAGTTGTCCAACAGTAAATAATAAATAAAGGAAGTCAAGTCGAGGGTTGGTTTAACAACTGTATTAACAAAGTAAGAAAATGACTAGAACTTTGCTAGACAGTTACAAGACTGTGCTTTGTCTTCTCAAATCAAATCGGTGTTAATTATCGGTGTTAATTATGTTAAATAATACGTTTTAAACGAATCGATGCGCGCGTGTGAACGTCAATGATATGTATGTGCTTAGAAAACCCCAAAACTATTGAACTTATCATTATGACTTATGCAATATGCATACTAGGCAACAGGGTATGTAATGCGGATCTATTATTTTGACAAACAATACCATTAAAATCCTAAACTATTGAACCTATTATGAATTATGGGATACGTATTCTTGGAAACACGGTGAGTAAAGTCGGCAGATAATCATTATTTATTTATTTTTTGTAAACTTAACGATTTAGGTGAGTGCCACCGAAACCGTACAATACTCCCAATGAAAAATAACATTAAAATTAAAGAACCAATACTACATTTATTGCTCATTCCTTCATTTCGTACGAATCAGATGATTCTATTATTGGCATTGGATTCCCCGATTCTCGTAATAATTATTCATAGAAAGAAATCGAGTACTTACAGAAGGGACCACGTGAAGGTTGCCAACATCCTAAGTGAAGGTGTGCCTGTGGAACGAACTGGATTCGAACTTGGAACACCCAGGTTTTCAGTCAATCCGTGTAGTTAACCACTTAGCAACCGTCATGTTCCGTATATATATATATATATATATATATATATATATATATATATATATATATATATATATATATATATATATATATATATATATATATATATGAAGCAATCCAACAAAAGATATAAGCGTCAACTAATATCTTATAATTAGTGAAACATCCGGATAAAAACTGAAGCTCAATATACTGGATAGAGCATTAATATTATAATATAAAATGAAGTAATAAAATAAGGTGTCAATCAAATTTTATTAGAATTCAAAGTTCAAGCAAAGTATCCTTAAGTCCTTAGCTCATGAGTTTTCAAAGATAATTCTTCTCTTCAGAGGACCATTATATATTTTCAAAGCGTAATTTTATTACCTGTAGTAGTATAACTGCGGTAATGGTTCTCTGAAGAGAAGAATTATCTTTGAAAACTCATGAGCTAAGGACTTAAGGATACTTTGCTTGAACTTTGAATTCTAATAAAATTTGATTGACACCTTATTTTATTACTTCATTTTATATATATATATGTATAGTGTAGGTGATAAGTAAATAAATCAATAATTAATATTTATTTTATGAATATTATATATATATATTTATAGTATATATATATATATATTATACATATATATTATATATATATATTTATAGTATATATATTATAGTATATAGTATATATATATATATTATAGTATATATATATATATTATAGTATATATATATGTATATATATATATATTTATAGTATATATATATTTATAGTATATATATTATAGTATATAGTATATATATATATATTTATGTATATATATATATATATATATATATATATATTTATAGTATATATATATATATATATTTATAGTATATATATATATATTTATAGTATATATATATATATATATATTTATAGTATATATGTGTGTGTGTGTGTGTGTGTGTGTGTGTGTGTGTGTGTGTGTGTGTGTGTTAGTAAAGTTGAATTACAGCATGAGGTTTTTCGCTATATACTCGTAATCCTTTCTACGTGTCCATGGGCATATGTATATAGATAATCTTGGCTATATACTATAGCTTATCCCCGCCGATATTTCGCACATCAAACTGCCTTTTACACTAAAATGAGTACACCTAATTTTTTTAATCCACGCGCGCACACACAGACATGAAAACAACAAGTAATATTTCTTTTCGGGGATGGCCGACCTGGTCGACGACTAAAGTAAGCGTAAATCATTGCTTTTAGCTACGACGCACAATAGG
>OY744534.1:91034589-91044589 GCA_963556195.1 Sepiola atlantica | reverse complement strand
ACCCCGTATATTTGGAGTGGACCCATATTATAGATTTTTGACCTTTTGGCTAAGATCAAAGTGTAGTATCTATTCCGATGGATACTGCACGCCTGTCCTGTGCAGTTCTAGGAGGTCCACCCTCCCAGGCTTTGCCTCCCCTCTTTGGGGAGGAGTAAGTTTATTGCTTACTGTCTGAGGCGCCCCTACCGGGGAATGCCGACGGGACTGCCCAGGCAATTTTTAAATGGCCAGAGTGCTCACCTCTCGAGCGCTGGCTTTTCAAACCCCACTTTCTCGACCCGATCTTGGGTCACATCTTACTTGTGGGAGTAAGATAAAACTGGCCTTGTGCCTAACTCCTGGGGAGGAGTAAATAACACATTCTTGGAGTGTAAAGGAAGGCAGGGGGTGTTGACGGTATACGAAGTGAGCTAAGAAGGGTGGATTGCAAACATGACGATGGTATTTTTTGATTGGCTGAACATTTTCTGTCAATAATAAACTTTCAACCCGATATCCACTCAAGTAAGTCGGGCATTTACTTTCTTAAGGAAGCAAAACGAGAGGGGGCTGGCGGACAAAAGAAAGCGGTTTGAAGGGGCGTCGTGTCATCTCAGATGAAAGAAACCTTAAATAAATAAATAAATAAATAAATAAATAAATAAAAACTCAAATATAAACAAACAATATCAGTAAACAACTAGATTGTATTTATTTTAATTCTTCAAGGCTACCAGAGGTTCACGTTATGTTTTAAGGTACGTCCACGCTTCTCTAATAGAGACCCCGTCCGTCGGTAATCGTTCAATCTATATCGCGTTAAAGTTTGATCTTAGTTAAAGTGTGTTATATAGTGAATGTGTTGCATTACCCGTTCTTTCAGGGTACCCGGTAAGATCCAACAAGAATGACAAAGAACAGAACGTATATGGAAAAACTTTGGTTTTCTTTATTTCCCATCACCGGATGGTTTACGCCGGCTACGCACACACATATAAACAAAAACCTTTTGACATACGTATGTCTCATGAAAGTCTTTTTCTTGCTGAGGTTACCGGCTACAGTTACTTTTTGGCTAAGATCAAAGTGTAGTATCTGTTCCGATGGATACTGCACCCCATAGACTGGTATTGTCTTGGCCTTCGGGGCTTGATTTACGCCGGTCTATGGGTCTGTCCTGTGCAGTTCTAGGAGGTCCACCCTCCCAGGCTTTGCCTCCCCTCTTTGGGGAGGAGTAAGTTTATTGCTTACTGTCTGAGGCGCCCCTACCGGGGAATGCCGACGGGACTGCCCAGGCAATTTTTAAACCCGACTTTCCCGACCCGACCTTGGGTCACATCTTACTTGTGGGAGTAAGATAAAAACTTGCCTTGTGCCTAACTCCTGGAGAGGAGTAAATCAATACTCGTTCGTTTTTTTAAACCGCCGTCTTTCAAGTCTGTTTGCACTGCGGAACCATCTCTTTTTTAACAGTTATCAAGTCGCCTTTTTTTCTTTCTCGGCGTCCCACCCACAATGGACTCGTCCACGATTCATTTTTGCCACTCTTCATTATCTTACAAGTGTCTGTGTAAAATAATGATGCAGACACGTTGAGTAATAACGCATAAGACGTAACGGGGAGGCTAAGGGTATGACCCCGCAATAATGAAAACAAGCCGATGACTAGATAGATTGTCAATTGGGCTAAAAGAACCACGGAAATGAATCGGTGACCTTTGAACAAGCCCAGGTGTGTGAGGTCGACGAGTTCATTTCGGAGTATGACGTCGTAAAAAACGACTCGGTAACGTTTAAAAGAGTCAGGTGCACGAGGCCAGAAGAAGGCACCCGAAGTGCAAAGTGGAAATTAAAACAGCGGTTTTAAATGAAAGAAAGATGGAGAGCGTACGTAGCAGAGATCGAGTTGGGAGGATATAGAGAAAAACTTGTCGTGGATCAGCACCGAAGAGAGGTACCCCAACCACGACCGAACTGCCATAAACAACTGGCGTGGGGATCACAGACCTTTCCTAAATTCCGGGAGCAGACTGCTACAGAACGTATTGTCGTGTTTCCTTCTAGCTTGAAAGGTAAATCACTCTGCCTGGTTTTCGTGAAAATAAACTACGTTGGGTAGAGTCGAAAATCAACCGCCGTCAAGGTAAAGAAAGAGGTTTCTTCGTAATACAAGGGAAAGAACAATAATGCCAAAGAAATATTTAATTATATATATGTGTATACCCAACTTACACCAGCTGGTGATGAAGAATAAAGAAACAGAGTTTCTCGAGCACGTCCTTGTCTCTATCGTTGTGTTTTGTTTGATGCTACCGGGTCCCCCGAAGGAACGGGTATTGCAACATCTGTTACGTAAGTTAGTTTTTAGCAATGGTCATTGCTTTTATTTAATCGTTTTGCAGCAAGATAAGAAACGGGCGAGTAAAAACTATGAATAGTAAGGTAAATTTCCACGTAAGATTAAAAATTAGGTAGAGTGGATTTTTTTTCTTATTAGAATTCGAGTAAGGCTACGTGTCCAGTGTTGTGGACCCGTTTAGGGGTACCAACAATGAAATAAAAGAACAACAGGTTTAAAGATAATAATAACGAATTGTATTGAACAGAGAAATAATACACAAATCAGTGTTGGCAGTGCTAGTGCCTAAATGTGCCTCCAAATGTTCTCCCGGCAAAACCGGTATTTATGGTAGCCGGTTGCTACCATTTAGTTATTGTTAAAGGGTAGGTAGGTTCACCCACAACACCCCCTTCCGAAACTCATTCCCCCGGAATCTCAAGGTATATCTTTTTCCTAGGATTCACCTCGAAACTCTCGGTTAATTTACGTTTTCTTGATGAACGTCTCTGTTCCGGAGGCGTTTTTGGTGTTGGCAGCTCAAATGCGTCGTATAGATCTTCCATGATGGTTTCACTCTGATCCGATGGGCCTTCCCCTGGGTCGTCCGACATGTGACGACGCATTTGGTTAATGTGTTTTTTACAGGTGCCTCTAGGACCCTCTACAATGTACACCATCCGCCCCAATCTTTTTTGTACCTTTCCCACTTCCCACACGGATTTGTTTCCATGGTGTTCATGGAAGAACACCTTCTCTCCATCCTCGTAACTCTTCTTTGATGCCGTAATGTTGGCCGGTTTCACCTGTTTTGGTAAAAGTTTGTCGAATACCGACTTTATTTTTCTTCCAAACATTACTTCCGCCGGTGGTACTTGGGCTGGTATGTTCTCGTTGGGTGTAATTCTATACACTTGAAGGAACTGCTGGAGAGCCTGTTCTCTCGGCGTGCCCGTCGATTTTTTCAACGCTCTCTTCAAGGTATCAACAAATTTTTCTGCCTGTCCGTTTGACCTCGGATGGTAAGTCGGAGTGGTGATATGTTTAATTTGAAAGTCTTCACAAAATTCTTTGAACTCTCGTGAAGTAAATTGTGTACCGTTGTCCGATACAACAATGTCCACCACTCCGAATCGGGCAAACAGTTCATGCAACGCGCATATCGTGACATCCGTTGTTGAGTTTTTACATCTGACAACTTCTGGCCATTTTGAGAAGCTGTCGACTATAATTAAATAGTAGAAGCCTTCCAATGGCCCCGCAAAATCTATGTGAATCCGGGACCATGGTTGCTCTGCCTTTGGCCATGGACAGTACTGAATAGGTGGTGCTTTCGCTGCCGACGCGCAGCCCGCACAGGCCTTCACCTTCGTCTCTATGTCCCTGTCCATGTTTTTCCAATACACATAAGATCTCATTAGGCTCTTCATGAGTGTCGCTCCGGGATGCCCCTTATGGAAATCCTTCAGGATTTTTTTTAGCGTAGCTGGGATTACTACTCGCTCCCGGTATAATAATGTGTCGCAACAGACTGAAAAAGCTTCTGCCGTTTGCTCATCGTCTGTTTGTAATCTATTTTTAATTTCGATAATAAAATTATCTTCTCTTGCCTCTTTTGTATATCGCCAAGTGTGACTGGCAGCTCTTTTATTGTGTTACACAGTACTTTACTATAGTCATATTCAGACCGAAGGGATGCTATAACTGTATCCTCGAGCTGTTCCGTGTACTTTGGGATTAGCCGCGATAAACCATCTGCGTGTCCTAGTCTTTTTGACGGTAAAAATTCCATCTTAAAGTCATAATTTAACAGAATTATACCCCATCTCTGTAGGCGGTTTGCTGTGTAGGTTGGCAAGACTTTTTTTGATCCAAAGATGGTGATAAGTGGCTTATGGTCTGTTTGTAGGATAAAATGACGGCCGTGTAGATACCTGTGAAATTTGGTCATTGCGAACACAATACCCAACGCTTCTTTTTCAATCTGAGAGTAATTTTTCTCTGCAGGAAGTAAAGTTCTTGAAGCGTGCGCGATGGGTTTCATCGAGCCATCCGGCATTTTATGCAAAATGCACGCCCCAATGCCGTAGGAGCTGGCGTCACTTGCAACAATAGTTTTTAGCTCTGGATTAAAATGAGTAAGAAATAATTCTGAAGTTAACTTCGTTTTTAGGTTGTCGAATGAAGATTGACAGTCGGCGGACCATTCCCATTTACTATCTTTCTTAAGTAACTTATTTAAGGGGGCTCGCAATTTGTGCATACTGGGAATGAATTTTTCGTAATAGTTAGCGAAACCCAGGAAGCTTTGTAGTTGGGTAACATTGTTCGGTTCGGGCATATTCTTGATGGCTATAGATCTTTCTGGGTCGGGACGTCTTTCATTCTTATCAATGACATGTCCCAAGTATTTGATCTCTTCTAGAAAGAATTCACACTTAGACTCCTTGAGTGTAAAACCAAAATCGCTTATCCTTTCGAATACTTTGTTTACGTTATCACGGTGCTCCCCGACGTTCGTACTTTTCATTAAGATCAAGGTAGCCGATCGAAAAGTCGAGCCCGCTCAACATGTCGATTACCTGCTGAAAAATCGACGGGGACACTTTAATTCCAAAAGGGAGACGATTGAACTTTAGTAGTCCCCTGTGTGTCGAAATACAGAGAAGCTTAGAGCTATCTTCCTCTACAGGTATTTGCAGATAGGCTTCACTCAAGTCAATTTTTGAGAACAGTTTTCCACCGTTTAATTTTGTGAAAACCTCTTCTGGAGTCGGCAGAGGATAGTGATAATCTTTCAGCGCATCGTTCAAACCGGTTGAGAAATCGGCACACACTCTGATCTCTCCAGATTTTTTCTTCACGTAGACGGTTGGGGCCGCCCATTCCGAGTAGTCAACTGGTGTTAAAATACCTTTCTCCACCAACCGGTCTATTTCTGCATTAATTTTTTCAAGAGAGGCAAATGGTACACTTCGTTTTCCCTTAAAAACGGGATTCTTATTTTCAATTAGTTCAAAACTCGCCTTCAATTTAGTACAGCGTCCTAATTCATTAGAAAACACCTTGGGGAATGACTCTTTCAAATCCTTCTTCAATTTTTCTGCTTCAGCAGAAAAGTTCTCTATTCGTTGACAATAGGCGCTTATCGGCGAATCCCAGAGCTGAAAGTGCTGAACCCAATCTGAACCGAACAAATTTCTTGTATCTTTCATTACGAACATGCGTAATTTTAATGTCTTATTTTTTAGTGTCACTTTTGAAATGACTTCCCCTTCAAATTTTATTTTCTCCTCGGTTACCGATCGAGCCACTTTATCTGTGCGTAGCATTGTCGGTCTGCCGATCTTTTTCCAGGTATTAATATTAATAATTGATAGGACAGACCCTGAATCAAGCAGTAGTTTAACATCTTTATTGTTCATTTTTACCGTAACATACTTTCGTATGTTTAAGTTGCCACCATTAATTCTGGTTGTTTTTATGTAACTTTTTTTCTAGTGTTACTTCTGCAATGTGAGGCTTTGTGTCCCATTTTAATGCATTTGTCACAATCTTTTCGTTTAAAAGGACACTTCTGGTACCAATGTAGGTCCCCGCAACCCTAACAAGGGTGGTTTGGCAATTTTTCATCCGACCTTTCAGGCAAATCCTTCCTGAATTTTTCCTTCGAAGAGTATGATTTTTTTTTAAAACGACGAACATTTTTAATATTAGAAATTGCTGCTTCCTCTATTTCTTTAGCTTCCTTGTTCTCGGAAATATGTCGTTGACAGCTTTCGGCCAATTGTTGTAATGTTAAATTTGGCTCGGTTTTAAGTTTGCTTATTGCACGTCTTCTTAACTCTGCATCGTTTTGCGAGACGAGCCCTTGAACAAATATTAATACTTTGAAATTGTCCGCTGTCAAGGATGATAACTTAAAGTCGTCACAATGTTTATTGACGATCGAAGCAAACGTTGAGTAATCCTGGCTTTCTTTTCGCGTTAGGTTCATACATTTCCACCTTTTGTGGAATAAAGTTGTTTTGGGGCAATATAGTTCCATTAACATTTTAATGGTTTCATTAAAAGATAGTTCGCCCGTTTTCTTCGGCAGAATATAATCGACAAATTTTGTATGCTCTGCCCTACCTAGTCTATGAAGAACTAAACGAACCTTTTTCTTTTCCGACCATGTGCTACAATCAATGTCGAAAAAATCCTGATATCGACGGTACCATGATTCGAACTTTAGGTCCTCTTCAGGCACATAGTTGAAGGTTTCTATAGCTGACCATATTGCATTTTGGTTGAACGCGTCGCTGTCGTCATTCGTCGTATTTATCATTGCTTGTGCAAGCTGTTCAAATGTTCTCTCTGATTGAGTCTGTTGCTCTAATTGTAAATTTTTATCCCAATCAATTGTTCGTCTAAAGATTTTCTATCTTCTCGCTTTTGTGCTAAATTCTTTTTCTCAAAATATTTCAACAAACTTATTTGCTGCGACTGAAGTTCCTTATGTAGAGACTGAAGTTTTTCATCGTTTGCCTTCTGTTGAGCAAGATGTTTTTCATCGTTTGCCTTCTGTTGTTCTGATTGAAATTTAATCATCTCCAATATCTGTTTCGAGAAATCTTCCATGATTAAAGAAATACTTTCTTGAAAAAGAATTAGTAATAAATAGTCCTTCACTATTTTTTTTTCTTTTCAAATGCTTACTGTTTAATAACAAACTCAACCCCTTCTCATCACTGCGTCATTCGGGTCTCGAATTCGACCGGCACTTGCTAATCTTCTTTTTTTTTTCAAAGTTCCTTGAGAAAAAAAAACGATTTTATTAATCCGGCTTATTGGGTAATTAATTTAACAAATTATTTGAATTTTTGTTCGCATCTGGAACTTTTTTTCCCCATAAGTCCGTTTGCCTTTCAGTGTAGGCTGAAAATGCAAAATAGCAAGTAATGGCTATATTAAAAATTGACTAGTTATTCAAGAAAGTAAGTTGGTTTTACTTGTCAGATTTTTTTTTCCGACTATACGATTTTACAGTGACAAGTCTGTTCGCAAAATACGTTTGACTATATCAGACACGAAAAAAGGTTTTTGTAGTATGGAGTTTGTTTTTTTAATTTATTTTTTAAAACCTTTCAGTTTTATAAGCACATGATATTCCAATTTCATTTGTTACACGAGGTAAAATCCCGTATTGAAATACGAAGAACGCAAATAGTAAAATATGTCTTACTTTTTTTTTCGTCCACTAATTGTTTAAACTGGTTATTACTTGTAAGGCAGACTCGTCCCAAAATTGAATGTATTCGATGTTTCCAATATCTTCCCGAAAATTGTAAAGCACAGGGTTTTTTTGGGGTTTTTTCAAACGGGTAGAATTTTTTTTTTTTCGAAAGTTAACCGTGTTGTAGATACTAGTTTATCACTCACATGTTGCAAGGTCTAAGGTGTTTCCAACGAAGTCCTTTACGAATCACTCGCCGCCAGTTGTTGTGGACCCGTTTAGGGGTACCAGCAATGAAATAAAAGAACAACAGGTTTAGAGCTAATAATAACGAATTGTATTGAACAGAGAAATTTCAATCCTCTCATAATATTCTTCGTCATTCAACTGACAATCAAAACCATATTAATAACTCGGGAATCTTTATATCGAACCGGACAACAGCAGTTTCGAATTGAACTCTTTATTTAATCCATGGTAGATTGTTCTCGTTCCGATAGCCATGAACATGAAGAAATCTTAATTTTGTTATTCATTGTTAGCAACGCACGTAGTAATGATTTAACCTTCAACCTTCAACTTGGAACTGATTTACCTAACACCTTTATCATTTTCCCAACGATTCTATGTGAAAAAGGTCGGAGGTTATATCGGCCGAAACGTCCTGAGAATAACATCCAAGATGATTTTTTTATTTATTTATCTACCTCCCACAAGGTAAGATGTAACACAAGGTCGGGAAAGTGGGATTTGATAACCCAGCGCCCGAGAAGGTGAGCACTCTTGCTATCAAAAATTGCCTGGGCAGCCCTGTTGGCATTCCCCCGGTAGGAACGCTTCAGGCAGTAAGCAATAAAGTTACTCCTCCCCAAAGAGGGTGGACATCCTAGAACTGCACAGGACAGACCCATAGACCAGCGTCAATCAAGACCCGAAGGCCAAGACAATACAAGTCTATGGGGTGCAGTATCCATCAAAACAGATACTACACGTTGATCTTGGCCAATTAGTAATCAGGATAATCTAAACAATCCACATCATCAATTCTTTTCTAAAATAATTCAGAAAAATACTTTCTTTGTCAGTGTAATCTTTTACACTTTATATAAATGTTGGCATGCATTTTTGCATGCCTATCGATCGCAATTTTACATTCAAATAGTCTAGACACTGGATCGCAAACCGGAATGCAATACTCTGTACAGCTTTATATATCTTTAAAATAAAATCTGTCTCCTCGAATGTGTGACGCAACTAACGCCTTTCAGCCGGTTATGATGTTTTGTAGAATATATATATATTTTTATATTCAACGTTGTTGCATTCTTTCTATGCCATTCATTTACAAATGTGTCACCATTTATCAAAGTACAAAAGCCACTCGAGGATAAGGGTTAATTTCAACTATATTTTGCATGGAAGGAATAAAGCGTTATTATTGTTTTTTTTTTATTACTGAGTCAACACTCAAAGATAAAAGTTAATGGTATGGTTTTGATTGTCAGTTGAATGACGAAGAATATTATGAGAGGATTGAAATTGATGAAAGGAATGAACAATGTTATTATTTATAACAAGTAATTGTTGAGATTAAATTTGAAGACGACGATGTAGTAGTTAGCAAGGAAGCTGTCCCGTGATAACGTGTTCCAAAGACGGCGAGAACTTGAAAAGAAATGCTGGAAATTTTGTCTGACGCTGGATACACGGAGGAAGAAAAGGAAGTTTTGTTTTCTGTTATGGTAAAAAACATAAGTTCTGGCTGTGAAGGTCTTACTAGGAGGGACCATACAATCCAACCATTTCTAAGAAGATAAGAAAATATTCATTCACGGCGTGGAATGATTGGATTAAAATCTATTAGACGACCACGAAATATAATATCTAATTCACCAAATAGAATCGATTATCGAACCTCAATGGTTATTGATTTAAAGATCAGCGAATCGATCACAAATCCCACCGAAACAGTTGCGTTAACTTTCGCACCTTTGAAAATTATTAACTTGTCCTCAAGAATAGTAGGGTAGACTGCATCATCTATCCTTGGCAGTTATGGACTTTAAAATGGTCTGTCAGAATTGTATTCTACTCGTATTCACTGGTGCGCGAACGTGCGATATAGTGACGAATGGTTTTACACATTTATATAGAGACATTTTTAAGAAAAAACTGTTTTTACCATTTCACATAATGTGTGGCCATGCGAGAAACGGTGTGTTTGAAAGTTACGGTGTTTGGACGAGCGTGAACTGATGTTTCGTCTTTTCGGCGTTCGAACTAATGGACAGATGCTTTCATAGACGGAGAAAACACTTTCTCATCTTTTAACAACTCCCAAAGATACTTGAACCCAGTATCCAAAGTCGACAGTTATTTTATTTTAAACTCTATCACTTCCTCTCACTCACTCACTCACTCACTCACTCACTCACTCACTCACTCACTCACTCACTCACTCA
>OY744534.1:90962089-91032089 GCA_963556195.1 Sepiola atlantica | reverse complement strand
CATCGTAGCAACACGTGATCCCAGCAAGTTTCGCTATCTAACTGCTAATGTAATGAAACAACAAATGACATTAAATAAGGGTAACTTCTATTTTTATACTACTTGCAGGACCCGTGCCCCGGCGTTGCCCGGGATAGATATAAATTAGATTTTTAAAATATATCAGTATTAGATTATCAATTCGTCAAAAAGAAGAAAAAAAACCTCTTTACTTTATATAGAAGAAGTGGTTGGTCTTGGTACCAAACTGAAGAAAGCACCACCAACGTAAAAAGTGGTTGGTCTTGGTACCAAAATGAAGAAAGCACCTCCAACGTAAAAAGTGGTTGGTCTTGGTACCAAAATGAAGAAAGCACCTCCAACGTAAAAAGTGGTTGGTCTTGGTACCAAAATGAAGAAAGCACCTCCAACGTAAAAAGTGGTTGGTCTTGGTACCAAAATGAAGAAAGCACCACCAACGTAAAAAGAAGTGGTTGGTCTTGGTACCAAAATGAAGAAAACACCACCAACGTAAAAAGGACCACTGAAAGAGGAGGAGTATCTTACAAAAAAAGATTCGACCACAGAGTTTAACTTCATCTTTCGGACGAGAATACTATCTACTTAACCTACCGGAACAGCCGATGCGTAAACATATCATATTTGGCTACTCCTGTTGTCCGATTATGATCACATATATTCATCATACAACATTTGCTTTGAATTTGAACTAAGTTAAAATGCATTTATATGTGTGTGTGTATGTGTGTGTATATACTAATGCTGTGACGATAAATCGGAATAGGGAATCGGAAAAATCGAAACGGTTTGAGGTATCGGAATCGGTGTCAGAATCGGAATCGAAAAATTAATTGCTTATTTTCCGATGCGAAAAACGATTCTTTTAATTGTTTTTTGTCTGTTTGTTTTTTTTAAACTTAATTTTTCTATTGCTGGTATTAATTATAACATGATAAATATTTATTGATTTTAAACTACCAGTAAAATAAAATCCATAGATCACCCCCTCCACAAGTGTATTTTTACGTTTGCGAAAATATATGAACATATTACATGTTTTGTTTTTTTTACGGTAATCCGAATTTAAAAAAACAAACAAACAACAACTCTATAGCTAAATATTTAGAGATTTTAAAAGAATCAGAATTGGAATCGGCAATTATATCGGAATCGGGAATTTAGAAATAATCGGTAATTGTATCGGAATCGGAAATTTAGAAAGAATCGGTAATTATATCGGAATCGGAAAAAATATTAGAATCGTCCCATTACTAGTATATACTTATATCCCGTCATGCAAATGTTAGCGAGTAAAACACGTACCTTTTACTAGCCGTGGACGAAATCATTTCGAGTGGCGAGAGGAATCAAGAAAGCAAATATCAAGTCAGACAACCATGTTAGAATTACTCCGCCGCCTGAAATGAATTCGGAAAACAAATCTTCTACTCTATAATAAAAAGTCAACGGTGAGTGTTTTTTGTTTCTTTAGGTCATCAGAAATGATAATACTAATTTATATATGAAAAATTAAATAACTTACGCAATTTTATGATTTTATATGAATACTTTAATAATATGGCTAGATTAATCGCGAGTGCGAACACTGGAGGAGCATATTTCTTCCGTCATCTTTGGCAGAGGGGGTACACGAGTCTTCGGCATATTAATGCTAGGTTATATGTAACAATATTAAGCGTAACGTCGAAGACGTCTGCCTACAAACACTGCAAATGGTTTTTCTTTCTTCTTCGAACAGAGTCTCTGTCTAAGAAATCCAATATGCGAAACACAATACCGCAGAGCTGCTTCCCTGTTGACTACAACATGGCAGTCTTCAAGTCCAATGTTGACAAATACTTGTTGAGCCGTCCTTTTAAATAACCAAATTCTTCCTATTCCACCCCCCATCGTTTCCAATCCTCTCATAGTATTGTTCATCACCCAACAGACATTCTCATTCACCTTTATCCTCGAGTGGCTTTTGGCCTTGACAAGTGGTGACTCATTAGAATAGAAGAAAAAAAACGTCCGAAATGAAGAGAAAGACACACTGGATAGTTCTCAATTACTGGCTGTAACTACCGCCTCCTTTCTACGTAATATTTTCTATTTAAATTTTCCCGGGGTCATTGGTCTTAAAACGCGGTCAGTTTCCTACGGTTTCGCGCCCCTGGTGGTGTAAGGCTGAGGCGGATGAAACACCGTATTTAATTATAGATCAAGTGAACCAGGGCGAGAAAACAATCTCGTAATGTTGGGTTGTTTGTAGATGGACAAAAATTTTAAAAAATGGACTCCTCGTACGCTGTAATTTGAGGACAAAATAAGCCTGCGTCTCCCGTGATCGGAATATAATAACAAAGAAAAGGCAGGTTTGGCTAGAGTTGATAAATACAGAGCCCGAACCCCCACTTACAAGGGGCCATAACATGACTTGATGCTTTGTTATAAGATTGGGTATTTATATATGTTTAATCATGTTTCTTCTTTGACGAACGCCATCGGCTATTTCCGGAAATTGGGTTCGTGCCGACCTAGTTCATATAATGTACCGAGAAAAATATTTAATGATAAACATGGACAAAAAAATATCGCGGGGAATTGAGGCATACATTGGAGAAAATTGACCAAGTCTTAAGGAAAATAAAAAGTTTCAGCGTGTTTTTAGGCTGTTAGGGGGTGAGAGAGTTGGGTAAACAATTTTTTTTAAATAAAGAAATTTAGGTACTTTTATCGATCCTGACCCTGTTTCCGTGAACTTCGCGTCGCTAGTGTTCGGGCATGCTACGTAAACACACGAGAGATGACGAGGCGAATAGTGACAGCCGATAACTTCAGTACGTTGCTGCGTCGTTTTTTTTTGTTTTTTTTTGTTTTTTTTTTTCAGTTTTATTTTCAAGAAAGATAACAAATGACAAAAAACAAACGAGCTACTTCTTACGGAATTCCAATCTCTACATTTAGTGTTTGTACACCTCCATGAATACTTGTCCATTATTCCTCTTCTTTCTATCAACCGGCACATGTAATAACATTTCTGACACGTTTTTTTTTTTTACAACAGCTTTATTTCCTGACAGAAAGAAATGACTCCATCTGGAGATTCGACACTACTACACATCTTTTAGTAATTCATTTTTTGAGGGTGGAGGTAACAGAAAATAAACATGTACTGGCTTTAATCAATTTCAATACTGGTTAAAAAATTGTCGTCTTGTAGCTGCATCTCTCGGCATCTCTCGGCTGTTTAATTTTTGTATATTTTAAAATCACATTAACTAAGGAAAATGGCGCTAAATAAAGTTTTAACACTATTAGATAAATATACATAATAATCAAATTCTTCCAAGTTTCACCTATCGTCTCCAATCCTCAATGAAAAACTGATTCGCCCATATCCTCGAGTTGCCTTCGGGCCTTGATAAGCCGTAACTCATTAGTACAAAAAATGACTAATTTTATAATTAACTAAACGACGTTGCTCGGGAGTCATTTTACTTTCATTTTTGTTTCGACATTTTTATTTTGAATTATAATAAATATTTACGAGTGTGTTTTTTATGTGAACATTTATTCCAGTTATTCTTCCAATAAAATGAGTCAGACCCAACAAAAACTAAACATCCCGGGAGAGGTGAACAGGGAGTCGACGATATGCCAGAAGAGTATATAAAATTAAACATTATATACCAAGTTCGATTAGGAAACGTCTACTGTTACGGTGAAAATTATTAAATAATTTACCTGAATCTATTTTGGCCTTACAAAATTGGGCTGATGAAATATAGGTTACGTTTGGAATGTAATTGTGAATACACTTGTGAAATTCAAGGCTGAATTTGTTTTGACATATGCTGGGTTATCATTTGAATTGAAAAATAAACATTTATCATTCTGGTGCTACCAGATCAGGCTGTCTGAAGATACCGGCTTCCTGACCAAAACTGCACGAAACATTAATGTTATTGTTTTTCCTTTCTCTTTACAAAACTCTATCATGTTCTGCAAAGCCAAAAACAAAAACATTTTCCTCTACAAAAAAGCCAAACCAAACACCATGAATAAATGCTCGAACATATAAAGAACTTGAAGCATAAAAACTTTCACCAAAATGACCGGATTCGCCATTAAATAGTCCGAAAACGGTTGAAATGCTGTAAAACAAAACAATCAAACCAAACACAATGTGTAAATACTTGAACATATAAAAAACTTGAAACATAAAAACGTTTACCAAAATGACTGGATTCAACATTTAATAACCCGAAAAGGGTTGATATGACGTAAAACAAAACAATCCAACCAAACACAATGAATAAATACTTGAGCATCCAAAGAACTTGAAACATTTTTTTTTACCAAAATGACCGGATTCGGCATTGAATAGCCCGAAAAGGGTTGATATGCCGTAAAACAAAACAACCAAACAAGCAAACAACCATTTGTCATTTGCTGTTTAGAGAAGAAATGCGTAAAAACATAAACAAGTGTGAGAAATACTAGTAGTAGTCGAAAAACACGAGAGTAAATGATTAGCATCGAGTCAGAGAGATGTCTTGTGCTTGCTCCTTTGGGGAGGGGATCCTGGCAGATCATCTAGGATAACTAAAACAACGAGTGTGAAAGTAGAATAAGTCGAAATTTACAACAAATAAAACTAAATTCTTTTATTTGCATTCCGAGTCTTCATTTGTGGAAAAAATTAAGTGGATACCTCGACGAATTCTAGGAGAATTAACAAAAGAAAAACAAACAGGTTTTGATTTTCAGTTTTATGTAACGTGGCATCCCCAAAGAAGATAATGGCCCCGTGACACATAATCATACGAAACAATATCACGCATAGCCATTTGAGAAACTTTACAGACTTTAGGGGCTATGACGTCACGCAAAATCTATAAGCGTATTTTACCTCTGAGCAATGCCGGGTCCATCTGCTAGTATACAATATTCTTCTTCTTCTTCAGGTATCAGGTCTGTTTGCAGACATCGATGATCATGGCTCTCCATTCTTATTTGAATATTTTGTTTCACCATGATGTTCTTTGCAAAAGAGGTTACCTATAATGGGTTGCAATGACCTTCTATAGGGGCAGTGCTCGTACAGAGCAGGACGTCTTAACCATTGTACAAAAATCAGTATCATCTGCCGAACACAAAACGAAGGGTTTACCAGTTTCTAAAATCCATTAGGCTGCTCAACCCTCTATCTATCACCATCCTGCCATGACCTCACGTACCCTGATCGGGGGGCTAAATGGGTACTCGACTGTGACAATAAAGAGGAACATTCACCATCAGGAAAAAGAATGAGGTGCTTCGCATGTCGTGTATGCAGATTTAAAAAGGGCTTCTCTTCATAGGTGCAGGGTTTTATGGTGGTTTATTTGCATATGTGGATATCAGGAGATATAAATGAAAAGGACAGCTGGGAAGGAGGAGAAGTGATTTGGATTGGAAAGAGAAAGGCAGAGAGAAAATGGGTTGCACGAAATTCGGTTGGAAATTGAATTACAGTCAAAACTTTTTTTTTAATTCTTTTATTTTTCTGGCACAGTAACTTAACATCGACCTTGCCCAAGGGTCTCCCACAGGCTAGCTGAGGGAAGGAGGCGCCTTACTGCTCCAGTTGGTGGAAATGTTTCCACCCCACTACTAACATTATCTTTATTGAAATCAATCTATTATGTTTTAAGCGACAATGCTATTTGGGCTTGTGATATGCACGGGGTTTCCGATGTAGAATTAGGAACGAAAAAAAGGAAAATAAATGTTTTTTTTTTGTAAAGAAAGATCTCGTTATTGACGATTCACACGCAATCAAATAAAGCAGGTGCTATTCAATTTCATCAAGGTCAAAGTAAATGCATCGATCGACGATTGTTGCAGACGAACGACTATTGATCTTTCTTGAATGTTTTCTGTAGAAGATAAAAATAAGAAAGTATATCTATGGCAATAAAGATAAGCTCATATGTAACACATCCCTTTTAGGTAAATTTCAACTTTATTCATCAACATAGTCTCCTTCTCGGGCGATACACTGATTCCAAAAGCTTCTCTAATAATTCGATGCTTTTTTGTAGAACGATTTGTCTTTGCCTTTCAAAATACGCTTCAGTTTCCGATATCACTTCTAACCCTAACCCTAAACCTAACCCTAACCCTAACCCTTAATATAACCCTAACCAAAGCCTTAATATAACCCTAACCCTAACCCTAACCCTTAATATAACCCTAAGCCTTAATATAACGCTAAACCTAACCCTTAATATAACCCTAACCCTCACCCTAACCCTTAATATAACCTTAACCCTCGCCTTAACCCTTAATATAACCCTAACCCTAACCCTAACCCTAACTCTTAATATAACCCTAAACCTAACCCTAACTCTTAATATAACCCTAAACCTAACCCTTAATATAATTCTAACCCTAACCCTAGCCATAATCTCTTTCCATAGAGCATTCTTGTAAGTGCTAAAACAGCCAGTGCTTGTGTAGTTTAGTGTAGATATCGTATGCCGTGTCCAACAAGTGAATATGTTTTATTTGCAGGATTCAAGCGTATGTTCATTTATTACATCATATATGAAAGTCTGAACCTGATTGGTTAGTTTAATCATGTGTGATAGGAAAGTTTTTTTTAACATAGTTCACCCCCAAACAAGGCAGACCGCCACTGTAGACGTAAGGGGCTACTGAGAAAAAGGGTAAGAGTTTTTTATGGGGGTGATCAACCTAAATTGGGAACTGTGCAGCGAGATGTCTGTTTACATTAGTTTTTAATTTCTGCATGTCAATACCGTCAGGAAAACAAGGAGCAGGGAGAGAGTTCCAGAGTCCAACAGCACGAGGAAAGAAACTTTTGGAGTAGAAAGCTCTTCGGCATCTGGGGACCCCCACAGTGAATGGATGGGATTTGGTAGATTGTCGGGTTGGTCTAGTGAATTTGCGTCGTGGGGGCACCAGAGCAGCAATTACCGAAGACGCTTTAGTGAGGGGCGCCATGGTAATCGTACAACAAGAAATCGCTCTTAGTTAAGGGAAATGGATTTTTAAATAATTCAGATAAATAAAATATAAAATTTGAATCGTTTACGTCGTCTTTCGTAACGAATATGTCCCGATTTTTTTTTTGGGGGGGGGGGGTAAAAGATCAGATTGAGAACATCTTCAACACTGGCTAACAAGAGAAGAGATGCTGACAATGATATATCCCTCATCAAGGACAATTTAACACTAGATGCGTCACAAAATAAATATGCCATCTTCTCATTAAAATTGAGAGTTTTAAATAGCCTATGTTATTTATAGCAATTAACATATCCCTATGAAGATTGTATCTATGAAGAAGAAAATAAAAATAGGATTGACAGTGACCCAGTTCATATGCAGAGTCTAGATGTAAGTATTAGTCCAATTATACGTAACAGTCGCGATTATATTGAGAGTTTATATGTTTTGTGAAAAATAAAATAGAATTTATTACCAACCGGAATTTGATTACTCAAAAGACCTTATATCGTTTCCATCATTGTATTTGTTTACTAAGTACCGCCGATGTCCACGGAAGGAATAAAACATTCGCAATAAAACTCGTCTAGCTCGGTAGGTGCTCGATTGAGCTCCAATTTCTGGTCTGGTTCGCCCAGTAAAACATTAACAGTAAAAACTCGTCTAGCTACAACCACTGTAAATAATTTTTCCTTCTTCCTCTGTGTACCTAAAACTAAACGGAACTTCCATGATCGAAGTTTCTTTCCAAGAACTACCCGTATGTAGGACACAATACAACGGAGCTGCTGGCCAGCTGACGACAACATAGTCGTTTTCAAATGTTAACAAATTCTTGTTGAGCCGTTCTCTTAAATAATAACATTTTGCCCAGTTTTACCAATTTTTACGGTAAAGTCCGTTAATCCGATGCCACATCACATGAAAACTACTCAACCAAATCTATAAAATGTTCTTTAGGTTCATGGGACGCGGGGGTCAACATATTTAATGTCAGTTCTATCACAAGGAATTCATAAGCACCCTTTTAGTGCGACCCTAAACCAGACATGAGTAAAAGCGATATAACCAGAATAACGTCACCAAGGCCGATTAAGGAAATCACTGCGCGATTTATAAGAAAAATAACTGAAACTGAAGGAGGAAATGAACTATTACCTGCACCGTTTCGTACTTGCGGCCGACAAATGAAAGAATGCAACAAGCCGAAAGAGTAGGCAAAGGAAACCAATTGTAAGCGGGTGCGTGCGGTGAAATATGGAAGGGAGGTGCCTGTTAGTTTTTTCGATCTGTGTTTTGATATTTGAGATTTCTCTTTCCTTTCTGTAGCGAATTATTTTTTTAGTTCTGCAGTAAATTTTGCGGAAAGCAGACGGGTAACTACTGTTGTCCTCAACACAACGTCTGCGTCAGCCTTAGCGGGAGAATATATGGATTTTAATGTATAAATTATATTTTCAACGAAAAGACAAAAGTCTTATTCCATTATCAAGCATTTGATTACAGCTGCAAACTCAATAATTCTTAGTCACAATTAATTCTCTAATCCTGCAGAGAATTAATGATTAATACTAACAGATGGAATCGGTTCGTTCGAACGAGGGTCTCCACCCTCGTTCGAACGAACCGATTCCAAAGTCTTGAGGATCTAAATCACAACGTCACAACGGTCATAGAACTGGTCCGAAAGAATGTGACTTTTGTGGTTCTGCAATAGCGCCAGGACCGTGGGCGGATGGAGTCATGATTATACCTCAAACAAAGATCTCTACTCGGTGCTCCAGTATCCAGTGTTTATATCTCGTGAAAACTTCTCGATAAAAATCTATGAAAATTTCTGTATTTTTATGAATATTAATTACAATTGATTGTCGGAATTGTTTTAATAAATGAAATTTCTGGACATTACACAAATTTTGTCCGATTTGAAGTGGCAGTAAAATATTTGTATACTGATAAAGCATTCGCCGTCTTGTCCTGTGTGGAAGAGAAGCCATTTAAAGCCAGGTCAGTAAGTGCTCGTCATTGTTGACATCTAAGACGACCGCGGAATTAATAGCTTTTCTTAAGTGGCTATTTGGTATCGTTATCGATAAAACTTTCTGCTTTACTGCTTTGAATATGTACGGTGTGTCAGAAAAATAAATAAAATAAAACGACAAACGACAAACTATGTCCTTTGGCCAACAAACTAAACTTAAAACGCTTGATAATGACGGGGAAGGAGTTGAGAGGTGGCAAATACTCTGATTGGTTGATTCGGGTCACGTGTTAGATTTCACTATTTTACTGTACCTTACAGATACTTTCATGTCTATTGACAAAGATTCATTTTATACGATTAGTTAAATACAAGTCACTATTTTAATTATAGCTGGATATAATGTGTGTTCATATCTTTTTCAAGAGAACTAATGTGCCCCCTCGACGTAAATTCACTAGACCAACTCGACAATCAGCTTAATCACATCCATTCATTGTGGAGGTCCCCAGATGCCGGAGAGCTTTCTACTCAAATAGCTTCTTTCCTCGTGCTACCGGCCTCTGGAACTCCCTCCCTGTCCCCTGTTTTCCCGACGGTACTGACATGCAGAAATTTAAAACTAATGTAAACAGACATCTCGCTGCGCAGCTCCCAATTTAGGTTGACCCCCCAAACCATCTCCATTTTCTCTCAGTAGCTCCTTACTTCTACAGTGGCGTCCTGCCTTGCTTGGGGTGAACTATGTTAAATATATATATATATGTATATATATATATATATATATATATATATATATATATATATATAATAGTAAAAAGTAAGAGAGAGGGTATATTTGAAATAGTGAGAGTACAGTTATACAGTTAGTATTTTGGCAGTATTAAAGTAAAGTAAATTCGTGTGAATCAACATGGTACAACTTTGTTGACCGGCTTAATTCTGGTGCTGGCATTCTTGAAGTAGGGGTCACGTAATGGTTGCTAAATTGTTACTTGGTAAATGATTACATTGTTCTTAATTCTAGTTTAGACATATAAAAATTCGCCGTCCATTCAGTCTACCTAAGGGAACACATCTCATGTTTTTATTGCAAAAGTTCAAGTACTCGGAATAATACCGGCATTGTTTTATTATTGTTAACGTGTAAAGACATTTTCCCGGGCTCTTTGTGAATGTCCGAGATACAGATTCTATATATGGCGTCACGCTGTCCAGGTAAACTCCAGGTTCGTCCCACAATATTTGTTTGCTTCTCTTTTTATTGGCTGACTTGACCCTTTTAAGGGGTTTCTACTCTCTATTTCTTTTTCGCGCGTGCGCATGCGCTCTTCTTTTCACACACACACGCACACACACGCGCGCACGCGCGTGTGGACTATGTCTCTATATTACCTCCCATTTTCTCCCGTTTCTCTAAATCATACGCGTAATATCTAAGCTTTTGTTCAACACATTCATCCCACAATATTTTTGGGCATCAGCTTTTTAAGGGATCTCTCTCTCTTTCTTACTTTCTCTCTTTCTCTCTCTCTTTCTCTCTCTCTCTCTCTTTCTCTCTCTCTCTCTCTCTTTCTTTCTCTTTCTCTCTCTCTTTCTCTCTCTCTCTTTCTCTCTTTCTCTCTCTCTCTCTTTCTCTCTTTCTCTCTTTCTCTCTCTCTTTCTCTCTCTCTCTCTCTCTCTCTCTCTCTCTGTATTATCTTATATATATATATTATTTTTTTGTACAAAAAAATTCGTCCAACATTAGTACCGTCGGTTTTAAGCTCAGTATGACTTAACCATCCGGCTCTTTTACAGCTGAAGAGAGCCGGGTTGTTAAGTCCTTCTGAGTTTGAAACCGACGGTACTAATGTTGTACTATTTTTTCTGTATCAAAAAATAAATAAATATTACGCTCTTAAATTGAATTCTCAATTAATCAAGCACTCTGCTGGGATTTTTCCTACTATGTTACAAAAGAAGTATATATATATATATATATACATATATATATATGCATGTGTGTGTGTGTGTGTGTGTGTGTGTGTAAAATAAAAATGGAATAAAGGATAAGCAAATCAACAAATAGCAACAATATAAACTCAAAAACACATATTGAATAGTTCTACCAAAATATTTCAATTGTTAGGACAATTATCATCAGTTGGCAGCAGAACTTGAATTAAAAACAGAAAAGTTTCAAATTTGTACAAAGAACGCAATTTGGAAAAAAATATAGACACGTGTAATAAACAGTAGAAAGGGAGAGAGAAAGTTGCTAGTTGTTGATTTGTTTATTCTTTATTCTATTTTTATTTTACATTTTGTCTGAAACATTGTTTCTTTTATTCCTCATATATATATATATATATATATATATATATATATATGAAATAAAAATGGAGATAAAATGATCCAACGTAATAGAAAATGTAGAAGGAAAGCCAAAAACTATATTATTTATGTATTCATCAACGTTTCCTCTTTATTGTAGACTACATCAGGATGAAGAAAAATGCAGAAAAATTATGCAGTGATTAATTTTGATTTTACATGAAAATGTTCGAGTTTCGTGGAAACGCCTTGAGTCTGCTCTCGGCCTGCCAAGCCAGCCGGACATTCGAAGAAAACTATGGACTGTGATACAATTATATATAAGGAATCAGGATTTCTCGATATAGAACTAAACAATGTCCAAGTGACGAATAAGGGATTTATTAATTATTTATTGAATTATCAATCTTATAGTTTACTTTTTCACCGAATGGATCAGTGTAATATATTTGCTTATTATTTGTTTTATTTGTGATTGAATAAAACTTCCCAAAATTACAATATATATATTGTCTTTCTCCACGATCGTCTTATATGTTTTCATTTTTGAACAAACTTATACTTTATTCGTTTTTTACACTCTTAGGTCAAAGGTGTTTGTTTCAGACGCAATCTTTCCATACCTCAATACGGTTTCCTTTTTCCAACAGATTTATGATGTCATCGACAGGACAAACATCTTCTTGTTTTACTTACACTCACGTTAAAAATCTTTTCTTTTTACTTTTCATACTATTTACGATGAATGAAATGTTACATTAAAAACGTCATGCAAATTCTATCGTACTCTTGATATTGTAGAAAAGTTGGAAAACACTTCAGGCCAGGTGTACATTGAGTGCATTAATATTTACAAAAATTATTTCTAGATAAAATGCGGTACCTATGATCAGGCTCTAAACCTCTCATTATTTATAATTTAACACAACAATGTTTCAGACGTCTCCACAAAATGATGCTCGAATGAGCATCATTTTGTGGAGACGTCTGAAACATTTAAATAGATTATTCTGTTGGTACAAGCTCTGGGCAACGCCGGGCCGGGTAAGCTAGTACATTATAGAATAATATATCACTATCTTTATGTATGTATGTTCATATGTTTATATAGGTGTTTGTCGAGAATTAATTCCTGAATTAATTAACCGATCATTATAAATTTCGTAGCAGGGCTGTAAAACGTAAGGAGTTAAAATGTGAGCTATATTCAGTTTAATTCAGTTTTATGCAAAAAGAAAAAAAAAGATGGGGTAAAAAAAACTCGTTGTAAATTCAATGTTAGTGAAATTTTTGTAATATAATTTAAGAATAGATTTTCTCAAAATTTCAGTTTCTTTGGAGAATTCTAAGGCGAGTTTAGGATGGATAATATTGGCCCGACCATCCATTTGAAACTTCAAATATTTCAGATTTGCATTGGCTTAGAGCCGTAGTCATTAGACAATAATGAATCAAGATTCGCTGAATTTCAATTTATTGTTAGACCCTTTAAACTTAGCCTTTAGAGATTTTCCAGAATCAAAATCATGTAAAGGATTTGAATCAAAATTAGAATAAGGATTCTAGACGTAAGTTCTAGTATCATTATATTTTGATTATAATTTTCATAAAAGGAACATAATAGTGGTGCAAATAGTTCTGTTCGAGAAATTCAGTTTTACCCGTCCTGGGACGGGTATGTTTTATTTGTGCATATACATATATATACACACACACACACACACACACATATATATATATATATATATATATATATATATATATATATATGTGTGTGTGTGTGTGAACGTTTGTAAAAAATATATATATTTAGGTATACATTATTTATAATCTCCGAAACTGTTTCAAATTGCAAGCTCAATGAAGTTGTCTAACAAGCTTCAGAGCATGTATACTTTTTAGTTATATTAAAATGACAGAAGGAACAAATCAATCCATAACCATAACTGGTATTTATGTATTTTTCTCAATTTCATATATATATATATATATATATATATATATATATATATATATATATATATATATATATATTTTCTTTTAGTTGTACAAATGCACATATTATGCCCGCCTGCTCGACATAATAAGATTTATTTCTCATCATTTTTTGTAGTTATTAGCCTCATTGGTGAGAGCGTCCGGATTTGGAGTTAAAGTTGACTTTTTGATCCAGGGTTCGAATCGTGTGACTGGTTTCAATAGTTATCTCTCCGCTGATGCTCCCACAAGTATGAAACGTATACGTCTGTAGATAATGATAGATTGATTATGAAATAATTATATATATATATATATATATATATATATATATATATAGATTGATTATGAAATAATTATATATATATATATATTGATTATGAAATAATTATATATATATATATATGTGGTGTGTTTGTGTGTGTGTGTGCGTATGTGTGTGTGTGTGTATGTGTGTGTTCTGTATTTACAACAACAATGAATTTATGGCAAGTGAGCTACACGGTAACGTTTGTGTTTCACTCCAAGAATGAGTTCGTTCGTGGCAGTTAGGTAGACGAACTCATTGTTGGTTTGGAATACTGTGTTCATTGAAGTTTATAATGTTTTTTCGTTTCAAGATTGCATGAACAATCGACTTAGACATTACAAACTACCGTGGCGAGTTGCGACACTCTAGGGCAGCCTTCATGCTTAGTAATGATAAGTTTCTTTCAACTTCAATCGGCCATCTTTGAACTTTTTTCTTTTGCTTTGCCGTCTCGGCTTTCCTTTTTTTTTCGGCATCGTCAATGCATTCGGATATTTAAAATACCCACAGAAATAGCTGACAAAAATAAATAAATAAAAATGTTAAAATATAAATATGTTGATAAATACTTGAAAAATAAATTCACTTCATAAAAATAAAGTGAGATGACTAAATTGTTATAAATAATTGATATATAAATAGCAATATAGGAATCTCTATTCATGTACAGTTTAGTACGGGTATGTGTTTATATATTTACATGTACAGGATTCCCTCTTAAACGTTGAGATGCTACTTCAAACTTTCTTTTTTCCATATTTTTCCATGTAATCGCCGGACCCGAACCCCGGAACACGAGTCATATTTTAAACTCAAATTCCAGTGTCCTAGCCCTCACGGCTGTTGTCAACAACTCGGTAAATCATCGAGAGATTACTCCTATTTAAAGGCAGCCGCTGTAAAGTGTTCTACTATAAAAAGGAACATTGCATTGAAGCCACGATGCCAGCTGTGTTAATACAACTCACTACAGAGCCCAGACTACATTTGGGGGCGACAAATAATTAATTATAGAATATTTGTTTTTATCTGCATACGTGTACACACCGGTCGCCGGACTCGAACCCCGGAACAGGAAATATATTTCAAACTGAAATTCCAACGTCCTTGTCCTCAAAGGCGTTGTCAGCAACTCGGTTAATCGGCGAGAGATCAATCCTATTTAAAGGCAGCTGCTGTAAAGTGTACTACTATGAATAGAACATTGCATTGAAGTCATGTTGATAGCTGTGTTAATACTACAAAACGGGTTACTGTTATTTAAACCAATAATACAACATAAAATGATGATATTCTGTAGAGAATATAAAAGATTCAGAGAGAACATTTTGACTGCCTAATTAGCATAACTATTTTTTAAACCGTTCATAATTAATTAATGCTTAGTATTATTAATTTAGAATTGCATTGGCTTATGTTTGCTATCAATATGCCATAGTTTCGTCTATATTAACAGTAATAATAAGTTATTTAATAAATAAATCGGAAAAATAACTAAAACACCTTAAGTTTTAACTCTATGCGCTCACTAACGACCTTACCGACGGCTGTGGCTTGCTACAAGCGAGGCAGAAGCGAGAAGAGAAAGGGGGCGTGTGAGGGAGGGTGGTGGTCTCGCTCTCGCTCTCGCTCTCGCTCTCTCTCTCTCTCTTTCTCTCTCTCTTTCTCTCTCTCTCTCTCTCTATCTCTCTCTCTGCCTGTCCCTTTCTTTTGCCCTCTTTTGACAGTTTTTACATTTTCTGTGAAAAATAAATAAATAACTTTTTTATTAAGTTAATGCTTAATTTATAAATTTTAACAATGAACTTATTTTTTTTAATGTTTACAAAGACCTTTTCAGTATTCTCATTGGCAAATAAAAAAAAAAGTTTAGTAGCACTGTGATCTGTCCAGATTACGAAAAAATAGAGATTCATAGTTTAGTATGATTGTAGATTAACATTTTCCGCTAAACCCCTCCTCACAAAAAAGTTCTACCTTTTTTAACTTGATGGAAAGAATTAGAGAAAACACAATTATTTTATAATTTAAAGTGAAGAGAATTTTCGTATGTGAATTCAATTTTTTGGGACACTTTTAGGGCAGCTAAATAAATTATTTTTTGTTATCGGAGTTACATCCACTGGATTTTTTGGGGGAGCCGGCAATACTTTTTTAGGGGATCACATGTGCTTGTATGACCCTGCCACTCGGACTTAAGGACTGTGGTAAAAAAATGTTGTTAAGTTCCCTACAAAAATATAATGGCCCGGAAATGTGGGCACATTTTATGTTAAATGTATATACAACTGATCCCTCACTCTAAATATTTGTTTTTCTTACTTTCCATTTTCCATGGTGTTTACACGTAATCCCCTAAAAAAGAAGAATGTCATTTGGGGGTGGGGGTGGGGGTGGGGTATTAATGGAAGGTTTTAATCTGCAAATGTACACATATTAATTTTTTTTAATCTTATACTTTCTTTACTATACGTCTCTTTTTTATTTTAATTTGAAGCAATTAATTTTAGTTGTGTATACCTTTCCAGTGAAAATTAAATAAATAACTTTAAAAGGATTTAACTAATTAAATATCTTATTTTTATGAAATGAATAAAAATATTGAAAGTTTGGAGAGTATTGTAGATTAACACCTCGCATAACCCCACACCACTCTCGATAAAATGAGATTCTACTTTTTCAGGCAATTACGTGTGAATACCATGAAAAACCTGGCCGAAAGAGGAAAAATAAAAAATCAATTAGAATTTAGAATGGGGGATCAGTTCAGCATTTAAATTTAACGTGAAATAATCATCTATTTTCATACTATTCTAGAGTTTTATGGCAGTTTACCATTTTCTTGCAACTGAAGATGAATTCTGTACGTTACTTTTTTCTAGGGAGGGAGGGAGACCATGTTGTAGCGATTGTGTGTGGTTTTACGATTTTGCCAGTCAAACTTAGGGTTAGTGTTAAAAACATATTATCTGCATGACCCTAAAAAGATTCTAATTGTTAAGAGCGGATAATTTAACTGAGGATGTTAATCTACAAATTTACCAAAGTTTATTTAAATTATGGAATTCTCTGAGTAAAAAACATATTTTTAATTAACGCCCCCTCCTCCCAAATAATTATATATATATATATATATATATATATATATATATATATATATATTAGAATATTGAATTAAATTAAAGATAATCGATTTATTGTTTAATAATAATCTATCTTACTAATATAAAGCTCAATATATTGAATAGAGCAATAAAATAGAGAGATAATGTTTAAAGTAACTAATGGCGAGCAAAATCTATGAACAAAATAGGATTACTCACTCATAGAATGTGGAAAGTCATTACAAGATTCCTTACAGGAGTTAAAATATTCAATTGTCCAGGAATGTCACAAGTCACACTCATCCAAGATCCACACTGATCTTTGGATGGAAAAGTTAGTAGCAGAATTCAAGGAGCAAGTGTTCAGAAATCATACGTGTGGGTGTAATCGTGGAAGTCTCAAATGGGCGCTATGCAATCTTTACATCGGGTATATATTCATAATTTCGGTGGTAGTGTTATATATTTACAATCGACGGCAACCCTAACCCTAACCCTAACCTAAGATCGATATAAAAGTTATTATTTATCGTGCGATCGCGATGGATCGATTTTTCCCATCGAAATTATATTCGAATTCAGAGCCAAACACCCCCACAACTGGTTGAGCAACTTACCTATTCTTATTCTGCACTCTGTCCCGTAAATATATCAAATTGTCCCCGATCTCACAAATACGGTATGAGTCAGAAAGTTATAAAACATGTTTTCGTAGAGGCGTAACAGATGGTTGTTATGTATTTCTTTTGATCGAACAATATATGGTTATTATGTATGTCTTTTGATTTGTCAAACAACGACAAGTCCTGGCAATACGTAATAAAAGTGCGTATTATTGTCGATCTGAATTGAGTTTTCTATATTTATTTACTTTCATATCATCCACTCCCTGTCGAAATCACACTTATTATACTTCTTATACCCTCAGTAAGGGCTATGGATATTATCTATTTCTCGTGGTCTCCAAGGGACGAGGGATACTTTTTTCGTTACTGGTTGCTTAAAGCTTCGTCTCTCCGACTTCTTTTATTTTGTCCTTTAGTGTTCACATTCCATGAGCGATTTTTTTCTGACAAAGGGGGAAGAATTGCTGTTTTCTGGATCGGAATCTATCAATCTAACACGTATCATTGGCTAGTTTTGACATTGAAGTTGTATTTTTTAGCTTCTTACATTAATTGGCTTCATGCTTTGTCTGGAGCGATTTCTATTTTTAAAACAAGATGTTCTGTTCTTGAAGAAGGGGATGACAACACATTTAACTTGATATGTAGTCTTCAACCAAACTACTACGGCACTCAATTTATAGTCTGAGAGTTGCATCTGGCTAGACCAACACAACAGAAGAATTAAACAGTTATCTATGTAGAATTTACATGAAGATTTTTTTATTTTAATGGAAATCGCTCCAGACAAGGCATGAAGCCACTTGATGTAACGAGCCCTCCAAAAAATACTACTTCAAGGTAAAAAAGACTAGCCAACTATAAGCTTTAGATGGATAAATTCCGACCCAGAAAGCAGTAATTATTCCTCCTTTGTCAGAAACATCGCTCATGGAATCTGAGGACTAAAGGACAAAATAAGGGAAGCGAGAGTTACGAAGCTGCCGAAAGGTGCACATTCTACTCTCCTTAATTAACTACTAAAAATCTCTCCGCAAAGCATATACTTCATGAAGTTGTTAATAACAATGACAACAATAAAAGGGAATCGCTATTGACAAACGGTGTTCCAGAAGAACAGAAATGTAGACTCTGTGGACAAAGTGACGAAACAGTAAACCACATCATAACCAAATGCAGCAAGCTACCGCAAAAGAGATATTAAATCACTTATGACTGGTCTGTAAAGGTAGTCCACTGGAAACTGTGAATACAAATGAGCTGGTATAAGCATAAAATGCAAGGAATAAAAGCATATGCGACATGGAAATACAAACGAATGAACACATCCAAGCAAGAAAACGGGTTATGATAATAGACGATATATTACTAGTCAATCTCACAACAGCTGTTTGAATTTATTTGCAATTCTAAAGTAAGAATGACTCCGTCAGATGTTATCACGGTTCGAACATTATTAGTGAATAATTAATTACGTTTAGCGAGTGATAAGATCTAACGGAATCGGACTCATTCATCGGATACAGATTGCATGAAGTCTCGATATGTGACAGCGGCGATGGCGGCGGCAGCAGCGGCGGCGGTGGTGAAACGGTGTCATTAAGTAAACAATAGAATAAGACTGACTTTCACCCGCGACCTGAAATGGAAGACTCGCATCAAATCGATTGTTAAGGTCGCCGGAAACATGGTTGAACCATTCTACCGCCACCGGAAGTACATCTACTGCTCACGCAAGCCTCTACATGTATTAGAGCATGAGATCCCCTTGGATGGAGCAATCTGTTTTGCCTTGACAGAGCACTTTTACAAAATCGACTTCGAAATCTAGTGGGGGATGATCTATTCCCCACAGCCCCTTTATCAAAAGAGAGACGTAACTAGTCTTTCTCTACTCTATCGTTATTATGATGACAGATGATCGATTAAGCTCAAATTTCTGTAAATCATTAACAGCAAAAAAAAAACAAATAGCTATGTTTTGCCTACGTTGACTTTTATATAGTTCGGATCGCGTTGTTTTGTGCGCCTGGCAGTAGTGATTCCGTTTATCTGTTCAAGTGTCCTTTTCGTCGCCATGTCCATGCATCTCTTCTTTGGTCAGTCTGATAAATCGTCCATCTTTTTTATTTTTAACTTTTATTCACGCCAAACAAGGCACATTGCAACTAAGACGTAAGGGGTTACTGTGAATTTGGGGCCATACTTATACTATGTGGGGAGTTGTGCAGCGAAGTGTGTGTTTATATTACAATTAAATTTTAAATTTCGGGCATAATCCCGTTGACGCACAGATTCCCGCTAGATCACCGAAGTTAAGCGAGGTTGTGCCTGGTGGGTACTAGATGGGTGACCATTTGGGAACAGCAGGCGTTGTATGTGGACACCTAGCTATGGCAAATAGCATCTCTAACTCGCAGTGTCTAGCGTGACGTCACCAATAAGGTGGACGGAAACCAGGGAGAGGTCCCCGCCCCCAGGAGTGAAAAACAACTTTGATTCTGATGGTGATGATACAAAAGGTCAAATTCCAAACTGCAAACATGGAATGGCCGAAATACAAAAATATTATGGCCGAACATACAAAAATATTATGGCCGAAATACAAAAATATTATGGCCGAACATACAAAAATTTTATGGCCGAACATACAAAAAATATGACCCTTACTTCTACAGGATCCACGTGGAGAGACCCTTTATTCTTGTTGTGGATCTCATCTGGTTGGGAAATGGAGGGTGTCTCCCCAGATTTCATGTATTCTCCACCTCTTTCGATAACCATTGCAAATGATTTTGCGTTATGGCAACAGCCGCTTACCATTGATTTCTCGCTGGCAGCGACCATTGGTCTTCACTTGGGTTTGGGTTGAAAGATTATCAATATTATCGATACTATACAAAATCAAAGCGAATAGCCATGTAATTCATATTGGTTTCTAACACGACATTGCAATTTTGTACGTGGACAGAAATGTCAGCATCGCTCTTTCGTCCGTCACACGATTACGAAATTCTGTGACAGAACAAAAACAAAACGCACACAAAACATACGAGAATTGACAGCAGACCGTGCAAACAATTTGATGTACTTTCAGATAGAGCATTATAACAATAACAAATGATACAGAACTCCTGTGAAACTGCAGCAAAGTGTTAAGATAAGTCAACTGACCCCAAGCACGGTGGCTAAGTGGTTAACGACGCGGACTGATGACCTGGGTGTGCCGGGTTCAAATCCAGTTCGTTCCACTGTTTTCATCAAAACTCACATCTGACATTGTGTCTAACTTCCTGGAGGGGAGATAAATAAAAATACCAACCTTGAAACAGATTCTAAAAAAAAAGGGATTGTTAATCAAATTCTGAAAAAAAGGGATTGTTAATCAGGTTCTGAAAAAAAAGGGTCCGGCTTTTATTCTCCTAGTCAGTGTTTTTATTGTCCCATCCTTTGTCGCCTGACGCAAGATAAATCTTTTATACCCCTTTAACCGGATACAAAGTTGGGAATAAGTGTCACTCGAAATGGTGGAGAGCTTCTCATAGTGTGCCCTTCTTGTGGCTTTTCTATTCTTTTCTCTTTGCGGATTTCTTTTCCGGTCCTTTTGTCCCTTATTGTCCAGTGAATCTTGTCTAACTAAAATTCGTCATAGGGTTTATATCCGGCTTTTTTATATCAATTACTAGATGCGATTATTCATCAAGCCGTTCGTCGGGCTGTCACGTAAAATTTGTGCAATTTGTTTATATACAAACGAGTTACCGGTTATCAAGGCCCAAATCCCATTAGAAGATAAGGGTTGATAAGTTTGTAAGCAGGATAGTGAGCCAACACTGTCATGATTGGTAACAATGGTTGAGACTGGACAGAATTTGATTATTTAAAAGGACGGCTCAACAAGAATTTGTTAAAATTGGACTTGAAAACGACTATGTTGTAATCAGCTTGGAAGCAGGTACTATCTGCTTTTTCTAAGTGTCCAACGTAGTTCTTCTGCTATCGCTTCTTTTCAATTTCACGCCTTAATCTTGGCCCTGTGCGCCTTCTTGCAGCAAATCTTTCAACTAAGGGGAGATAACCTATAGATTTTCTATAAACGATCACGTACATATGCATATTATCCTACACAAAATCTAAGCAAATGTTGATCACATGCGAGCTCAACTCCACAAAATGAAATGCTTTCTCAACTCATAACTTTAGTGATGTAAGCTACGTACTCTTCTTCGCATAGTTTTCGTTACAGTTGTAATCTTTTGATTGCATCAAAGTACATTAGGGGATGACCTCTCGCACTTTTAAAGGACCCCTTTAGGGAGCATGAACTTCTTCACTTATTTTTTTGAATCTCTGATTTCCACGATATCTAATCCAAAATTCAAACTTTTCAAAGAGCATAACTCGAATTTCGTTAGATCTATAGAAAGCCTCCGTTTTGTCTCGAAAAACAACGGATACCCCCTGAAAGACTGCAAGCGCGAGAGTTTATTATGAAGCAAAGGTTGCGCAATCCCTCACAACACCTCCTGAACCGGCATTGCTTGAATCTAGTGGATAGGAGAAGTTAAAAATGACTAGAAACAGTGCTGGGGTAAGCAGAGAGCCCTCTTACACCAGCACCTGTTATTCCCAAATGACCACCCATTCAGTACTGACCAGGCTCAACGTCGCTTAACGTTTTAGGATAATATGTATATTTACGCGATTATTCTGACCGAATTTGAAGTGACCATATCTAATAACCTAAATTGTAGCTACATCAGATCGATATTCAATCAATCAATTTTATTGAAAAAATAATAAAATTGCAGCTAACAATGTAAAAAGACAGGAGATAGTGCATCTATATACCGTCTGAATGTTGGTCCAAGGCGACCTTAAACATGGATATGGTAGGCATAATTACGACCTCCGCTTGCAGACTATCCGAGAGAGCAGAAACGCGGACAGTGAATGATGCCTTTTTTTCTGTTGAGACGAAAGCGACGGTGGTACATGTTCTGTGAGTGTCTGCGGAGACCGCAATCAGGTATTAAGGTAAAAAAAACTCATCTAAAGTAGATTTACATTCCCGTTGATGATGCGTTATAGCAGAATCAGGTCTCCTCGCGTCCTTCGCTGCTCAAGTGAAGACATATTTAGTCTTTGAAGCTGTTATTTGTAGGCATGTGTTCAGAATTTCGTCATCATCCTGGTTGCCAACCGTTAAACACGCCATAGGTCATCATGGCAAAATGCCCTTTTAATTTTTTTTTTTAACATAGTTCACCCCAAACAAAGCAGGCCGCCACTGTAGACGTAAGGTACTACTGAGAAAAACGGGTGAAGGTTTTTTTTTAGGGGGGGGTCAACCTAATTACTTTTAAACTTCTGCATGTCAGTAACGTCAGGAAAGCAGAGAGCAGGGAGGGAGTTCCAGAGTCAAGCAGCACGAGGAAAGAAGCTTTTGGAGTAGAAAGCTGTTCCGCATTTACGGACCTCCACAGTGTATGGATGGGATTTGGCAGATTGTCGGGTTAGTCTAATGAATTTACGTCGTGGGGGTACCAGAGCAGCAAGCTCATCAGATTGGCGTGTATTCTCTCTTGTCAAGCGTGTATAATTATAATGTGCCCTTCGGGAATTAGTATTCCAACTAGTTCAATACGTCCCACCATAACATAATCATATCATTTGCTTTTTTTCATGTATTCAGTAAAGAGATAATTCGCGCCACAGCTGTGCAATTTAAAAACAAACAAACAGAAAACCAATGAAATTAATGTATTTTAACAATACAATTAGATCCTATTATTTACTGTTGTGTCTTTTTTCCCCAAAAGCTTTACTTCATTGAAAAGCATAAATGTGGGTCGAACAACATGCGAGAATCAAATATCGCCCGTGAGATTAAGCTCCTTAACCATTCCTAAATACCCAAACCCACCTGAATAGCAGCAAACCCCCACCCTTTCACTGTAGAGGTCCCTAGAATATATATATATATATATATATATATATATTAGGGGAGGTCGATTTTGAAACTGTAAATTATCGCACTCGAAGAAAGTTGCCAAATAATGTCAAAAGTTACCACAAGAAATATTTTTCTTCAAAATTTTGTATTTATTTGAGCATTGCAACTTTAAGATCAAATAAATCGAGATTTTTTCTCACTGCCGAGATTTCACCGGCAGATGTGTCGCCTTAAATTAAACCCGGGTTTTAACAAAAAAAAGTAATACATTACTTAATAATAAATATTTTAAAGTTTATTATTATTTTTCTTAAGAAATTAAATGTACATATTCAAATTAAAAAGGAATAAAACACTATGATATTTAATGTTATATATAAATAATTATTTGTTTACATAGGCGTTTTATTTATTGGATATTTTTTATGGTATTCACCGGTTGAAAATTCATCGGGCGAATTTGACTTCCCGTGTTGATTGTCTGTTTAATTATCACACATATATATTGAATTGTCGAGCGCTGGCTTATCTAATCCCACTTTCTCGACCTTTTGTCACACCTTACCTTGTGGGAGTTAGATAAATAAAAACTAGTTCAGCCAGGGGGTTTTACCCCACCAAATAAACCGGTATCGTCCGGGTCTGGATTTACGCCCGTCTATTGGGGCTTGTCCGTCCTGTGCAATTCTAGGAGGTGCATCCTCCCAGGCTTTGCCTTTCCTCTTTGGGGAGGAGTAAGTTTATTGCTAACTGTCTGAGGCGCCCCTACAGGGGAATGCCGACGGGGCTGCCCAGTCAATTTTTTAATGGCCAGAGTGCTCACCTCTATAGCGCAGGGTTATCTAATCCCACTTTCCTGACCTTATGTCACATCTTACCTTGTTGGAGGTAGATAAATAAAACTATTTCAGCCAGGAGTTTTTACCCCACCTAAAATATATGTATTGGAGTTGATGGGAGAATGGATAAGGACACATTGATGTATAAGGAAATTGTGGATGAAAATAGACAGAGAATTATGAAAAAAACTAAGGGACCAGAACACCATTTAACTTTTACAAAAGAAACACCATGTGAAAGTAAATATCTGACACATAGAGTTCTTCCGAATAGTGGTGCAACAGGTGCTGTTCATGCAGATCAAGTGGTGGATGTTTTGCATGAATTCCACAGTGAGAACAGTATCAAGGCTATACTTGTTGACAACACTAATACCAACACAAGTTGCGATGGTGGAATGGTTGCAATTTTAGAAAAAAAACTTTTTAAAACTCTTCACACAATTGGTTGCTCTTTGCATCATAATGAACTACCTTTCAGAGCCCTTTTTAAAAACATAGATGGTTGCGCAAAGGGCCCTACAACATTCAGTAGCCCTCTGGGGAAATTATGCTCAAATGATTGATATGATTTACCCCAAATATCATTTTCCAAAATTGATGAAATACATGATCTTAGTTCTGACCAAAGACTCCTTTATGAATACACAGTAGGTATTTCTAGAGGTAAGGTTGACTCTAGATATGCCTCCTGGAAAATTGGTCCTTTAAACCAAGCAAGATGGTTAACTTTGGCCATCAGGCTTATGTGTTTATGGACTCGTGGTGCATACCCACAAAGGCACACAACAAAACTACACTATGTAGTAAATTTTATTGTAAATGTGTATGCCACTTTTTGGTTTGAAATTAAAAGAAATAGTAAATTCCACAATCAGTAAGTGCACATTTTTAATATGACCCAGAGGATTAAGGAGAAGCCTCAGGAAATCCAAGATATCACATTTAGAAATATACAAGGTAATACATTTTGTTTACTGCCTGAAAACTTTCTATATTCCATAGTTAAATCTGAGGAGATTGAAGTAAGAGAAGAAGCTTTAAAAAGAATTTTGGCCATTAGGTAAGTAATATTTATTCATATATCTCTGACTCAATTATTTATTCCAATTTATAGAATGATTTTTAAAGATTTTATCTAATTTCACCATAATTATTAAAGCAGTACAGATTGGAATTTTTTAATAATTCAATTAATTAATTTGTTCTTTCAGGAGTGAGGAGTCAACCAGAAAAAGATTAAAAAGAATACTACCTATTAATTTTAATGCCACACATTGGACACAATTAATAGATTTAAAATTATGCGGCATTTTTGAACCACCAATGACGGAAGATTTTACTGAATCTGAACTTCGAGAATCGTTGATGAATGGAACCAAGCTTGACTTGCCAGATTTGCCCTCACATTCTCAGGGTGTGGAACGGGCAGTTAAGTTAATAACAGAAGCTTCACAAACTGTATATGGTTTTGAAGCAAGGCATCAACACATTACAGCCAAAGTTTTGAGTCAGAAATTGAGACCAGCATTTTTGTCTAAGGGGTCTTATATGGAGCAATTTGACTCTCTATATTAAGCTTCATTAAAATAGTGTTAGGTTTTTCCTTATTTCTTTGCTTGTTATATTTTCACTAATAACAGAAAAAATCATTTTTTTAGGTATTCAAATATTACTGTTTAATTCATAACGTTAAAAGGTAGTTTACAAAAGCAGATACTGAAAATGAGGGGGGGGGGCAAATTTTCAATTTGAAGATTTCTTTAATTCATATCATTTTTATAAAATAAAAGGACATTCCCTGCTTTTAAATGCTAAAATTATTTGGTTTTCACACCAATATTCAAGCAAATCTTGCAAAAACGAGGAATTTTCAGTATATTCTTGTCTACGATCTTTGATACCAAACGCTCAAAAAACCGCTGAAGCTTTTGATCTAATTTTTTGCATGAGTATTTAATAGGTCTATATACAACTTTCGGAACGTGCCTTTTTTTAATATTTAAAAAAAAGTGTAAAATCGACCTACCCTAATATATATATATATATATATATATATATATATATATATATATATATATACTAAAAACATGTGATTCGTTGTGTAACTCATTGAGCTCGCCTTAGTGTGTTTGTAATCAGCGAAAAGTAAGTTTGTAAAGCCAGTTATTATTTTTTTTAAAGACAAAATGAATAGAGAGATGGGGGGGAGATATAGCGAACAGTAAGAGAGTTTATTTAGTATTTTGTCTTTTTATTATTTAATACTATTTAAGTACTATTATGGTATGTATTGTTCATAATTGTCTGATTTATTCCCGGCTTCTTTTGTTCCAGCTCGTTTGACTCATTGGTCCAGTGGTCTTCATCAATTCGCTGTTTTGATAGATCGTTGTAATACAGCTTCCTATTCCAATAGCTTCTGACCAATAAGTGCAGGTTTGTGGAACTCTCTTCCTGCTGATTGTTTTCCTCCTTTTTATAGCCTTGGTGTTTTCAAGACTAAGGTCAATAGGCATCTCCTGTCTTTGCGATAATCATCCTTCGTTCTTGTTAGCTCCTTACATCAAGTGGCTTCCTACCTTGTCTGGGGGGGGGTTATAAAAATAGTTTATAGATAAAAGTACACATAAGTGTCCGTCCATCGTTCTGTCCAGTGGTCTGTCACGTTCAATTTTTAAATAACATTCACATCGCTTACACATACATTGAATGGACGTATCTTAATACCCTTGTTTAATTAATTCTATTTTTTTACACAGTTATCTGTTTCCTTTCCTGTCGCATAGTTGTATGTAAAACATGTTCCTTCATTGGCCACATGTTCCAACTGTGAATGGATACTGTTGTTTGTCAGTCATCCTTGACACTGACATGGATCCAGCGGGCACCTGTTACATTTGAATACCGATGGATCACCGAATGAATTTCAAACAAAACACGCACTTCTCTGCTAACATCCCTTACCTATCCCTCTCTCTCTTTCTCTTTCTCTCTTTTCTCTCTCTCTCTCTTTCTCTCTCTCTCACACACACACACACACACACACACATACACACACACTACGTTGTAATTGTTATTAGTAATTTTTCTATGTGACGATTTTTGCATATAAACATGGTCTATGGGATTCGGTTAATTCACATCAATTTATCTATCTACCTTTATTAGCATCCCTCTCCACAAGGGCTGGATGTGAAATCTGGTCGAGATTAAAGTTATGTGTCGCCATTGCCGAACGCCAAAAGGGCACGCATGGTCATGTGCATTCAATAATCGTCACTCCGATCGTAGATGAGCACGTCTCCCCCCTCGCTCTTTATATATATATATATATATATAGAGAGAGAGAGAGAGAATTGATAAAGTTCAAATATGTTAATAAAATTAACATAAAACCAATATTTTCAAAAGTAGAGCCTTTAAAAAATTACATAACCAATATTACAGTCTTGCGTCAATCAACCAACGTTTCGATGCTATCACATCTCCTCAAAGACGGACTAGAAATAAAAAGTGAGAATCCCGCATTGGAAAGGTCACCAGTTGGCTGACACTCAACTTTCGCATTTATATTTATATATATATATATATATATATATATATATATATATATATATATATATATATATATATATATAAAATTACATAAATAATGTTACAGTCTTACGTGAATCAACCAACGTTTCGATGCGAAAACATCTCTTCAAAGACTGAATAAAAATAAAAAGTAAAAATTTAGAATCTCGCATTGGAAAAATCCACAGCAGAAAAGCGGATGCTAAAAAAGATAGAAATGCTTTAAAAAGAAAGAAAAGATTCAAATCCAGTCAAAGTTCGTGTTGGTCAAATATAGGTCAAATATAGGTCACGCTGACTCTCCAAAGTTGCACTCATTAACCCACAGCTCACTCCTATATCCCAACGGGCGCTTCTTTCTCTACTTGGGCGACCATCATTTTGACGCATGATAGACAGAGAAAGAATGGGGGGGGGTAAAAAAATAAACAAATATACAGATAAACAAAATGAGAAATAAATATATTTATTTATTATTTTTTGCTTATATATATATATATATATATATATATATATATATATATATATATATATATATATATATATATATGGGGTAAGGTACACGATGAGTCATGGAAATGAAATGCCGTGGAAGACAAACTGTGTGAAAAAATGACAAACGAAAAACAGGTTAAAGTGCAGGATATATATATATATATATATATATATATATATATATATATATATATATATATATATATATATATATATATATATATATTTATACGTTCATAAAAGTAATCCATGGAAACACATGTCCATGGATAACTTTTATGTACATATAAAAATAAATAAAAATATATATATTAACGAAAAATACGTCCTATAAAGTTAAGGGCGACTAATAATGCAATTTTCTGCATCTTAATCACTAAGGAAAGTGAGACAATCGAAATAATAGTAAGCAAAAAACAACGAACGCTGCAATCACCAATAAAAATAATTACATAAAAATACATTATATATATATATATATATATATATATATATATATATATATATATATATATATGTATATATATATAAACATTGAAAATACTTGAGCAAACCCAGCAACCTATGAAAATGATATTACATAGAAAACTAGTAACAATATTTTAAAATGTTTAGCGTAAATCTAATTTAATAATTCTTTAATCTTCAAATATAAATTGTAGTGCGCATTTCTGGAACTACACCGGTTTATTATTGACGTTCAACAACTTCACATACGGTGTTATCGGCTGTTTTTTTACTCTCTTCTTTTTTCTCCAGGTGTTTGTTCATTGTTGTTGTGACCCGAAGATCATTCAACGAAGAATCGAAAGTAATCAGGATACATATGGAACATTTGTTTATATTTTTGATTTGGAAACTAAAATGATTATTAGAAATATAGAAAAAATAAGAAAGGCATGATCAAGCTAGTGAATGATGTCCTGTTTTAAAATGTTTGCTTATATATATATATATATATATATATATATATATATATATATATATATATATATATATATATATATATATATAGGCAGCATCTTCTCTTGCAGGCAAGTATTGTTGAATATACCAGACAACTCATATCTAGATATCCTTTGGTAGATCCTTTCAATAGTCCAAATCAGGATCTTAGTTTCGGATGGGGAATTGGCTGATGAATTTGCCATAGTTTGGAGTTGTCTCCCAAGTACTTTCAGACCCATCTGGGTCCATCTTCAGGGGAATGAGGTTAATCAGGTAATAACGATGTGTTAGTATTACAGAAGGTTTTGGCGAGAATTATGTAGTAAGACGAAACTATATTTAGAACTATAGACATTTTAGTATATTATTACTGATATTAAAGTTAATTCTATTAAATAGGTTTTTTTTATAGGGCTTCTAATATATGGAGTTTTTGTTTGTTAGCACTATATTCTAAGATTTTGGTATTTTCGACTAAGAGTTTTCTGAATTCCGATCGGGGGCAGGAGTGGTCGTTAGTTAAGTGTTGGACTATGGCGCTAGTATCAGACAAATGCATCGTCAATCTTCTCGACAAAGTCGTGGTAGTATTAAATATATATATATATATATATATTCAAATATGAAACTAAAAGTGTACTTTTAGTAGATAAAACCTATAGTGAAATAATTTAAGCTCAATATACGAGATAGAGCAATTATAAAGATAGATGAAAGAAGAGGGATAAACATGTACGAATGACAAATTTATTTGAACTTCGATTCTTCAATGCAATTTGAACTCAACATCTCACTATTGGATTTACTTCATCCTTGAACTCTTTTCCATGCTGCCTTCACGAAAACCCTCCTTTTCTATCTGTAAATCTCCTTTCATTGGACACCTCATCAACGGACAATTACAAACTATACTGTCCCCATATCTTTTTTACACGAACTTTTTTTCACTCTCCATAACTTAATATATTTTTCAAATTTTGAATTTTAGCTTTTCCACTGCCAACTTATCTATCTATGTAATTCCTCTGATGATAAGATTTTGATCTTTGAAAAGCCTTGGCTTAAGGAAAGAATAATAAACATAAATTTATTACCGAGTATACCTTGCATTGAACAATCGAAGTTGAAATAAATTTGTCATTCGTACATGTTTATCCCTCTTCTTTCATCTATCTTATATATATATATATATATATATATATATATATATATATATATATATATATATATACTAGTCTTTATTATAGAGTGGTGGATGTTTGCTCCTCTTTCCATGCAACTGTGGAAGATTCAGACGAACACGCCATTGCCTACGTGAGCGTGCATGTCAATTGAAAGATATTTTCCCAGCCTTTGAAAAACAGTGGAGTTCTTCTCTGATTACCGGACTGGCATTTTAAGCCTAATTTCCTCGGCCAGGTAACTTATATGGCAACGTGTTATTTATTGTAGGTAAGTCAGAAAAAAAAAGAAAAAATAACGTGTTAGGGTGAGGGGATAGAAAACAGTGATTTACACAGCCCACCTTTTTTTGTTTTATTTTATTTATTTATTTTTGGAGAGGGGGGATTTGTTTGTTAGGGTTTGGTCCATCGTCCAAATGTTCTAAATATCGACCTTTTTTTCCCACGTCAATTTCGTGACTCGACAGAATGGGAGGATGGAGAAATGACAAGAAAGACAGAATAATAAAATAAAAGGGGGTGGGGGTCATCACTGCGAAAAAGAGTAAACATCTACTAGGGACAAAAACCAAGGAGGGAAAAGATGCGTCCACTGATCTCTACCAGATACCCCGCCGGTCGGTCGGTCGGTCACATTTCAGTTTCAACTAGCCTTCTCACGCTAATCGCGCACATTGACTGGACGTACTTGTTTTAGATGCGTCCAAGAATCTCTGTAAGAGGCTCTGTCCGTCAGTCAGTTTGTCACGCTTAAGCTTCAAAAGTCATTTTAATCGTTAAAAACATAATTTAATGGACGCATCTTATATTTTCTAAGTCTATATTTCTATCTAGTGTGTTAAATTTGATTTAAGTTAATCTTCTAAATTTAATAGATACCTTCTGCTCCTAGTCTTCACTTATTTTAATAATTATATTTATATTTTTTAATAATTATATATATATATATATATATATATATATATATATATATTTATTTATTTTATGCAAACATTATTTATTCATTGATTAAGATTTTGTATTAATGCTTATATCAAGCATAGGGTCAAGTATTTATATACCTTAGTTAAAACAGAATGTAATATCATATAGTATGGCCTTAAATAAATATATAGGTAGGGGAAAGAGATTTCAGGGGGCATCTATCCATAACAACAACAATAAATCTACAAATGATGAACACTCACCTAAACAACTTGAAAACAATAGGAACAACGCGGCTACTAACTTAGCATAACGTTTAATAGAAACATAAATAATATATTAAAGAATATTAAGCGTAGAAAACATGTTGGTTTTGTCCCCCATTTAGTAAGCACAGAGAAGCATTTTACAAAATAACTGAAAAAAATCCCCAGAAACAATACTTAAAGAAAAATATATATAAAACTAATGTCTGTGTGTATATGTGTGTGCGTTTGTCTGATGTTTTTGTGTTTCCTATAGAAAGAAAGGTTACAGAATTTACATATAATCTAAAAGTGTATTCTCATGTAAAATTTACCGGGAAGACAATGGAAGTCTCCCCGAAGAAGTGCACACTAAAGAGGCTATTAAGGCATAACCAGCTTAAAACTTCAAAAATATTTTATTTTTCTAAAATTTAAATCATATGTAAAATATTTCTGGGGGAGACAATGGAAATGATTCCGAATTTCTAAGAGTCCTCTTAACCTAAGGGAGCTATAGGGGTCGTACTTACTTTTAAAATAAAAATATATCTTATTTTTATGACATTTATATCATATGCATACAATTACCGGGAAAAGACAAGCGAATTAGTCTGGAATCTCTACTTTACCCTCTATAGGGCGTGTATCTACGTGTCCCTACCTCTAAATGACTCCTAACTACAGAACTCCCTTAAAACCTCAAATACGTATATCTGATTTTAATAATATAATTTAAACCATAGATAAAAGACCCTTATTTGGAGTTTTCCAACTTTTAGGCTTCTTCTTCTTCTTGGCGGGCGAAACGGGGGGAGTGGCATTAAAAACTATGCAATTAAAATGGTGTTATGAGCATAGCAGTGATCCTCATTCAATCCCAAACAACGTCGAGTCTTTCTGCTCATTATTAATAAAAATAAAATACAGGTATCGTACTCAACGATTCAGAAACTTACGAATACAATAATATCTTCTACCAAGAATAGATTGAAGAGGTAACAAATAAACAACAACAAAAACCACATAGATCAAATAGGACAAAATGGATGCAACTGTCTGGATATTGCAAACTGCCCACTAAATAAAAACTGCAGTATTTCTGAAGTTCTATTCTAATGTAGAGTTATAGAACTAAATAATTTGTACACTTTGAAAAAGTAAAGCATTATTTCTAAACCGGATTTTTAATAAGTTCGGTTTATTTCAAATGTGTAAGTCACGTTTTACTCGAAAAGGAGAATCGTGTAAACATTCCCCAACACACGCAGACGTTATCTGGTCTGATAACTTTATTCTGCAGTAAATTCCATTTTTTTTATTGATATATATTTTTTCTGAGAAAACTACGTCTGTTGCATCGCGTTGATTCGAATTAGCGACCTTTCGATTACCAGTCGAACGGATTGACTGGAAGCCGCCAACGAAAATTGTTAATAAATTCAATGAAATAGATGGTCTGTCTACGTGTGTGAAGTTCTGATAACTATGCAAAACATGAATTTATGATTGCCTTAAAAATGTATTGTGGGGCCGTAAAGAAGGCAACCAGCTCAATACCGCTAAAATATAGTATGTTATGAAAGTATTATTTTAGATTTATTTAACTCGTGCTGTAAAAGAATCCGACGCCATGTTGATTTTAATAAAGCGATTGATTATAAAATGGCAGAATAGCAGAATAACAGAATAACAGAATAACAGAATAGCAGAATAACAGAATAACAGAATAGCAGAAAACAGAATAACAGAATAGCAGAATAACAGAATAACAGAATAGCAGAATAACAGAATAGCAGAATAACAGAATAACAGATAAAGAAGTTATTGATTCGTAGAGAAGGCAACGTAATAAGTAATCAATACATGTAAACACGAATTATGTCATTTAAGTCATTAGTTTTGATAATTCATTTAATGCGTGCTTACAACGTAAAATATACAGGTTACAGTTGATATCAGCATGCGAGACTCTCAAGTCATTCTATACAATGACGTTGAAAGTAATGTACAGAAGCACATATGCGTAACTGTAGGCATAATAATTTTTAATCTGTGGGTGCCTTTAATTTTAAGCCTCAATAATATAAAAAATGCGGCTAATAAATAATTGGCGTTTGTTTAAGTTAGATAATTCGCCGTGAATCTTTCAAAACCATGCGTAAATCATATGTGTTCATGTTAGAAAATGTACACAATTATGTCCGTAATGCGAACCGTAACGTCTGTAATCGGTTAGCGAATATTATGAATTTTACTAAATAAAGTATCCCGGTGTAATGGGTTGCGGGGGTAGTGCATGTTAAAGAAAGGGTAAAAGCTCCGACCATTTCCTCTTTATATGACGAAACTAAAATGTCGATCATGAGTAAATATAGAAATTGACTGATATGATTGAAAATGGATTTTTTAGAACCCAAACCAATATTTGTTCTATCTTGTTTTTATTAATGAGTCATTGCATATCAGAACCAAAAGTCCATTACTGACTAAACAGTATTTTGCATCTTAGCTTTTGGTTAGAAACCGATTCCAGTCTAACTTTCGCAAGTCAGATTGCATCCCTATATGTGTTACTGAAGAAATCCACGTTGATCCATAATCAACTTATAATTAAGGATGTGGATCCATAATCCACTAATAATTATGGAAATCGATACATAATCAACTAACAATTAAAACTATGGATCCATAATAAGCTAATTATTAAGGATGTGGGTCCATAATTAACTAATAATTAAGGATGTGGATCCATAATAAACTGATAGTTATGGAAATAGATTCATAATCAACAAATTGTTAAGGCCATGGATCTATAATCAACTAATAATTAAGGAAATGGATCCATAATCAACTAATAATTATGGAAATGGATCCATAATCAACTAATAGTTATGGAAATAGATTCATAATCAACAAATGGTTAAAGCTATGGATCCATAATCAACTAATAATTATGACTATGAGTCCATAATCAACTAATACTTAAGGAAATAGTTCCATAATCAACTAATAATGCAATCCATGGATCCATAACATAATTTATGGGAACAAATTTATGATCACTAATAATTAAGGAAATGGATCCATACTCAACTAAGAGTAACAACTATGGATCCATAGTCAACTAATAATTAAGGATGTGGATCCATAATAAAGTAATAGTTAAGGGCATTGATCCATAATCCAATAATAAAATATATGGATCCATAAGCAGCTAATAGTTAAGGAAACGGATTTATAATAACTAATAATTAAGCAAATGAATCTATAATTAACTAACAGTTTAAACTATGGATCCATAGTCAACTAATAATTAAGGATATTGATCCATAATCCAATAATAAGTATATAGATCCATAAGAAGCTAATACTTAAAGAAACGGATTTATAATAACTAATAATTAAGCAAATGGATCTATAATCAACTAACAGTTCAAACTATGGATCCATAATCAACTAATAATTAAGGATGTGGATCCATAATAAAGTAATAGTTAAGGGCATTGATCCATAATCCAATAATGAAATATATGGATCCATAAGCAGCTAATAGTTAAGGAAACGGATTTATAATAACTAATAATTAAGCAAATGGATCTATAATCAACTAACAGTTCAAACTATGGATCCATAATCAACTAATAATTAAGGATGTGGATCCATACTCAACTAATATTTATGTAAATAGATCCATAATCAAAAAATGGTTAAGACTATAGATTGATAATAAACTAAGTTTATTGATCCATAATAAAGTAATAGTTAAGGGAACGGATTTATAATAACTAATAATTAAGAACATGGATCCATAATCAACAGTCAAAACTATTGATCAATAATCAACTAATAGTTAAGAGAATGGATCTTCAACATTTTACCATTTTAATTGCTAGTGTGAGTCTTGGTACATTTAAAACACGCAACCGACATCTATATCATCTCATACACGCCAGGATGCACGCTACATTTCATACGAAAGTTGGTACAATTCTGTAGAGTAGTTTTGGGGCATAAATAAAACAAAAAGAAAAGAACAGAATGACTATAAGATTTCGGCCTTCGTCGTCTGACCCCGACGAATATGATAATGAATTCGGGAGGCTTCTTTGCGAGCCTGGGAATATTCTAAAAACCAACCCTTGAGATATTGAAAATCTGACTCACTGCGTCATTAAATAAGTTTATTTAAGGGACCTTGGGGTTAGAAAAAAGGGGTGGATTTCTCCGTGACAGGGTACGTATCTTGAGCAGGTAAATAGTCGGTGGCGTGAGAGCGTGGAAGGGGAGGGCTCGAATACGACGGACCCAGGTGGTGGGATCAAAACGGAATATGATTTCACTTGTGGAGCTACGATTTCTAAAGCGAGAGCGAGAGAAAGAAAAGAATAGGAAAGAAAGAGAAAGAGAAAGAAAGAAAAAGAAAGAAAGAGAGAGGGGAGGGGAGGTGTAAAGGGAAAGAAAAAGAAGTAGAGAAATTAAATTGTATAAAAGAAAAATAAAGGTTCAATAATCACAAATAAATAAGTGAATGCGAAACTCAAAGGTCGGGTGAACATAAATTCATTCTGGGTGTTTCTCAACTCTAAATCGTGGGAATATCCAAATATTTTAAATGCTTTTGAAATGTATACAGACTAGCGTGGCCCATGGAAATACCACGGTTAATAGCGGAAAATAATGGAAAATGCCAGTAAAGTATTAAAACAACTTAAAAATAAAAACATAACGTATTAATAGTTATTATAACCGAAAAACATTTAAATTTTATTTATATTTTCTTTGAAATTTGAAATTACACAATTATCGAAATTTATTATTACAATTCGCGATTACCATCACAATGTACACAGGATAACTACATCTTTATTTATAGATTTATCTATATATAATCCCGAAAAATCTGGAAAAAAGACCCCAAATATTGGAATTAAAGGGAAGATTGAGATCATACAATGAACGACAATGATGAAAGCAGTCGAAATTTCAAGAAAAGTCCTTGAATGCGGAAACCAACCCAAATAAGAAACAGACGCTGACCAGCGACAGATAAATAAAAAGGGGAAAAAAAGGGAAAAAAGGGGGAAACACACGCACATGCGGTGGCATAATCCTCGGCTGATACCAACAAAATAGTCATGAAGAGTGAAGGAGGATGGAAAGACCGAAGAGGAGGAGCACCAACCAGACCTCCACTGGAAGGGTACGGAGAGTACTTGGACCTTTGGTAAGCTTTTTGCCACTCAAAATGCCAGAGAAGACCAATGGTCGCTGCCAGCGTGCAATCAATGGTAAGCGGCTGTTGTGATAATGCATAGTCATTTGCAATGGTTATCGAAAGAGGTGGAGAGTACTGGAAATCTGGGGAGACTTGTTGTCACCCAGACTCCTGGGAAAACTACCGGTGATCTGTCTGATAATAATAATAATAATAATAATAATAATAATAATAATAATAATAATAATAATAATAATAATAATAATAATAATAATAATGATAATAATAATGGTAATAATAATGATGATAATAATAATGATGATAATAATAATGATAATAATAATAAGCATAATAATAATAAAAATAAAAATAATAATAATAAAAAAAATGATAATAATAATCATAATGATAATAATAATGATAATAATAATAATCATAATAATAATAAAAATAAAAATAATAATAATAATCATAATAATAATAAAAATAAAAATAATAATAATAAAAAAATGATAATAATAATCATAATTATAATAATAATGATAATAATAATCATATTAATAATGGTAATAATAATGATGATAATAATAATGATGATGATAATAATAATAATAATAATAATAATAATAATAATAATAATAATAATAATAATAATAATAATAATAATAATAATAATAAAAATAATAATAATAATAAAAAAATGATAATAATAATCATAATGATAATAATAATGATAATAATAATAATCATAATAATCATAATAATAATAATAATAATAATGTTAATAATGATAATAATAATAATAATAATAATAATAATAATAATAATAATAATAATAATAATAATAATAATAATAATAAGAATAAGAATAATAATACGCAGTAGAACAAACACCAGGACCAGCTTGGGAGGATGGAAAGAAAGAGGAGAGAAAGTACTATTCAGACCTTGATTGGACGAGTACACAGAGTACTGATATTCTGAGGAAGCTCAGTGTCACTCAGATGTCAGGAAATACCACCTGTTTTTTTATTAGTGAGTGATCACCGGTAATGACGTGTGTGAGACCTTCTACGAAATGATAAACGATGGGTTAAAACTATTGTGCAACATTCTACCAGATTGTCATCAAACACTCTTGACTCTTGACATAAAACCTGTATTGGAGGTAGGCAGGCGTTTTAATACACCTGCTATTTTCTGAGTGAGCGGGTAGGTATCTTGAACGGGGAAGATATTAGGGGTCACATGTGAAAGGAGGGATTCGAATAAGACAGACGCATGTGATGAAACCAGCATGAGGCCACTGAGAATTAGGGTGAAAGTTTACGGGGTCATCCTAAATTGGGAGCTGTGCAGCGAGATGCTTGTTCATATTAGTTTTAAATTTCTGCATGTCGGGGAAACAGAGAGCAGGGATGGAGTTCCAAGGACCGGCAACACAAGGAAAGAAGCTATTGGAGTAGAAAGCTATCCGGTATATGAGGACCTCCACAGTGAATAGATGGGACTTAGTTTATTGTCGGGTTGGTCTAGTGTATTTACCTCGATAGAGCACCAGAGCAGCAATTTCATCGGAGCACATTTCATTGAAGCACTTGTAAAACAAACAAAATGGGACAGGAGCTGGAGCTTGGTGGATAGTGAGGGACCTATCAGATTAGAGACTCTTTTTTTGGACCTTGTCTATAAGGGAGAGACTAGTGAATGGTGCACCAGCCCAGATGTGACTACAATACTCCATGCAATCCCCCTAATTCTAAGTAGCCCCTTACGTCTACAGTGCCAACTTGCCTTGTTTGGAGTGAAAAATAAACACGCTATATATGATTGCCATTGTGAAACTACGTAAAAAAAGAAAAGAAAAGAAACAGAAAGAAAAAAAAATCGAAATACAATGACCGAAATAAATTGGTGAATGCGAAACACAAAGGTCAGGTCAACAGAAATTGACCCTGACTGTTGCTCGATTGCGAGTCGTGGGAATATCAATTATTTTTAAAGACAGACTTTGGAAGTACACATAGGAGATCTCACGGTTAATTAAAGAAAATGTGTTTTAATAAATACTGGTGTTGAAAACAAATCAAATTAAAAATTACAAATATAAGATATTAATATTTACTAGGAGGACCTTTTTAAAAACATATTTCACCCCAAACAAGGCAGGCCGCCACTGTAGACGTAAAGGGTTACTGAGAATTTTGGTGTGGGTTTTGGGTGTCACCCCAAGTTGGGAGCAGTGTAGCGAGATGTCTGTTTACATTAGTTTTAAACTGCATGTCGGTACTGTCGGGGAAACAGGGAGCAAGGAAGGAACTCCAGAGGTCAGTGGAAATTACACGGTGTTTATCTCTCTCTATCCCCTTCCTCCTCCTTCCTCCTTCCATCCTTTCCCCCTCTTCCGCCCTCCCTCGTCCTAAGACTACGGAATTTTCGCGTTTCATAATTTTTCTAATTACTTTTTCGACAAGACGAGCAAGTTTCCGGGTCTCAGGTGGTACTTGGTGTAGTATGATTCTGAGAGTTCTTTTCTCGGTCATCTCAAGCGCTTTCAATTGTCGTCAGGAGTTGTTTTTTTCTTGTCGTTTTTGTGGTTTCTTTTTTTATTATTTTCTCTAGAATTTTGGCGGAAGAAGAAAACCTCAGAGAAAATAATGAAAAATTCTCTTCTTTCTTCAGCTTTTTTGTTCATTTGCTTTTGACACCTGAGGATGATTCGACGAAGAATCGAAAACGTTCGTAGAAACCTATGAAACCTATGGAACATTTATTACTTTATTTTTATTTTAAAACAAATCAGAACCAGAATCAGAAAAATTGAAAAAATATAAAAAGGTATAATTAAACAGAAGAATTCTGTTATTTTTAACAATGTTTGCATATATATATATATATATATATATATATATGGTAAAATGAAAAAGGAAAACCAAAAACTGGATGTTTTTTATGTGTACATCAACGTTTCGTCTTTATTTATAAGACTTCATCAGGATGATGATATAGGGAAAAGATATCATGCAAGCACGGATACATGTAGGGTAGACATGTTGGGAAGAAAAATAAAATAAAATGAAAAATAATGGCAGCGTCTAGCTGGACGTCCGTACTTGTTAGAGAATGAAAAACGAGTGGGAGAAAAAAGGGGAAGGGTGGAGGGAGCAAGGACTACTGTGGCTGGCGATGAGAGAAAGAGGTGGGGGATGAGCAGGGGTAAAATGGATGGCAGAGAGAGATTGGAGGAAGAGGGGGAGGGGGTGTTTGACCAGATGGCTGTGGTCGAGATTGAAGGGGAAGAGTGAGTTGGAATGTTTGTGTGTGTGGGGTGTGTGCAGGGAAATGGGGATGGGTACGTCCAGCTAGACGCTGCCATTATTTTTCATTTTATTTTATTTTTCTTCCCAACATGTCTACCCTACATGTATCCGTGCTTGCATGATATCTTTTCCCTATATCATCATCCTGATGAAGTCTTATAAATAAAGACGAAACGTTGATGTACACATAAAAAACATCCAGTTTTTGGTTTTCCTTTTTCATTTTACCATCACGTCGGATTACCTTCATCCTTCTCTTCCCATATATATATATATATATATGTATATATATGTATATATACATATATATGTATATATATGTATATATATATATATGTATATATATGTATATATATATATATATATATATATATATATATATATATTGGCATTTACAATGTTAAATTTCTTCCTAACTTCCAAGCTAATTTGCGGTGACCAACGGGTAGGACTCTTGACTGCGAATCAGTGGCGATTTATGATCGGAGTTCGCGCCCGCCGACTGTCAGAAACAAACTTCCTGCACTGAAGATTGCGTAAGCATGAAGTTAGCATGAAACATCGATGTCTGTAAGTAATAAATAATTAATATATGTATATATATATATATATATATATATATATATATATATATATATATATTAATTATGTATTACCTACAGACATCGATGTTTCATGTCTGTAGGCAATAAATAATTAGTATATATATATATAAATATTAATTATTTATTACCTACAGACATCGATGTTTCATGTTTACGCAATCTTCATATATGGAATGACATAAATTTCGCGCCTAAAATGTAATAGTTTTTTAAGTCATAGATTAGGAGTTACGTACTCTTACCATTTTTGTAAGTAAATAACACAGTCAGTATCTGCAAATGCATAACACAGACAAACGCACGGGCAGACACACAGACAAACACACAGACGAACATGCACACACGGATTGATCGATTTTCGTATTTCAAACTAAAAATCTATTGTCAGGGGGGATAAGGGTTGGGGGAGGGGTGCTTGGTGTCATTTTGTAACAGCTTCGAGGGCGCTTATTGACACGAAATCGTGGATCATGGCAAAGGGATTGGTGGTGATGCCGGCGGTATCATTTTTCATGTAAGAGGGGGGAGAGAGGGGGGTGGTACACGCTGCTATGTTTAATGTTAAAAGGGTGTCGTCCAAAAGGAAATGGTTCTTGCGTCATTTTTCGTTCGTAGAAAATTGCAATAAAAAATCAGCATAAATACAAATGGTGAAAATGTGTTGATTATTTCTAAAATAATAAAAATAAAAAGAATTAAAAAAAGAACAAAAGTAAGGAAAAGAAAAAAAGGGGTGAAAGAAATAAGATTCAAGAAAGAAAGAAAGAAAGGAAATGGGGGTACTCTTATAGATGACGCACCGTGTTTCCGTGACTTCGCGTCGTCAACGTTCGGGCAGGTCTCGGAAGCGCCCGAGAGTTAACCAGGCGAAAACTGCCAAGCGATAAATTGAAGACTGGCAGACGATAAATTCAGCCGAAAGAAAATCAAACTAAAATCCATATATAAAAATACAGAACGAACAAACCTGAGCTAAACAACTGTTATTAATTAGATGTTTCTTTTTGCCAAAGGAACCATTTTTAATGAAATGTTTTTTTTTAATAAAATGTTGTTTCGTGCACTGAAAAGTTTCAAAATATAATTTTTCTGTTTTAAACCAATTTCTTGTTTGTTTTTTCCATTTCTTTTTAAATGTTTTTTTCTTTTTAACATTTTGTGGGTTAGGGTTTAGGGTTTAGGGTTAGGGTTTAGGGTTAGATTTAGGGTTAGGGTTAAGTGTTAGGGTTAGGGTTAGGGTTAGGGTTAGGGTTAGGGTTAGGGTTAGGGTTAGTCTTTCGATAGAAGTTACCGTTGCTGACAGAACTCAATGAGTTCCTCGGGAGATTCAACGCGCTGTCACAGATCGTAGAAATTCACTTTTTTACGCGCTGCAGATCGTAGAAATTAATTTCTTCCAAAAGTTGTCGTCTGCTTGCTTGCAAATTGATTGTCTAATGGCTGCTGCAACCCGATTGGATAATAGTTTCGTCAACTCCTGGGCGCTTCCGAAACCTTCCCGAACGTTCAGTAGGATGTCCGCTTCTCTGAATGTTAACTCAAGAAGGAGAGTAGAAAGTTGACCTTGGGTTTACTTTCGGCAGCCTCGTAACTCTCGCTCCCCTTATTTTGTCCTTTAGTCCTCACATTTCATGAGCGATGTTTCTGACAAAGGAGGAAAAATTGCTGTTTTCTGGGACGGAATCTACCCATCTAACAAAGGAGAATAGAAAGTGGGCCTTGGACTTACTTTTGGCAACCTCGTAACTCTCGTTTCCTTTATTTTGTATGTTAGTCTTTACATTCAATGAGCGATGTTTCTGACAAAGGAGGAAGAATTGCTGTTTTCTGGGTCGGAATCTATCCATCTAACACTTATTGTTGGCTAATTTTTTAACTTGAAGTAGTATTTTATTTTTTAGCTCCTTAAATCAAGTTGTTTCATGCCTTGTCTGGAGCGATTTCCATTTAAAAAAATACCAAACTCCATTACTGTCACAACAAAACATTTCCTGATTTTTTTTTTAAAACCGACTTTCAGACATCTTAAAATTCCCATCAATTGGGATCATAAGAATGTTGTGTTCTCGCTCACGAGGGCTCTACCAGTTTTTGTTTCCTCATTTTGGGGAGGAGCAGTAGCGTGTAAGATGATGGGTAAACAGGATCGACATGGTGGAGTTTCCGAGCATTCAAATCGGGGGTCAGTTCTAGAACTTATACTTGAGTCTTTGGGGCATATAATCAGGAAATTAACCTCGGGCATCACCAAGGTATCATAAGACTTCTGCGCGCTATTGTGAAGGAGAGATAGGTTCATTGACTATCGCCTGAAGCATCCCTACTAAGGAATGGCAACAAATCCGTTCATTACTAATTCTTTTACCCAACCAGAACGCCCTCTTGAGGGGGCTGACTCTTCTCACTTTCCGGCCTTATGTGATATCTTGCTGCAGTAGAAAGTAACCAAATAACCCTGACCGGGGAATGCCGAGGGGTTCAAACATGACTATTTATATACTCATTCAGAGTGCCTTCCTCGTTGGGGAGCTAGACTCTCTACTTTAAAATGGGTCTTTATGTCATTTCACGCATGGCGGACTAGGGTGGGGTGAGAGTGGGAGTGGGGGTAGGGGAGGTAACTAGCATACAGGTAGGTACTTCGTGCGGTAAACAGCGAAACGGCGGCATATGTAAGAATTAGTTATTTAATAAGCGCGTCTAATCTTCGCTGGAATATTTGGAGCAGCAGCCGCGAGAATAAGAGTAGTAATACTTTTAGAAGAATGTTCTCAAATAGCTGAACAGTCGCTGTAGTTGTTTGCCAGTAGTAGTAGTAGTAGTAGTAGTAGTAGTAGTAGTAGTTGTAGTAAGAACTAGTGTAGTCTATGCTCATTTGGTTGAGACTGCCTCTTAGCGACACCAGTTCAAATCTCAACATGCAAGTAGCATACATGTATTAAAACCAAAAGAGGCACATAGCATTAGCATTAGCATTGGCAGTGACAGTCGCGGTAGCAGCTGTCAAGACACGTTCACCCAATTTGAAACTTCTTTATTTCAATTGTTTTCTCTGCGGACGATGTCCCCAATGTTGTTATCTTTTTTTTTGTTTCAACTGCGTTTCAGGAAAAATGCGCCACGGTCTTCTTCAGACGTTTTTCTTTTTACTCTCATAAGCGACATTGAGCTTGGTCAATACTTGGATTCCCATGCAAGGTCATCATCTGAGCTCGATCGCTGGTTCGTCTTTGTAAGACATTCACAGCAAGAACTCGTCTCTCTGCCACAATGAAAAATATTTCGTTTATTCCTCTGTGTGCCTAGCATCAGGCGAAATTTCGACAATCTGGGCGTCTACGCAAGATCTTTCTATTTGTGTAGCACATTACAACGGGACTACTTCCCTTATGATTGCAACATGGTCGTCTTCAATCCCAATGTCAGCAGATTCCTGTAATTAACCGGTCCATTCTATCAATCATTCTTAATCCTCTCAGCATAATGTTCATCTCTCAATTGTTTATCATTCTATCTGATTAACCCGTGACCTTGAGTAGCTTTTCGCCCTAAGAAAAAGCAACCCTTCTAGTAGAAATAAAAAGATGAGCGACCATTTAAGAGTACGAGGTGGTGTATGTAAAACCCAATACTAGTGGCCGGCTTACAACTACGACGAACAGGCCTGTGTCTTTCGTTGTGATCTGCAACCACCAGACACTGACCGAGAAAATACTGATTTTTGTAGTAATGAGTCAAGAGGCCATTCGAGGATGAAGGTTAATGGGTTTGTCACGTGAACGATGAGACAACACCGTGAGGATTAATAACGATGGTTGCACATGGGTAGAATTTGATCATTTAAGACAGGGGCGAGCAACCTCCGGCCCGCGGGCCACATCCGGCCCGCGAAGGCTTACCGTCCGGCCCGCCACCCTGCTATGCTTTATTATTGCACTCCGGCCCGCGGACCTCCGAGTAAAACCTATATCATTTTGTGACATAGACGTAAAAGTAGGTTTCATTTAAGATTTACAGTGGGATAAAAATGTATAAATATCAGCGAGCGATGATGCATGTATATTTCATTTTTCTTTAACTATTAATTTCAAATCCTTGGCCTGAGATAAAAATAGAAAAAGAGAAAGAGAGAGGCAAAGAGGAAACGAGAGACGAGGAAAGGTCTGAAACAGAGAACCTATGTGAGGTGTGTCAAAACGAATGCTGGATCAACTTGCTACTTCCCCCGCCATTAAATGGCTCTTCGTCGGCGCCTTTTATAACATCACATACAGAAGTCTCTTGAGAAAAAATATCAGATTTGTAGAGTGTTCAATGCAATTTTTGTACAATTTATTCATGTAAACAAAATATAGTAATTCTGAGATTTCGTTTTTCACTCCGGCCCACGATCTCCTTCCAAAAGTCTCATCTGGCCCTCACTCTGAAAAGGTTGCCCGCCCTTGATTTAAGAGGACGGCTCAACAAGAATGTGTTAACATTGAATTTGAAAACGACCATGTGGTAGTCAGCTGGGAAGCAGCTCCGTGGGATTGTGTTCCACAGACGGGTAGTTCTGGGAATATACTTTGATCATGCAAGTTCCGTTTAGTTTTAGGTATACAAAGGGAGAAATAGAAATCATTTACAGTGGTTGTATTGATTTACTCCTCTCCAGGAGTTAGGCACAAGGCCAGTTTTTATCTTACTCCCACAAGTAAGATGTGACCCAAGGTCGGGTCGGGAAAGTGGGGTTTAAAAATTGCCTGGGCAGCCCCGTCGGCATTCAACGGTAGGGGCGCCCCAGGCAGTAAGCAATAAACTTACTCCTCCCCAAAGAGGGGAGGCAAAGCCTGGGAAGGTGGACCTCCCAGAACTGCACAGGACAGACCCATTGACCGGCGTAAATCAAGACCCGAAGGCCAAGACAATACCAGTATGGGGTGCAGTATCCATCGGAACAGATACTACACTTTGATCTTAGCCAAAAGGCCAAGAACGTAACATTTACAGTGGTTGTAGCTAGATGAGTTTTTGTTGTGAACGTTTTAAAGAGAGGAACCACAGATTGGAGCTCAGTCGAGCACCTACCATAAAATAAAGATAGAGTAGAGAAAGACTAGCAACGTCTCGTCTGTGATTAAGAAGCTACAGTGAAGAGAAGAGCGCATCCCCCCCCCCCATTAGATTTCGAAGTCATTCCTGTATTATGTGAAAACAGGAAAGACCGCTCCGAGCGACACCTTCCCAGATGTGGCAACATTACTTTATCTGACGACATCTTTGACTCTCTACGCGTAGAGGATTGCGTCAGGGGTGAGATTCCTTTCTGAAGCGGTAGAATGGTCCTACCATTTTTTTCAAGCGACTTTGGAAAAGGGTTTGATGTAAGTCTTCCATTTCAAGTCTGGATAGAAGGTCAATCCTAGGAACGTATCAAAGCAGAGGCTTCCTCAAGGAGTGAACCATTCATTTCAATTGGGGTAAAGTGAAGATTGCATGTATATTGTTGTATCTTTCGAGTATTCATACTTCCGCTATCCAACTAAAAACAGACAAAATCCGGGTTGTAATAAAAAACAATTACTTACTCAATAGGATAGAATCCATTTATGCCACTGGGTATTTGCATAATAATATCCTTTCTCTTATATTTCTGCCTCCACATAGACCCACACTGATAGCAATCCATCATCCCGCGATGCGTTCCAAAGTGGCGTTTATTCTGCATTTCTAACCATAACCGTAACCCTCACTATAACCTAAACCTCGAGCTGCCGGTCTTTGGAACTCCCTCCCTGCTCCGTTTCACCGACTGTACCGATATGCAGCAAATTTAAAACTAATGTGAACAAGCATCTCGATGCACAGCTCCCAAATTAAAATGACCTCTAAAACTTTAACCCTAATTTTCAGTAGCACCTTATGTCTTCAGTGGCAGCTTGCCTTGTTTGGGGTGAACTAAGTTTTTAAAAAACAACATAACCCTAACTCTACCTTAACTTTAATCCTTACGAACATAAACTGCTTTAGCGTATTTTTATATAAATTTTAAATGAATGGGAAAGGTGATAACGTACGTACAAACATGAAATGCCTTAGCGTATTATTATATAGATTTTAAATGTGTGTGAAAGGTGATAATGTACGTACGAACATGAAATGCCTTAGCGTATTATTATATAGATTTTAAATGTGTGTGAAAGGTGATAATGTACGTACGAACATGAAATGCCTTAGCGTATTATTATATAGATTTTAAATGTGTGTGAAAGGCGATAATGTACGTACGAACATGAAATGCCTTAGCGTATTATTATATAGATTTTAAATGTGTGTGAAAGGTGATAATGTACGTACGAACATGAAATGTCTTAGCGTATTATTATATAGATTTTAAATGTGTGTGAAAGGTGATAATGTACGTACGAACATGAAATGCCTTAGCGTATTATTATATAGATTTTAAATGTGTGTGAAAGGTGATAACGTACGTACGAACATGAAATGCCTTAGCGTATTATTATATAGATTTTAAATATGTGTGAAAGGTGATAACGTACGTACAAACATGAAATGCCTTAGCGTATTATTATATAGATTTTAAATGTGTGTGAAAGGCGATAACGTACGTACAAACATGAAATGATTAGCGTATTATTATATAGATTTTAAATGTGTGTGAAAGGTGATAACGTACGTACGAACATGAAATGCCTTAGCGTATTATTATATAGATTTTAAATATGTGTGAAAGGTGATAACGTACGTACAAACATGAAATGCCTTAGCGTATTATTATATAGATTTTAAATATGTGTGAAAGGTGATAACGTAGTACAAACATGAAATGCCTTAACGTATTATTATTATATAGATTCTATATATGCACGTATATATATATATATATTTGTTTGTGTGCGTGTTTCTATGCATATGTGGACTCGTACACTAATGTGAATTACAGGTGAAGGTTTGTTTTGCTCGTATATAAAACTCCTTACCCACACCTTCGAGTAGAAAAAATCGTCCGAACTTTAAGTAGTGAAAGTTAACTTGTTATTAGGAGCGAGAAATTGTTGGCATTCCACACTGTTGACAGAACCCGCCGAGTCCGTAATCAGTTGAAAAGTGTGTCGTCACTTAACGGATTAACTATTAAAGTGTGACTGAGATCCGACCGACCACGAGTCAGCTATGGGAAAGAACGTGCTGGCCGAGCACAATGATATTAACACTTGCACACGTTAATATCTACAGTCAGTCATTGTTTCTGTCGGGCTGAGGTATGGTTCTGTCCGGTCTTAGGAGGTTCACCCTCTCAGGCTTTATTTTCCCTTCTAGTCCTAACAGACATTCCCTTTGTTTACAAAGGGAGGGACGTTTAAGACGAACGTGGATCGTCTCCAAGATTTTTAGATGGTATAATGAGTAAGCATCACTGGGAATGGTGGAGGAGTTTTTAAGTAAATGGTCTGTAATGGGAGACCCGTATGTGTTATTTTGAACGTCCGTTGACCGGAAGGTTCGATTCCTGATCTTACTCGGAATGTGTTGTTTGACTCTACTATCCAATCTTAACGTCGTCCTACCCACGAAGTCAGCACTGCAACTACATTTAAAATGATAAATTACATTATTTTTATGGTGGGGGGGGGGTAGAACGTCTTTACGAGAGGACGCCAATAAAGGTTTTGTAGAAAACACCACACGCACATTCGAAGAAAAATAACAATATTCAACTGCTGAGCTGATTTGCTTGGCGAATTTCTCACTTACTGTGCCTAACCAAGGTAAACGAATGTAAATCGGACATTTAGTCACCGTATTTGGTTTTATTTCGGAAAAAGTATTTATTTTCCTTTGGGTGACTGCCCTAATCACATCAACAGGATAGCCGTTATTGGACAAAGTATCAGTTATAGTTTTAATTTCTTCGTCCAATTTTGATTTTGAACAAATCATAAGGGCTCTGTGCGTTAATGTCCAAATCAAGTTTACCTTTCGTTTTTTAGGACAAAATGAATCCCAGCGAGTATATAATCCTGTAAACGTAGGTTTACGGTAAATTGATGTAAGGTAACGTGATGGGGTTTTTGTTACCAATACATCGAGGAAAGCTACAATGGAATTACGCTCTCCTTCAAAGGTATATTTTAATGCGGGATGCATTTTATTGAGTAAGGAGAAGAATGTATTTGCCTCCGTTTTATTATTAAAAAGACAAAATGTATCGTCTACATATCGAAAGTCGACTAAAGGTTTAGTGGGTCCAGATAAGAAAGCCTTCTCAGTCATGATCACTGATTATACCATCTAAAAATCTTGAACGTCCCTCCCTTTATAAACAAAGGGAATGTCTATTAGGACTAGATGTGATCAGTCTCTAAGATTCATCCTCCATTGTACATATATCATAACGCTATATTATTTTCTGTATTCTCTCTTTTCCCTCGTTTTTTTTTAAATCCTTCGATACAGCGTTTGTTAAGAGAGGGCGAAACCGGTCGACTGGCATTTTTTTCTTAATTAACTTTTAATCATGAACGATAAAATTCGTTGTTCCCTTCATGCTTGCGATAATAAAACTTTGTACTCCCTCAAAAATTATGAAATATATATATATATATATATATATATATATATATATATATACAATAATATTTTTATAAATAAATATTAATTATTTAAATACCTAGAAACATCGATTTTTCATGCTAACGCAATCTTCAGTCTAGGAACTAATTCTCAACGGTCGGTAGGCGCGAACCCCGATCACAAATCGCCACTGATTCGTTGTCGGGGATCTTATCCATCGGCCATAGCCAATTAGTTAGTAAATATAGAGGAACTTTATATATATATATATATATATATATATATATATATATATATATATATATATAGAGAGAGAGAGAGAGAGAGAGAGAGAGAGAGACAGACAGACAGACAGACAGACAGACAGACAGACAGACAGACAGAGAGAGACAGAGAGAGAGAGAGAGAGAGAGAGAGATTCACACATGTGTTATTTTTCCGATTTAATTTAGTATCCAATGTATCTTGTTTCAAATAAAAAATGTTTTCTTTAACAAAATGAACAACTCTGTCCGGAATTCATCGTTGAAGCCACACAAGCGCTTTCGACCAGATACGTATTTGTGGTATTCGAAAATGTCGAACTTGTTTGGTTAATTTCAGATATATGCGAATGTGTTTACTTGTGTGTATTGCATATTAATGTTTCTCTGAAAAACATTTTAAGATTTAACATGCCTGGGTGCATAGGTATGTATTCGAATGTACTTCTCTTTATGTTTAGGTGTAGATGTTTATGCGTGTCGTCTATCTGTGTGCGTTATGCCCTCTTTAACATTAAAAAAGGCACTTCTAAATATAATTGCTTTGGTTAATGACACGCATTAAAACAAGGTTTAAAAACCAACCAAATACAAACGCTAATAACAAAAATGAAAGTAAAAATAAAAAACTAAAACGTATTAATGTCACTCATAACTTTGAAATGGCACTGTTATTAGTCAAACGAGAACAAATATGCGAGCAGGGGTAGAATATCTTGGCTAGCATGGGAAGGGGGATGGTATAATTACGAACGAACATATACTACACTACACTCCTTTAAAAAGGAGGAGGTAATGACTGGGAGGATGGTATCATGACGAACGAACACATACTACACTATTTCCCGAAAAAAGAGAAAATAATGACAACAGAACAGATACTACACTACCCCCTCCCCTGAATTGAGCATTAAACGATAGTACAATAGTATATTGGCGAATATAATAGTGTCGATTTCAGACAGACATATACCAATTCTCAATTTGTAATAGAAGTGATAGTATAGTTTCGACTTCAGACAGACATACACCAATTCTCAATTTGTAATAGAAGTGATAGTATAGTTTTGGATTCAGACAGACATATACCAATTCTCAATTTGTAATAGAAGTAATAGTATAGTTTTGGCTTTAGGCAGACAGATACCAAATCTCCATTTGTAATAGAAGTAATAGTATAGTTTAGGCTTCAGACAGACATATAAAAAGCTCCATTTGTAACAGAAGTAATAGTATAGTTTAGTCTTCAGACAGACAGATACCAAATCTCCATTTGTAATAGAAGTAATAGTATAGTTTTGGCTTCAGACAGACATATAAAAAGCTCCATTTGTAACAGAAGTAATAGTATAGTTTAGTCTTCAGACAGAGAGAGAGACTAAATCTCCATTAGTAATAGAAGTAATAGTATAGTTTTGTCTTCAGACAGATACCAAATCTCCATTTTAAATAGTATTTTGGTCGTTCTATCACACTTCACTTAGAAATGTTGCTACGTTCACGTATTAGTATAACGGAAATTATTTTCTGGTAGCGACGCGACGGGTACGTGTATTCGAACCACGTATACTTATGTCAAACTTCGCATACGTGAAATCTATATAACAATCGCACGGGAACGCAGCCTTTTCAAAGTCGTCCGAAGTAATGAATGCGTTCATAAAGCGGTTCATACAGATTCGTACACTTTACTTTATTTAAGCAGACACTATTTACAATACTTATACTATGTATATTTTGTTAGCTTAAAATCATCGGAGTAATTTCATTTGGAATGAAATTCGAGTTATCTTCCTTGAATTATTCTAGCCAACTTTAGAGGAATGCGCTTTCCTGTATGAAAGTTAAGAAGAATTGTTGCACACATATGCGCGATTCAAAACGAAACACTCGCTTTTCTGGTTGGTCTTTCAAAGCCAACGAACGTGGATGGCTTTCACAAACCCTGACGTCGTTTCTGTCAGTCGCCTCTTCTTGTAGCAGTCCCCTAGACTTCAAGAGAACCACAACTAACACAAATGTAAATCATAATTATTCATACATTGTTCACACATATTCTCTATGTCCGACATCGGCAACATGTGTTCTCTATCGGTTGTGTTGGGACATTAATGTAGTTTCTCTTTTGTTCTCGCTTTATATACTTTACTTTGATAAACTTCATGTAAAAATAAATGTGCATGTATATGAATCCAGCTGTTTCTTTTCTTTTATTCGACACGATAACACAACACACCAAATGGTTGTCTTATGTTCGGGAAAGACATACCCGAACACGTGGTCACTAATAACGGAACATCTAAGATATAAACATCGGTTACCAGTACACTACGATTTTTTTTTAAATACTAGACCACTCGTGACCCGTCGGGTCAGTATATGTTTCATATATTTATCATAATATTATCATAACACACACACACACACACACACACATGTAACAAAAATTATTTTAATAATTTTTAATAATAATTTTCATATTTTTCAAATATTTGAACTTTGTTTTTTTCGAAAGCCAACTTATCCATCTGTATTTTCTCCTCTAATGATAAGATTTCGATCTTTGAAAAGCCTTGGCTTAAGGAAAGAATAATAAACACTAGTTTATTACTGAATACACCTTGCATTGAACAATTGAAATTTGAAATAAATTTGGACAATCGTCGCATATTTATCACTCTTCTTTCTTCTATCTCTCTATCTCTCTCTCTCTCTCTCTCTCTCTCTCTCTCTATATATATATATATATATATATATATATATATATATATATATATATATATATATATATATATATAACTTCTTTTGTAATATAGCAGGAAAAATCCCAGCAGAGTGCTCGATTAATTGAGAATTAAAATTTAAAAATTTTTAAATTACGAGCGTAATATTTATTTATTTTGGTACAGAAAAATTAGTACAACATTCGTACCGTCGGTTTCAAACACAGAAGGACTTAGCCATTCGGCTCTCTTCAGCTTATATTGACATAACACTCTAAGCAAATATCGCGTCCAAACGAGAGTGACACGTGACTTCACATTTCCGAAACAGATGTCAACATAAGTTGAAGAGAGTCCTTCTGTGCTTAAAACCGACGGTACGAATGTTGTACTAATTTTTCTGTACCAAAATAAATATATATATATATATATATATATATATATATATATATATATATATATATATATATATATAAAGCTTAATACAACAAAAGATATAAGAGGCAACTAATATCTTTAATTGCATCTAACCAGGAAGTTATGGTTTGCACTACTCCTATCAGCTCATAAGAACCCTGAATTTTGAACATCATATTCAACACCAAGTGAGTTTTCTGAACTATTCATTTGATTTGTTTTTTTCCATCGTTTTATTAATTTGCATACACCTTGGATACATTTTTCACTGTCATTTACTGCATCGATTGCAAACAGATTTCCCGCCTGGATAGCCTTTTCATTTTTGGGCCACCATTCACCACCTGAGTATTTTTCAATCAACCTCTTTGATATCTTTCTTGAAGCTGTTTTTAACTTTATGACGTGGATGAACTGTATAAGTTTAATTTTAAAAAAGTATGTTTTGGGCCAATATATTTGATGTTTTATATACTTTTATGTATTTTTATATATATTTTTTTATATATTTTCAAAGTTTAATTTTATTACCTGCAGTAATGTCATTGCGGTAATGGTCCTCTGAGGAGAAGAATTTTCTTTGAAAACTCATGAGTTAAGGACTTTTAAGTACTTTGTATTAAACATTGAATTCTAATAAAATTTGATTCGCACATTATTTTATTCTTTCACTTTATCTAGTGCTATATATACATATATATATGCCATATTATGATAAATATATATATATATATATATATATATATATATATATATATATATATATGTAAATTATAACTAAAAGGTAAACTTTTAGAGAGTTGGACCTATTGAGTACAAATAATAATAATAATAATAATAATAATAATAATAATAATAATAATAATTATATATATATATATATATATATATATATATATATATATATATATATGTAAATTATAACTAAAAGGTAAACTTTTAGAGAGTTGGACCTATTGTGAAATAAGAAAAGCTCAATATACTTGATAGAGCAAAAATATGGTAAGTCAATGAAAATTGATAAGACCTGCAAATGGAAGCAAATCGATATCTTCAGTTGTTCAAAACAAGGAGCAGTTTAGTTAATAAAAAACATTTATTTTTCTTCTCTTTCATTCCTTAAATCAGGTTTTTCAAAGATTAAAATCTTATCATCAGAGGAAAAAATATGATTGATAAGTTGACAGGATAGGACTATCAAAGCTTCAAATTTGAAAGAGTTTTTTTTTTAAAATGATAAAATTTTAATCTTTGAAAAACCTGGTTTATGGAATGAAAGAGAAGAAAAATAAATGTTTGCAGGTCTTATCAAATTTCATTGACTTACCATATATATATATATATATATATATATATATATATATATGCCATATTATGATAATATTGTTAATTCTGATCCACATATGGTTATACGGCATAATCGCGTTGACACACCGGTTCACGTTAGATAACGGAAGTTAAGCAACGTTGAGCCTGGCCAGTACTAAAATTGGTGACCATTTGGAATCAGACAGTGCCATTTCAGAAGTCGTATGGTTATGGATTAAGCAACCCTGACCTCACTATTACACGAGCAGGCACACTTACAGGGGGTGTCCATTGTCTTTCAAGACTGAACGGAGGTAATTATATATAATACACATATATATATATATATATATATATATATATATATATATATATATATATATATATATATGAAGTAAATAATATTAAATTATTTTTACCTACATACGCCAGCGTGTCAAGCTTACGCTCTAATCAGTGTAGGGAATGATAATCTCAGACGGTCATGATGTTTGAACCCGGTTACAGAATCACCCTAGACTCCGCAAGCAAGTGTCATAATCAAATGGCCACGAGACATTACCACACCAAGAAAGGGGATTTAAGTTCTATTTATTATAGAAAGACTCCCTGGAGAGTATTCAATGAAGGTTGTAGGAACGTTATCTCTCTCTCTCTCTCTCTCTCTCTCTCTCTCTCTGTTGTGGACCCGTTTAGGGGTACCAGCAATGAAATAAAAGAACAACAGGTTTAGAGATAATAATAACGAATTGTATTGAACGGAGAAATTATACACAAGTCAGTGTTGGCAATTCTAGTGCCTAACTGTGCCTCCCAATGTTCTCCCGGCAAAACCGGTATTTATGGTAGCCGGTTGCGACCATTTAGTTATTATAAAAGGGTAGGTAGGTTCACCCACAACACTCTCTCTCTCTCTCTCTCTCTCTCTCTCTCTCTCTCTCTCTCTCTCTCTCTCTCTCTCTCTATCTATCTATCTATCTATCTATCTTTCTCTCTCTCTCTCTCTCTCTCTCTCTCTATATATATATATATATATATATATATATATATATATATATATATATTGCTTATGTATTATTCTCAAACAATGACTCGTGCTTATTGTCAGCAGAATACATGCAATTCGCAGCTTTGTGGGACTTCAAAGGGGCAGCATTGTCATCACTACCATACACAATCGGATTGATTGGTTGAAGAAAGGACATAAAAAAGCATAGAAACTATAAAAAAATATCCTTCGAAACTGTAAGGATCCATCGTTAATCAATCGCACTACGCTGGATTAATATTGATTATCGTCTTCATAAACGCTGATGAAGAAAAAAAAGTAAAGTCAGAATTCCCAGCCAAACAAAGCAAGACGGGCCTTAATGAAAGAAATCAACAAAAGGTGGAGCAAAAATAACCATTATGACAAACTGGGTACAAAAGAATTTTAACTAGTAAAACTAAGAGATACAGTTCGAATATGAGACCTTCTAAAAAAAAATACTGTGACCCGAGACGGGCACTGTAAGAGCTGAAATAGCACCACGATCATTTCTGTTACGCTTATTCACCTGAAACAAGTCATATTGTAACAGGGGCTACTATTAAGGACTTCTTGGCCTTTTGACCTTTTGGTCGAGATCAAAGTGTAGTATCTGTTCCGATGGATACTGCACGCCTGTCCTGTGCAGTTCTAGGAGGTCCACCCTCCCAGGCTTCTCTTTGGGAAGGAGTAAGTTTATTGCTTACTGTCTGAGGCGCTCCTACCGGGGAATGCCGACGGGGCTGACCAGGCAATTTTTAAATGGCCATAGTGCTCACCTCTCGAGCGCTGGCTTTTCAAACCCCACTTTCTCGACCCGATCTTGGGTCACATCTTACTTGTGGGAGTAAGATAAAACTGGCCTTGTGTCTAACTCCTGGGGAGGAGTAAATAATACTTCTTGGCCTTTTGGCTAAGATCAAAGTGTAGTATCTGTTCCGATTGATACTGCACCTCATAGACTGGTATTGTCTTGGCCTTCGGGGCTTGATTTACGCCGGTCTATGGGTCTATCCTGTGCAGTTCTAGGAGGTCCACCCTCCACAGACGAGACGTTGCTAGTCTTTCTCTATTCTATCTTTATTTTATGGTAGGTGCTCGACTGAGCTCCAATCTATGGTTCCTCCCTTTAAAACGTTCACAACAAAAACTCACTTAGCTACAACCACTGTAAATGTTACGTTCTTGGTCTTTTGGCTAAGATCAAAGTGTAGTATCTGTTCCGATGGATACTGCACCCCATACTGGTATTGTCTTGGCCTTCGGGTCTTGATTTACGCCGGTCAATGGGTCTGTCCTGTGCAGTTCTGGGAGGTGCACCTTCCCAGGCCTTGCCTCCCCTCTTTGGGGAGGCGTAAGTTTATTGCTTACTGCCTGGGGCGCCCCTACCGGGGAATGCCGACGGGGCTGCCCAGGCAATTTTTAAACCCCACTTTCCTGACCCGACCTTGGGTCACATCTTACTTGTGGGAGTAAGATAAAAACTGGCCTTGTGCCTAACTCCTGGAGAGGAGTAAATCAATACTATTAAGGACTATCGCTACAGGAACACTCTAAGCAGGGAGTTGAGCGGTGAGATGTCTGGTCGCATTACATTTAAATTCCTGCATGTTAGTAGAGCCAGAGAAGCAGGAAACAGGGAAAGAATTCCAAAATCTTGCAGTACGAGGGAAAAAACGATTAGAGTAGAAAGCGTTCCGGCATCTAGAACCTCTACGGTGAAGGGGTGGGATTTTGCTTTTTGTCAGGTTAGTGGGGGGGAGGGATTTTACAACGAAAGTTAACCCTTTGAGTTACAAAATAAAAGTGTCTAAAATAGTGTGTGCGCATATGGCTCGGCGTAGACTTCCAGTTAAATTAATAAATGCAGATGAATATTTTAAAGCCAATCAGGAGAGTCTGTTTGAAATTAGCAAGTTATTATTTGAGACCCACCTCAGGGACTCTCTGTCGTGTGTAAGGGCAAAAATTAAATTGATCTTCAGTTGAGTAGGGAAGACCTTAGTCACGGCTGTTTTGTCCTGTGAATATTTCATAGCACTTAATTGTCGACTAAACTTTCCTCGCTAGCTCAGCTGATTGCCTCCTTCCTTTATTGTTTTTCTTCGTGTTTAGTTCTTTTGTTCCTTCTAGTTTAGTTCCTTTGTATGGTGTTAACATCTCCTGGAAAATTTGAACACGTGGTTGCCCATCCATAGCGGCGCTACTCAAAACTCATCCTGACGTCCTTTGTATTCACCAAAGCCTTTGTTGTCTTTTAGATGCTCCCCTTTCTTTTACAAAGACACTTATCCACAGAACAACTATTCTTTGTGTGCCTTCTGTTTTGATATACAGGGTGGGCCAAAATAAGGGCCGTATCTTTAAATTTGAATAACTTGAATTTGAATAACTTCCACAAAATAAAAGTTAAACTCACCAAACTTTATGTGTGTGTAGACTGACCCTTCCGAGATTTTTTGAAATAAACAAAACAAATTTTAGCCGAAAAACACTTCTTAAAACTTACAAAAACTAAAGTATTGTTTTTTTACACTGTTTTGAGTTTTTTAAGCAAAAATAATGTTTTCTAAATGAGGGTACGTTCCTTAGGGCTAATACGGCTCATGCTTGCTTCGGAAGGGGTCCTTTACTTATTCTAAAAAAAAAATTTTTTTTTAATCAATAAATAAAAAAGTTATGAATTTTTGAAAATAGGACCCTTATTTTTGCCCACCCTGTATAATAATACTCATTTCTTAACACGTGCTTTTTTACCCCTTATTTCTGTGTATTTTCCGTATAACATTTCTCGCACTCTCTCTCACACACGCCCCCACGGACGTTCTGAAAATACGCAAAAATAACATACCCGAAGAAATATCATGGACCTCATCACAAGAGATAGTGAAAGAGCAGAGTACACGATGAGATAGTTAGGTCGAACAAAAACCAGCACTTCCCTGAGAAAAGAAGAATTCAGAGATATAGCAAGATAGACCAAAAGCAACTGCGATGATTCGCTCGAAAGTAAAACCACAAAAGAATATCAACTTCTATAAAGAAAACTTAACTAGTTTATATTGAATTAGATTAAGTAAAACGATTAAAAGTGTCGATGTAATAGTTAGTTGTAAGTTATCTCCCTTTGTTATAAGTCTTTATTGACGTCTCTCCAGAAGTAAAAACGAGACTTTATACTTGCTCCCATCAGGGACGATGTTTGATACATGCGTGTAAAAGACAGGCAACAAAAGAACGTCCTGACGTTAGCTTTGTCTCAATGTGTTACAGCTTCCACGCATACGCAGTCGGACATGAGAAATGTACGCACTTGAAGTGTACGTATCCCTTTGTACTATCCTTTTATACGTGGCATTCTCTATATAATAATTTTTTTTACCCGGTTATATGTCAGTCTGTAGGGCATTTTAGGTGCGTCCAAACGCTTCTGTCTGTCCATTTGTTGGTCATGCATTTACTTGAATCAGCATTTTCTATCGTTAGAAATATCATTTTCGATGTGAACACGCACTTCTCTAAGTGACTGTCTCCGTCCGTCTATCTATCTAGAACAATTTTGAACCAGTATTTATATTGGTGTGGTATTCTGAAGTTTAAAATAGCATTTTCTCGCGAAAGATGCAGAGGAATTGAACACGTCTGAAGAATTTGCTGAACAAATCTTATTCATCAGTTTTTGCGGATGATCATTTTTGTTGATATTCCCAAAATAGCGAGAATTGTCTTCGGATGACGCACAGATACGCGCGCACAACCCACAAACGCCGGACAAATTATTTCAGGTGACCCAATTCAAATTCATTTCGCTTCTGCCTGACCTATAAAAAGAATTCCATGAGAGAGCTGTCAGATGTTTATATAAAAGTTCCAACAGAAAAGAAGTTAATTAGACATAGCTCGGAGGTTGCTCATTGTATAAATGACATACATACATGCATGTTAATTTAGCCATATATTTTGCTTTCCATTTGAACACACACACGCACACACAAACACACACGCATACACACACACAAACAAACACACACACACACACATATATATATATATATATATATATATATATATATATATATATATATATAAGTAAGTAAGTTAACATTGAAATTAAATATAAGATAAAATATACCAAAAATAATCAACATAGAAGAAATAGAATATCATTTGGTACACCCCCTATATTCTAATCAGATGCTTAAAACCAAACTAGATTAGAAATGTCTAAGACTTATCAATAAATTCTACCACAATTAACTCTCTACGTTAGAATGTTTGATAAAGATTATTTGAAACTCAGTTGTAAGAATTTAGAAAAGCTTACAAGGTTCATAATAATCCAATATAAAAAATTATATTAGAAGAAAATAATAATAATAATAATAATAATAATAATAATAATAATAATAATAATAATAATAATAATAATAATAATAATACCCTCCAACCCTACCCTCCACAAAAAAGTGATGGTACCAGTTCTGGCTGATACCACACAAAACATTCGTGAAGGGTCAAGGAGGATAGAAAGACCGAGGAGGGATAGCACTAACCAGACCTCCGCTGGAAGAGTTCGAAGAGCATTGGGACCTTGGGTAGGCTTATTGTTATCCAAATCCAAGATAAGTCTAATGGTCGTTACCAACAAGAAATCGATGGTAAGCGTAACGCAAATTCATTTGCAGTAGTTATCGAAAGAGGTGGAGAGCACTGGAAATCTGTGGAGATTTGTTGTCACCCAGGCTCCAGGGAACACCACTAGTGATTATCAGTGCGCAATCACTGATTACTGCCTGTATGAGAACTCCTTGTGAGTACATGATGATAATAATAATAATAATAATAATAATAATAATAATAATAATAATAATAATAATAATAATAATAATAATTGATAATTGATAATAATAATAATAATAATAATAATAAAATTAATAACAATAATAATAATGATAATAATAATAATAATTAATAATTAATAATAATAATAATAATAATAATAATTAATAATAATAATAATAATTAATAATAATAGTAATAATAATAATAATTAATAATAACAATAATAATAATAATAATTAATAATAACAATAATAATAATAATAATAATAATAATAATAATAATAATAATAATAATAATAATAATAATAATAATAATAATGTAGAACGTCAACTGGCAAGATATACAAACCCCAGGAAAACAGTAAATGTAGACAATATGGACAAAGAGGCGAAACGGTAAGTAACATAGTAAATGAAGGCAGGAAATTAGTCCAAAATAAATGCAAGAAGAGATATGACTGGTTTGGGAAGATCGTCTATTGAACCGGAGACAGTATCGGAAAATGAGAGACATAAAATCACAAATATAAACGGATAAACTCATTCAAGCAAGAAGACCGGACATGATAACAATCAACAAGAAAGAAAGAAAGCTAAATAGTAGATAATGTTTCCTCAGTATTCACAGAGACTAAGGAGGCAAATTCATGGAGACTGCGAGAGAATTAAAAGTTATATTAGACATGAAAGAAGCCGCATTAAGAGCATTTCCGAAAAATCTCTAAGAATGACTATGGCACATTTGATTCAAAGAGAGGATAGACTTTATGAAGAGAGGCACTGATTAGATTAGGTGAAATGTTTAAAAACTGAATTTTTACGATGATCTTTCACGCTTTCTTCGCCTCCTTTGCATAAAAGCTAATTTAAACTAAATATAGCTCACATTACCCACCTTGACGCTTAACAGCTGTGTTTCAAACTCCATAATGATCGGTTAATCAGTTTCGGGGTGCATCCTGCGCATACAAATGTATAAACATATACACATACCTACGTTTTTATAAATAGAGATATATGGTATGAAATTAAAGTTATAAATCGATTTTTAAACGCTATAGAAAATGTCTATCCTGATTCGCTATTTATACAAATAAATCAATAAGAAATAGAAAACGTTTTCTTTGAATAAATAAATCGATGCAACTGTTTATGAATGTGTGTGTAGGTGTGTGTTTATAAATATTTGCCTTTTAAACGTAATATTTACTGAGTTAGCGTGCTCAGCGCGATCACAGACCCTATGTTATTCCCATAAAACCAAAATCGATACTGCTCACATCCTGTCCACTTGTTTTTAGGCTCGCAATTCTTGTGTATATTTTATGAATTTTTTCGTCTATATTCCTAATGAAAAAACTTTTTAAAATATAAACTAACGTTCAAAACCTTTATATTTGACCGAGGTAAATTTTACGCTTGAGGCGACATCTTTTTTTATAAGTAGTCGGTCCTGGGATATTTTTTAGTTCAATCTTCATTTTGAAACCCGTTTAATCGGACCAAAGCCTAACTGACTAGTCAATATTTTCTTTCGGTGCCTGGTCGCAAGTGAGTATTTTCTGTGTGGGGACACACTGAAAACTTTGGACCCGTGTTTCGATAAGTGACTGGCGAAGAAATAGCTTGTAAGATTCTACGTTTTTCAGTAGTACACAGGCTACAGTTTTTTAAATGTTGGTGCTCACGTATGAAATATTTGTTTTTTGAAATCCCAGGCGCATCGAAGAGCGCTGTCATTGTCCTTGTTTAACCGTCTTTTCTCAATTATTTATTTTCAAACCGGTCCGATCAAATAAAACAAACTGACTCGTCAATACGTTCTTACAGGAAAAGAGAAAGAAAAATTAACATAAAACAAAGTCAGAAACATAAAAAAAAGTCAGTAAAACATAAAAAAAAAAGAAACACAAAACCGGATATTCTAAAGAGACATTCAATCGACCTGCATGTTTTAAGATTAGAATGTGAAACTAACGTAAGAAATACAGACAAAGCCTCACGCAGAGATGCATAGACCTAAATGAAATAAACAACTTGAAAGGCGAATTATTGCAAAGTAATACAAATAATGTCTTTTAAATTACAACAAAAGATGTTTGCAAATAAAAGAATAAATACACAGATGGTTGGAATTAGTCATGCTTGAACTACAGATGTGACCCAGGTTCGAGCCCTAGTAAAATAATACCAAGTCTACAAAAACATTGGCCCTACTTTTTTTTTTCTATTCCCATCATGATCGCTCTCTCGATGTCACAAACCGTTTTTTATGTTTGAACAATTTTTTTAATGCTAAATCCCTCAAAATATGAATAATGTCGCCATTTAAAAACCGGTTGGTTTCTGAAGGAAATGTCTTTAATTAATTGTATGAATAATTTTTATTAATATCACCTTATCGGAAAATATTGTAAATACAAATTAATTAATTAAAAAGTAATTACCAGCCCCCTCCGCCCCCTCTCTTACGTTTACAAAAATTCTCGCCGACGGATAGACAGACAGACAGACAGACAGACAGAGAACCTGCTCGTTATATTATAAGTGGTTTAGTTCATTTAAATATCGTCTAAGCAGTTTTTATTACTTTAAAATTATATAAATTAGCTGGATTTGTCATTTCGTTATCACTTAGCAAAGTTGGCTATTTGAAATACTTGAACAATTAATTTTAAAAAAACAACATTTCATTCATAACTTTGTTGTAAACACGAAACACAAATTTTCATTTATTCATATAGATAGACATTAACATTTTGGTAATTTCTATACAAAATTGATTTATCTTATGAATGTGACCATAACGATAGGAAAAGAAAGAAGAGTCAATTTGCCTTTTCACTTGATATTTAAAAATAGAACCCAACTTGTTAAAAATCAAGTTGCTGCCTTTAAAAAAAGGAACATTTAAACACAAATGATACATATTTTCCAGGAAATAAAACTGTTGTGACCTTGAAGGGCCGATGGTGCATTTACAGAAGTAACGAATAGTATGTTACAGAAAGTCTGCATCCGATACTGTGGCTATGACTGCCACTAACACTACCATGGCACTTCGTCTTTACTCTATATACAGTGTCTGGAAGAGTCCATCTATTTTTTATGAAAATCGCTCCAGACAAGGCATGAAGCCACTTGATGTAATGAACTAACAAGAACAAATATGATCATCGCAAAGGAAGGAGATGCCTATTGGCCTTAGTCTTGAAAATGCCAAGGTTATACATAGGAGGAAAGCAGTCAGCAGGAAGAGAGTTCCACAAGTCTGCAGTTCTTGCGAATAAGCTACTGGAATAGGAAGCTGTATTACAATGAGGTATCAAAACAGCGAATTTATGGAGACCACTAGACCAACGAGTCAAACGAGCTGGAACAAAAGAAACGAGGAATAGATCACATAATTCAGAAGAACACATGCCATAATAGTATTTATAGAAAAGACTGAGACTAGCAACATCACGTCTGTGAGAGAGAAGGTGCAGAGAAGAAGAAAGGATAGAGTCAATGCAGATATGTGTATGCACCTTATCAATAACCCTCAAATGTGACAGAGATTCACCAGTCCAAATATGACAACAGTACTCCTGTTACATACCCGAGTCGGTGCACGATGAAGGTTGTTGAAAACAGATGCACCTGGCGATTGTATTTAGAAATACTCAAGATAGCAACTCTACATCTCAGTATAGACCAATCAATTTCTTGATCACCATGAGTAAGTTGCGTGAATCTTTAATAAATAAACAAGTTGTAAATCATCTCAGTTACAAGTAATATATATTTCGTCCTGCAAGATCAACAGCTGATGTGCTGACTGTAATATCACAAAAAATGCCTTTTTGATGGGGTTTGGCATAAAGGTCTACTTCACAAGTCTTCTAGCTATGGGATATCTGGAAATGTCTTATCAACCATCAAATCATTTCTCTCTGAGAAGTTTAAAAAAGTAGTCGTTGATGGGCAGAAGTCTGAAGCACATAATATCAATGCTGGTGTGCCTCATGGATCGATTCTGGTTCTAATCCTATTTCTAATCTTCATCAATGACTTCCTGAATAACATTCTAAGATCATTCGTCGAAATTTACGCAGATGCTACAACTATTTCTGGCAACATTTTGACGAGCATTTATGATTTAAAAATATTTTTTTTTCTGATGCTGTCTCTTCCTACTTAGAGCACATGGTGTAATGGGGAGTAGTGGCTGGCTACTTTTAATACGGCTAGAACCAAGCATCTCTCTTTTCACCACCAACACTCGGATCCTCGGATGAATTGCTCTCTCCTTGCTTTGATAAGCTTCTGGGACTGGTCTTTACTTCCGACCTGAAATGGAAGACTTACATCAAATCCGTCGCTAAGGTCGCTAGAAGAATGGTTGGATCGTACTACCGCTCGAAAAGGTATCTCACTCCTGACGCAATCCTCTACCTACCTATAAGAGTTAATTACGTCCTAAGATGGGGAGGTATTGTTGCCACATCTGGGGAGTACAACATCATCTTCTAAATCTAGTGGGTGATGTCCTCCTCTTCTCACATAAGAAATGTTGTTAATCTTTCTCTGCTCTATCGTCATTTTCATTATCGACTGAGCTTCAATCTATGGTTCCTCCCTCCTGTAAAACATTCACAACAAAAACTCGTCTAGCTACAACCACTGTCAATAATTTCCCCTTCTTCTCTGTACCTAAAACTAAGTGCAACTTCAACGAGCAAAGTTTCTTTCCTAGAACTGCCCGTCTGTGGAACACAGTACAACGGGTCTGCTTCCCGGCTGACTATAACATTGCCGTTTTCAAGTCAGCCGTCTTCTTAAATAATCAATTTCTGACAAGTTACAACCACCGTTATGAATCCCCTCGGTGTTTCACCGTCTCCCTGTCAAACAACTCAATAACCTTTGACCTTGATAGATGGTGACTCGTTAGTAAAAATAAACACATTTCTAATGCTGACAAAACTTGAAACATTTTCATTTGAAGCGGATAACGACCTAACTTATGTAAAATGCATTTGCTAACGATGTTTTCATTAAGCAATTGGTTTTATTGGAGATTATATTATGTTGCATTCTATAGTAATACAGGGTGATTCATAAGTCACTTAGCTATTTATTTTTGAAATTCTAAAGTTAAAAAATACGGTAATACAAAACAGAAAGTTTATTCAACAAATTCATTTATGGGAGTTTAAAATTACAGCAGATTTTCAAAATTTCCACCTTCGTTCTGCATGCATAGCTCCATTCTTTTTTGCAAGGAATTTACGACTCTTTGTCGCATATTTGATTGATTATGAAATAAATATATATAGAAACAAATATATGAACGAACAAATTTAAAATAACAAATAGCAGTAATTAGAGAGTAAGATAACAATTATCAAAAGTTCATAGTATGTCTGTGCTTCATATGGTAATCATTTTAAATATTTACAGACATCGATGTTTCATGCTTACGCAATCTTCAGTGCAAGGAGTTAATTTCCGACGGTCGGCGGGCGCAGAATTCATCACAAATCGCCACTGATTCGCAGCCAAGAGTCTTACCCGTTGACCACCGCAAATTAGCTTGGACGTTAGGAGGAATTTAACTTTGTAAATGCTAATATATATATATATATATATATATATATATATATATATATATATATATATATATGCAAACATTGTTAAAAATAACAGAATTCGTCTGTTTAATTATACCTTTTTTTCTTTTTTCAATTTTTCTGATAGTCTTATTTGTATTAAAATAAAAACAAAATAATAAATGTTCCATACGTTTCACAGGTTTCACAAACGTTTTCGATTCTTCGTCAGGTGTCAAAAACAAATGAACAAAAAAGCTGGAGAAAAAAATATTATTATTATTTTCTCTGAGGTTTTCTTCTTCCGCTAAAAACCAAAAAAAAACGATAAGAACAAACCAACTGATGACAATCGAAAGCGCTTGAGATGGCCGAGAAAAGAACTCTCAGAATCATACTACACCAAGTACCACCTGAGACCCGGAAACTTGCTCGCCTTGTCGAAAAAGTAATTAGAAAAATTATGAAACGCGAACATTCCGTAGTCTTAGGACGAGGATGGAGGAAGAGAGGAGAACGATAGAAAGGGGGAGTGAGAGGAGGTGGAGGGAGAAGGTGGGAGGGTTTGGGATAGAGAGAGAGAAACACCGTGTAATTTCCACTAGGTACTGCTAGTAAATATGAATATCTTATATATATATATATATATATATATATATATATATATATATATATATATATATATTGACACCGGAAAACCGACGAATCGCTCGCCGTGTCGAGAAATTAACCAGACAGATAGCAAAGAAAGAAAACTCCGTGTTCTTCAACGACACATGTATAATAAATGGCTTGCTGCCGAAATGTACATATATATATATATATATATATATATATATATATATATATATATATATATATATATATATATATATATATATAGTACTTCATGTATCCACATAAAATATTATAAGGAGATATGATTTTTTATGTGTCAGTTTTCAGTATTTACTTCAACAGTGCTCGATACGTAAGTAGAGCTAGGTAGTAAGCAATGAAAATATATATGGCAATCAAGCTACACAGAGGCTCCCGTGTTTCATTCCCGGGGGGAATCGTCAGGCTAAATTTAGCCTGACGATTTCCCCCGGAGATGAAACACGGGAGCCTCTGTGTAACTTGATTGCCATATATATTTTCATTGCTTACTATATATATATATATATATATATATATATATATATATATATATATATATATATATATATATATATATATATATATATATATATAACTCAGTAGAATATAACATTTATAAATAATTAACATTATTTAATCATACTCCGAAAAATTCAACACGAATATTATATTTCAAGAAATGTATTGTAAGTTAAACCGAGGGTTTGAAGTTGACAATTATAAGCATTTCACGTTCAGCACAAAATGTCTATTTCAATTAGTTCCAGGAATTGCTCAACCCTAGTTTTCGCTTCAATCTTTATTTTAAAGCCGGCCGAATCGCGTCAAAACGCGACGGATTTGTTAATAAATTATAACAAGCAAAAGTGAACAGAAACCAAAGTCAGACGAACATAAAAAGAAAATAAAAAAACACAAAACCGGATTTTCTAAAGAGACGTACAATTAAATTGCCCATTTAAAGATCAGAATTTCAAACCGACTTAAGAAGTACAGACGAAGCCTCTTGCGGAGATGCGTAGACGTATCTGAAATAAACAACTTGAAAGGAGATTCATTGAAGGCTAACAAAAATAATGTCTTTTAAATTACAACACAAATGTTTGCTATTTTTATTTCAAATAAAAGAGCCAATGGACACAGATGGTTGGAATCAGTCATGCTTGATATACTAAAAGCTGTTACCCGAGTTCGAATCCTGAGGAAATACTAATGTTATTAGCATTTGCTTATTTATTCTTCTATTCACACTGTGATTTTTGTTCTACTAAGACAATGTTAGGGTTAGGGTTAGGGTTACTATGTTCGAATATGTCCTCAGGCCGACAAAAAAATTAATATGAAAAACGTGGATAATGACGTAATATATTTAAAGCCTGTTGGTTATTAGCAACCTGTTTTGATTGGATATTATATTAGCTTGCTTATATATATATATATATATATATATATATATATATATATATATATATATATATATATTTAAGTGTTGAATTATAACGATAATTGAATTATCGTTTAATAATAATAATCTATCGTGATAGTGTAAAGCTCAATATATTAAATAGAGCAATTTATTTTAGAAGTAAAAGATGAGAATAAAGAATTGTAAAGATACAATATTTATTAAAACATCAAAAGTTCAGAGCAAGGAGCCTCATATCCTTAATCCATGGATTTTCAAAGAAAAAATTTCTTCTCATCAGAGGATGGGGAAGCCGATAATGTGATTATAAATATTATCGGCAACATTTAACTTTGAAAATTTTATATAAAGTAAAATAAAATAGAATAAAGAACAAAATAAGGGCCAAAGGTGAATAGTCTTATGTTGAGGTGGGACCTTAAAATCAGGGTGGATGTTATCTAAAAACACGCTAGGACAAAATAAAACAAAATAAAATTAAAAGCATCCGTTATTTAGGAATGAATGCTTGAAAGAAAAAGCGATACTTGGATTAAGGATATGAGGCTCCTTGCTCTGAACTTTTAATGTTTTTAATAAATATTGTATCTTTACAATTCTTTATTCTCATCTTTTACCTCTAAAATATATATATATATATATATATATATAGTCTCAGAAGTTTCTCAACCATTAAAACTAATATATATATATATATATATATATATATATATATATATATATATATATATATATATATATATATATATATATATGGGAAGAGAAGGATGAAGGTAATCCGACGTGATGGGAAAATGAAAAAGGAAAACCAAAAAATGGATGTTTTTTTTATGTGTACATCAACGTTTCGTCTTTATTTATAAGACTTCATCAGGATGATAAAATAGAGAAAAAATGTCATGCAAGTACAGATACATGTAGGATAGACATATTGCGAGGAAAAATAAAAAGAAATAATGGCCACTACAGGGTGGACGTCCGTACTTGTTGGAGAAATAGAAATGAATGTTGAAGAAAATGAGTGGGGAAATCTTATAAATAAAGACGAAACGTTGATGTACACATAAAAAAAACATCCATTTTTTTGTTTTCCTTTTTCATTTTCCCATATATATATATATATATATATATATATATATATATATATATATATATATATATATATATATATATATATATCGAATCTCGTATAAGGAGACGCAGACTTCGTTGGGCTGGTCATCTTATGCGTCTTATTGATAAATAACTGTCCAAGCAGGTGATTTATGGGGGACTAACTGAGAATACTAGCCCACAGCATACACCTCGTAAGCGAGTCAAAGATTGTCTTAAAGTCGATTTGAAGCGCTTTGGAACTGATGTTGGAGGATGGGGGTGGGTGGCTGCAGATAGGTCAATGTGGAGGAAAGCGCTTTTTGAAGGCAGCAAGCTTTGAGAAAAGAATTGGATGGAACACCAGCATCAGAAGAGAGCAGCTAGAAAAAGACGGGACGTGACACCTCCAGCACATGGAGAAAACATGGGACACCTAAGATGCCAAACGTGCAACTTGGTAACTATGTCACGTGCAGTTTTGTTGATTGAATCACCAACGAGTGCATGTTTTGCCAAATCAAGCACGGACAAGAGGTGGCTTCATTTATGGCATCCGTTCAGATCCTAACAACATCTGTCCTTTCTGTAGTATGGTCTTTAAAAGTCTGGCAGGCTTGAAGAGTTAGATTCGTACCGCTCGGAGTCTTCACATCGATACGCCAAAAGTGGTCTTATTCGAAATCGAATAGACAGTCACCATATATATATATATATATATATATATATATATATATATATATATATATATATATTATAATCCAGTAGAATAAAAAAAAATACGATAGGACCTATGAGATAATCAATATTTTGTAATCACTGTCCAATAATTACAACATTATCAATATTTATCCATGTGTACACTTGTTTCGAAAATTCAATTTATTATCATTTTACAACAGGGTGGAAAACCTGACAATTTAATGATGTTCCTAAAAGAGCACATAAATTATTTATCAATTTTGATACAGTTCTGTCAGGTAAAGCATCTTAAGCGTACACTGCACATATCTTTGTGTTGTTTGCGAGTGCATTTTTGACTTTATGGAAATAGAAAACCATTCAGTGTTGAAATCGATACGGGTTAGGGTTAGGGTTAGGGTTAGGGTTAGGGTTAGGGTCAAAGGACTCCAAAAGTAGCACAAGTTAAATAATCGTTAGCTTTCTTTACCAAGAGATAGTTTAAAGTATGCTCTAATTGGAAATGTATATTATATTTGTCAATAACCCAATGGAAATGCTCGCAATAATTTCAAACCCAAAAACAAATCCAGAAAGATGTATATTCTGAAACCTCGTTTAATAAATAACTGACATTTTTTTTAAAGTCCAAATATGCATTTCAAGATGGAATCCCATAGTCTATTATTAGAATTTGTTTTTTGTATAATTTTGGTTATTCGGACTACATTTCTCATCTTGAGTGTTATCATCACAATGTT
>OY744534.1:90952089-90954589 GCA_963556195.1 Sepiola atlantica | reverse complement strand
TAATTAAATTGAATATTTTAATATTTTAATATATATATATATAATCTATCGTGAAAATATGAAGCTCAATATATTGAATAGAGCAATCAATTCAAGAGATGAAAGATGAGAATAAAATAATTGTATAGATATAATATTTATTAAAACATCAGAAGTTCAAAGCAAGTCGTTTCATATCCTAAATCCATGGATTTTCAAAGATAAACTCTTTTCATCGGAGGATAAAAACCGGTAATGTTACTGTGCATATTATCGGCAACATTTAACTTTGTAAAATGTACACACAAAACAAAAGATAAATAACTTTTTGTTGAGAAGAAAACGTACAGTTAGGGAAGTCACCATCGAAAACAAAACAGCTGTTATAGTGGAACAGAATCGCACACGCATACAAAGGTATGGTGGCACCAACCTCGGCTGGTATCGCAAAAGAACAGTCGTGAATGGTCAAAGAGAGTCCAAAGACTGAGGAGAGAGAGCACCGACCAAACCTCGACTGGTAGTTTGGTAGTTTGGTAGTTTTGTTTTACGGCATATCAACCCTTTTTGGGTTATTTAATGCCGAATCTGGTCTTGTTTTCTTCTCTTTTTTGTTTCTTTCCCCTTTTAATATCTGTTTCTATTTAACCCATAGTTGGGACCCTAACAGGTACTACCACTCCGGGTCAGGGTGGACCTGGGAGCAATGGTAATTAAGAGGAGGCTCCACATTCCCCAAAGTCCGTAAGCCGGATCTCACCATCGGATGTAGTTTAAGGTCATATCCAGGACCGGGAGTAGGGTAGGAAAAATAAAAATAAAAAAGGGGAGGGAGAAAGGGAGAGGGGCTGTTGTTTTTGTTTTTGGTTTTGTAGAACATAATTAAGTTTTACAAAAAAAAACAAAAAAAAAACGTCAATGTAGGTGAATTTCGTCTCAGGGAGCCACAGGGCAGCCTGATCTGGTATCACCAGGAAACCTCGACTGGAAGAGAGCGAAGAGTATTAAAAGGTTGTGAAGGATTATTGCTACTCAAATTCTAGAAGAAAACCAACGATCGTTGCTAGCGAGAAATTAATGGTAAACGGTTGTTGCAATAACGTAAAATTGTTTGCAGTGGCTATCTAAAGAGGCAGAGAGTGCTGAAAATCTAGGGAGACATCTTGTAACTCAGATTTTAGGGAACCCCACTACTTATTGTCAGTGAGCAATCACTGAAAATGATAAAATATACAGAGAGGCATCTTCCGGGAAGACTCTCTATCTCCACTACTGTTTGTCATTGGTATGATGCCACTCACCAACAAACTGAGGAGATGCTATGCAGGAGACATCTTTACAAACACAAAGTACAAAAATAAACCGCCTCATGTATATTGATGATTGTATTTGTAAAAGTCAGAAAGGGACTTGGAGCACTTATAAACAAGACTTTATTCACCATACAGTAATGCTGTCCGAAATGGAAAAATAAGTACTACCTGTGATTAAGAAGGGAAAAATTAAAGCAACAGAAGGCATAGAGTTATCCAATTGAGGTGCGATTAAAACAGTTAGTGAACGCAGGACTTGTAAATACCTAGGCATCATTTCATAAATTTGACAAAAGAATATCTTAGGATAAAAAAAAAACAGGAAATGAATTTCCATGTATAACGCACTGCATCCGAAGGTTAATACTGACTGAAGCTATGTAAAAAAGAATGACGGTGGAAGACGACTAGTAACAATTAGTCTAGCCTATGAATGGTCCAGAGTATCTTATTAATGTCGATTCCTTTAACTAGTTTTATACTATATAGTTTTGTTTCTAAGAGTTTTCTTGTTCTTCTCAGGTAATCTATTTCAATCTTCTCTTCCATTTCTGTACATCTGATGGTGTCTGCTTCCAGAACTCTCAAATATTTGTAGGTATCATGTTTACCGATCGCCCTCATCTCGTCTTGTTTCCCCCTTTTCATCTCTAGTAGTGCATACTTTTCTATTCCGAATTCCTGGCTGAATATTCTGGTCGTGTTTATCAGTTTTTCCAGTTCCTTTTTGCATTTTGTAAATAGTTTCATGTCGTCCATGTAGATGAGGTGGTTAATTGTTCTATGTCCGTAAACATGTATCCGCCATCACATTTCCTAAGGATGTAGTTGAGTGGCATCATCATCATCATCATCATCATCAGCAGCAGCAGCAGCAGCAGCAGCAGCAGCAGCAGTATCATCATCATCATCATCAATTATTATTATTATTAGTAGTAGTAGTAGTAGTAGTAGTAGTAGTAGTAGTAGTAGTAGTTGTTGTGGTAGTTTCTGTTCCATTGGGTTCTTGTGGTGTTTTTCATGTGATTGTGTTTTCTTCTTATTGCACCTTGCATGTGATTGGTTAGTCTTCGTCGCTTATGTGAAAAGGTTTCCGCATTCAAGGATTTTCCTTAAGATGTCAGCTGTTTTTATCATTGCCGTCCGTTGTATAGTGTCAGTCTTCCCTTTGATTCCAATTTCTCTCAGTATTTTTCCAGGTTCTTCGG
>OY744534.1:90942089-90947089 GCA_963556195.1 Sepiola atlantica | reverse complement strand
ACATTAAATAATATATACATGCCATTCTCTATTCGAACTATATACAATCATTTCAAAATTGTTGCGGCAAAAAAACATTGGACAATTTCCAAAATCCATGTTGATGGTTTATAGTTTGAAAATGATAACATTTACAACCTGACTTATGTCATTATTTTTTTTTTAATTAAAGGGAAAATAATCTATTTAATCTATAGACACAGGACAGACCCATAGACTGGCGCAAATCAAGCCCCGAAGGCAAGACGATACCAGTTTATGGGGTGTAGTATCCATCGGAACAGATACTACACTTTGATCCCGGCTAAAAGATATATATATATATATATATATATATATATATATATATATATATATATATTAATTAATTTTATTAATCAATTAATTTTGACGTACGTTTTTTTATGTACGTAAAAATGAATTCATTAATAAAATCAACCAATAAATATATATATATATATATATATATATGTATGTATATATATATATATATATATATATATATATATATATATATATATATATATGTGTGTGTGTGTGTGTGTGTCTGTGTGTGTGTTTGAGTGCGTGCGCTCGCGTGTGTGCACGTGCGTCCACAATGTTTATGCATTGTCATGGCAACGGTCCATTGTACACGTTATGAATCACGCTAACCACTCATAATGAAGAGAGCGTGTAGTAGATCATCTTCGCATTTGCACACCTGTGCGTACCTGACAACAGGGGAGAGTGGGGGCGGAGAGGTAGTGAGGAAAGGACACCTGAATAGACAGGTAACACGGGGTAGCCGGCGTCGTCATCTTCCACTGAAAATTCGATGAAAGCTGACGAAAACGTTCTAAAAATCGACTATGCCTGTCACGTTACCAAGGAAACCGGGTGGGGTTCGTCCTTAAACCGGCGAAAGTACGCATATCAATCAACACGTTTCTCTGTGATTCTTAGATTCGTCCGTCACTCGGTCAGCCTCTTACGCTAGTTTTAAATCGCATTTTCATCGCGGATTTAATGGACGCATCTTCTTTTACATGCGTCCCATTTTATGTATAACTTTCTGTTGGTTGGTCTGTCATACATACTAGGAGTGTAGAAATATGACCTTAGGTTTATTTTCGGCAGCATCGTAACTCTCGCTTCCCTTATTTTGTCCTTTAGTCCTCACATTCTATGAGCGATGTTTCTGACAAAGGGCGAAGAATTGCTGTTTTCTGGGTCATAATCTATCGATCTAACACTAATCATTGTTTTTGACCTTGAGGTATTATTTTTTTATCTTCTTACCTCAAGTGACATCATGCCTTGTCTGGACGATTTTCATTTAAAGAAAAAGTCTGAAATAATAATTGCATCGTTAAACGCTTAAGGTCTTCTTCTTTGTGTGTCTTTGAAGTGTCATGTGGTCATACAACAGTTTCCCCACTTTTTTACGCAATCCTATGCATTAGTGTTGTACTCTGCAAGATCTTTCAAGCTGCACCGATGTGGCAGTAGGGGGCAGACAAGGCAGTGTTGCATCGTATGGTCATCCGCTCCACATTCGTGATGGTTGGGTCAGTTTTGTAGCCCCATCTACTCATAGCTACTCATGATTTCCACTGGAGCCAGGCTGCCTCTGAACCGGAAGGAAGTTCCTCAGAAGCAGGGATTTCCATGTCGTTATAAGGAGGGCCATATCATAGCCGTCTGATCCACAGCTGTAGTCTGGTCTCTTCCTGGGAAGTTGTTAGGGGTTCGATATGGCTTCTCCTTGACTTCAGTCGTTGGACCGTTGAAATTATGTCTGATGTTGCTACTTTTTTTTTGTTTTGCTTTCAAATGTAATATTTCAAGGAGTTATTTGCATGTCTTTGAAGTGTTATGTGGTCATACGACAGTTTCCCACTTTTTTACGCAGTCCTTTGCAGTATTGTTGTACTCTGCAAGATCTTTCAAGCTGCACCGGTTGGACAGTAGGGCGCAGACAAGGCCGTGTTGCATCGTATGGTCCACCCCTCCACATTCGCAGATGGTTGGGTCAGCTTTATAGCTCCATCTACTCATAGCAACTTTTTTATCGCCCCGTTCCTGTTCTCAGACGGTTGAGTGTTTTCCACTTGAGCCACGGTGCTTCTGAACCGGAAGGGAAGACCTCATAAAGTGAATGAACGCATCAGAGGTTAGACTCTTCATAACAGTCAAGGATATGTACTCAACAATCAGTCCGATAGAGTCTGTGTCATGTTGAAGCTAGGAAGCCTGTCGAGTTGGGGCATAGTTTTGTGCAGTTCTAAGATGTCGACCCTCCCAAGCTTTATCTTCTCCCGCTTTGAGACGGGGTTAGATTATTACTAATCGTACGAGGCGCCTGCACTGCGGAATGCCAACGGGGCTGTTCAGACATTTGTTGTGGGCCAGAGTTCACTTTTTGTGTGCTAGTGTTTCGACCCCCTCATTTCGACCTTGTGTCATACCTCCCTGCAGTCGGGGAGAGAAGTAAATACAAGCCTATTTAAAAGAGACTGTATGTCGGTTGGTTTGTTACGCTTCGATTTGAAATATTTCAATTCTTTTCTTATGCTTAGAATTTTAAATAACATCGTAGATGCGTCCACACCTCTTTATAAGATGCTTTGTCCGTCCATCTGTCGGTTCGATTTTCATCGCTAAACGCGCAGATGGAATGGACGCATCTTAAGAATATCCGTTTTTTTACTTACATAATTTATATTACCTTTACCTGTTACCTATATTTTGTTTGCCTACATATAATTTATATGTTGCGCAAGATTCCCCCACCACCCCTGAACGTTATTAGACATTTTTTTAATAAAAATCAAGGGAGGCGCGAGAGCGCTCTATCCCTTAATAAACTACAAGAATGGCCTATGCTGGAAAATCATTTCTTTGATCAATCATAACTCAAAAACCAAATTAGTTAAAACTTTGCACAACATTTTTATTTGATAGATTCTATAAGTGTGTAGAATTTCAGCATCATTAGTCAAGGCAACCCAGAGATTCAGAAAGGTCAGGCATGATTTTGTGTTATCCCTGTGTACGTACGTACGTATGTGCCACCCTGTATCTCATCAACTATTTGATGGATTCAGCTGGTGTTGGGCAGAGATAGAGGTTCTAGGGTCTAGTTAATGGTATTTTAATTTCAGTTTACCATATACCTTAGTTTTCTAGAAAATTCCAAAACACCTTAAAATGACCATTGTATTGAGGCATAGCCTTTACAAAAGTAATGACATTCCATGATAAATGCCAGTATACTGAAATCATATGCCCTTAATAGGGTTAAGATGAAAATTCATATACACTAAATGTACAAAAGCAAGGAAATTCTCAAATTTTTACACTTTTATTGTCATTAAGGGTATGACTACATACCAACCAAACCATTTCATTATCACATCACTACAGTATAACTCTCTATGCATGAGTAGATGAAGTGTGTGAGGTGCGCTGAAGAAAAATTCCTACCAGTAAAATACATAGCCCTGTTGTGCTCGCATACCCTTAATGACAATAAAAGTGTAAAAATTTGGGAATTTCCTTGCTTTTGTAAGTTTAGTGTATATGAATTTTCATCTTAACCCTATTAAGGGCATATGATTTCAGTATACTGGCATTTATCATGGAATGTATTAATAAACTTGTCCCCAATGAAAGAAAAGATCCCGTGTCTATGGAAATTGTTGACTCAGAAATCCTGTAAATCAATTAATAACGTCTTTCATATGATTCCAACTTTTGTTCCGGAGTTTAAACTTGTTATATCTTAGTTACTAACATACGCACACCAAATCGCCATTATAGTAGCTGATATATGAGGTTTAAATTCTATATTTTTCGCTATAAAAATATTTAGCTTTGTTTTCTTTTTATTTTCCTTTATTTACTTTAACCAGCCGATTTTATTTAAATTGTACTCGGCGTTTAGATGCACTTTACTTTGTCAAGAGGGTTTCTTTTGTTTTGTAGTTTTTAGTAGCTATCCGAACGTAATGTTGATGTTATGCCTCCATTTTTGTTGCTACTACATTCCACGGTTAGTAATTATTTCTACATCTTTAAACTTTATCATTTCTAGTTTCTCGCTCAGACATAAGCAACACAAATCCTTTAAAAATGTATATATCTTAACCCCCATTAAGATTTTCCACTCGGCGACTGGAGACCGACCACATTTCAAAGAAGATTAATGGCCATTGCCAGTGAGAAACGCAAAACGATTTCCAATGGTCATTGGAAGAGGTGGACAGTGCTGTAACTCTAGAGAGACTCTTTGTCACTCAGACTCCAGGGAACACCACCGGTTATTGTCAATGAACAATCACTGATGTTGATCTGTGTGAGAACTCCTAGTGAGTAAATGCTGATGCTGATGCTACTGCTGCTACTGCTGCTACTGCTGCTGATGCTGTTGTTGCTGCTGCTGCTGCTGCTGCTGATGATGATGATGATGATGATGATGATGATGATGATGATGATTTCTTGTGTTAGAGATCCATACAAAGCTCAATCGATTGTCAACATTGTAAAACCATCATTTTGAATGGTGGCCGTTCGATTGTACGTGTCACTCCCATGGTATTGAATAAATAAGGATATGTTTAGGTTGCAAATATATATCGATTACAAAGGATGCGAGCTCGATTATTGATTTGCTTAATGCATATCTACGCGAAAGGAAAGGATCCTTACATGAAAAAACAAAAAAATAAATTAGACTAAGAGGACGTGATTTCAAATATTCCCAGAATTATACGATTTCTAAGAAATTACAAATCAATTTGATGAGTAAATTATTTTGTTGTATTATTTGGATTATTCGGACTACTATCCTCATCCTGTGTCGGCCGATGTAACCTGTCGAACCAGCGAGGGTAGATTGTTCTTGTCACGTCAGCCATGACTGGGTAGAAGTATAAAATAATTTTCATTTTATTTTTGAGTTATTATCGCCTGTAGTTGAGATTGAACCTTAAATATCCAGAAGCCTGTCACTTAGA
>OY744534.1:90914589-90934589 GCA_963556195.1 Sepiola atlantica | reverse complement strand
GGGGGCATGTCAATTGATAAGATTTCTGGCAGTTTAAATTTTTGATATTATTTACTCACGAGAAATGTTCACACAAGTCATTATTCGTGATTACTCATTAACAAGTGGGATTTCGTAGAGTCTGAGTGACAGCGAGTTTCCACAGATTTCCATAAACGTTGCAAATCATTGTAAGTTATCGCGACAGCCGTTCACCAGTGATTTCTCCTAGGATGAAATTTGAGTGGCAATATGTCTACTCTTGGCACGTGGAGCTATGATTGGTGCTCGCCCTACTCAATATTTCTTTTTTATTATTCTCTTTCTTCTTCTCCTTCTCCTTCTTCTTCTTCTTCTTCTTTTTCTTCTTTTCTTTTCCTTCTTCTTCTTCTTCTTTTTCTTCTTTTCTTCTCCTTCTTTTCCTTCTTCTTCTTCTTCTTCTTCTTTTTCTTTTCCTTCTTCTTCTTCTTTTTCTTCTTCTTCTTCTTCTTCTTCTCCTTCTTTTCCTTCTTCTTCTTCTTATTATTATTTACTATTATTTATTCTTATTATTATTTACTCACTAGGAGTTATCACACTGGTCATCGTCAGTGGTCACCCACTGCCGACAACCTGTGGTATTACCTGGAGTCTGAGTGACAACAAGTCTCCTCAGGCCTCCAGTATGCTCCACCTCTTTTCGTTCATCACCGCTGATGACCTTGCGGTAATCGCAACAGCCACCTACCAACGATTTCCCGCTGATAAGGGCCATTGGTCCCCTCTGGGGCCCGAGTGGCAACAAGCCTTCCCAAGGTCCCAGAGCTGTCCGCGCTCTTCCAGTGGAGGTCTGGTTTTGCGCTTTCCCTCCTCGACCCTCTGTCCATAATTTTCGTGGCGTCAGCCTATGCTTGCGCCTCTCTCGTTCGGTTGTATTTTCCCCGGTTCTGTTGTTTTGTGCTTCCATGTGTTTGTTCTTCATTCGTTGCTTATGTGGGTTGGTTTCCGCATTCGAGGACATTTCTCAGGATTGTAGCTGTTTTGATCATTACTGTCCTTTGTATGGTCTCAGTTATCCCTTTGATTCCTATTTCTCCTAGTCTTTTCTCCATGTTTTTGGGGACTGTTCCTAGTGCTCCTATGATTATTGGTGTTATACTGACTTTCTTCATGTTCCATATTCCTTTCAATTCTCTGGCAAGTTCAGTATATTTGCTTCTCTTTTCCGTCTCTTTGATCTTCACTCTGTGGTCTGCTGGAACGGCAAAGTCCACGATTTTGCAGGATTTTTCTTTCTTGTTGATTATTATCATATCCGGTCTCCTTGCTGTTATGGGTTTGTCTGTTTGTACATTCATATCCCATATGATTTTGTGTTTTTCGTTTTCTAGTACCGTTTCTGGTTTGTGTTTGTACCGTTTTCTTGCATATTCGAAATTCAGTTGTTTGCACATTTCCCGGTGTACTTCTTTCCCCATGCTGTCATGTCTGTTCTTGTATTCCCTTTGTGCTAGCTTGCTGCATTCACTTATTATATGATTTATCGTTTCGTCTCTTTGTCCACACAATCGGCATTTGCTGTTTTCCTGGGTTTTATCTATTTTTGCTTTAATAAAGTTTGTCCTAATCGCATTGTTCTGTGCGGCCGTCAGCAGAGATTCCGTTTCTCTGTTCAGGTTTCCTTTTCTTAGCCATGCCCAGCTGTTTTCATTGGCTTCATCGCTTGTGAGTCTTATAAAGCGTCCATGTAGTTGTTTTTCTTCCCACTTTTCCTTTCTTGTTTCTGGGTTCAGTGCTTCCGGGGTTGTTTGTTGGGCTGGTGTCTCTTGCTGTGGTGATCAGTCTTTCCGTGTTCTGGGTTACATATTTCTCCAGCTCTTTTTTGGTGTCTTCCACACAGTCTTCTATACTTACCAGTCCTCTACCTCCTTCATTTCTTTTCACGTAGAGTCTGTCCGTGTCGTCTTTTGGGTGCAGTGCATTGTGCATAGTCATTAGTTTTCTAGTTCTTTGGTCAAGGTGCCTGAGTTCTTCTTTGGTCCAGCCTATGAATGGTCCAGAGTATCTTATTAGTGATACAGCCCATGTGTTTATCCCTTTTACTAGATTTCTGCTATATAGTTTAGTTTCTAAGAGTTTCCTTGTTCTTCGTAGATATTCTTTTCCAATCTTCTCTTTCATTTCTGTATATTTGATTGTGTCTGCTTCCAGAACTCCCAGGTATTTGTAACTATCTTGTTCTCCTAGCGCCCTCATCTCCTCTTGGTTGGGGAGTTCTATACCTTCTGTCTTTTCCAGTTTTCCTCTTTTGATCTCTAGCAGTGCACATTTTTCTATTCCAAACTCCATTTGGATATCCTGGCTGAATATCCTGGTTGTGTTTATCAGCTTTTCCAGTTCTGTTTTGTTTTTTGCAAACAGTTTATGGTCATCCATGTACATCAGGTGGTTTATTCTTTGTTCTGTATCCGTAAACCTGTATCCGGCATCACACTTTCTGAGTATGTAGTTGAGTGGCATCATGGCTATTATAAACAGTAGTGGTGACAGAGAGTCTCCTTGAAAAATGCCTCTCTGTATTTTTATCTCAGACAGGTATTGTCCTCCGGCTGTCAGTTTTAGTCTCCATGTTTCCATTGCTTTCTGGATGAGATTAATAATCCTGTCTGGTATCTTGTATATTTTTAAGCATTCAATTATCCATGTTTGGGAGATTCTGTCGTAGGCTTTCTTGTAGTCAATCCATGCCATGGTTATGTTCTTTTGTCTGCTCTTCACCTCCTTCAGAGTCTTTTGATCAATGTATAGTAGATCATGTGCACCTCTTTGTCCTTTCCGGCATCCTTTTTGTTCCTCGGGGAGCAGTCCACGTTTGTCCAGGGATTGGTAGATTTGTTCTCTCAGTTGTGCTGTGAGAATTTTCCACATTATTGGTAGACATATTATCGGTCTGTAGTTGCTGGGGGTCGTTCCCTTTTTGGGGTCTTTTTGTATTAGTGTTGTTCTTCCTTCCGTCATCCATTCTGGTATGTCTGTTTTGCGGATACATCCGCTCAGTTTCTGCGCTATTCTTTCATGCAGGGTCGTGAATTTTTTAAACCAGTATGCATGTATTCCATCGTGGCCTGGTGCTCTCCAGTTTGCCATTTTTCTTAGGGTTTTCTTGATCGTTTCTTTGTTGATTTCTGTTTCGGTTCCTTCTTCGATTTCTTGCAGTTCATCTTTCATGTTTTTCAACCATTGGGCATTCTTGTTGTGCTTTTTTGGTACTTCCCATATCTTGCTCCAGAATTGTTTTGTTTCTGTTGGGTTCAGTTGCTCTGTCGTTGTTTTTTCTCCATTTACGTTTTTGTAAAACTGGCTTTCATTGTTTTCAAAGGTCCTGTTCTGTTTGCTCTGTTCTGATTTGTACCTGTATCGTCTCAGTCTTCCTTCTATTGCTGCTATCCTTTGTTTTATTTCTTCATGTTTCTCATTTAGTTTTTCCTTGCGTTTCTGATTTTTGCTTCTTAATCGTTTCATGTCCTCCTTCCTTCTGTTCACGGTTTTAGCTTCTTTCCGAAGTTTGGTGATCTGGGTTTCCAGTCTGATTTCCCATCCAGGTTTTGTCGGTCCTCTCTTTTGTCCATTCTCTTCGTTTCTTAGTTTCATACTTACCGATTTTGCCCCTGCATATATCAGGTTGTTTAGGTCTGTAATAGTTTCTGTTGGGATGTGTGTGAGGAGTCTGTTTACTCTTTCTGTTTCTGCTTGTAACTTCTTCGCGACTTCATTCCTGAGAGATGGGAGTTTTGTTTTGTTTTCTAACATGTATCGTCTTATGTTCTCCACTTCACTTGCTTCTTTTTCATTGAGTTCTATCTCAGCAGGTTCTGTGGTTCCGCAGTCTTCTATCTCCCCTGGTTCTGTGATTCCGTAGTCTACAATCTCTTCAGTTTCAGTGTGTATGTTTTGCCTGTCCTCTTCCTGTGGTCTCTCCTTTGGTGGTGTTTCTTGCTCCGTTTCGCCATTAGCCTTCTGTCTGATTTCCGTCAGTTCCATCTCCGAGAACCATCCTCGCTTGAGGATCTGTCTTGCTTGATCTGCTATCCTTTGTTCCGTTGTATGTGGGTCACTAGCAATGTCCCAGAGATGTTTCATTCGTTTTCGGTAGCCTCTTTCTATAGGGTAGCGGCTTTTATAGTAGCACTCCATCACCAGTCTGTTTTCTTTCATGGTCCATTTCTTTCTATATCTTTCCAGTTTGCTGTTTTCGCTCTGGTTTACTTGTCTCTGGTCTGTGTCCTTGTCATACCTGGAATCAGAGAGGTTACTTACCTGGTTCTTGTCCGTTGTCTTGTTTCTGAAATTAAAGGAGCCAACATTCGCAGGATGCGGACCGGGTCCCCCATGTTGGCCATTGAGGGAGCACCTGCCCATCATGACACTCAGATCTTTCTTCTGAGTCCCACGGCGTTTATTTGTGTTTATAGACATTTATCATGGTTTAGTGTTTGTGGCAACACCAGGCCCAGGCTTAGTTTACCTGTGATCCTGTCACAGGGATAGTGTTTCTCTCATTTTCATGAGGTTCAAGGTGCACTATCACACATACATAAAGAAACATTTACGAAAAAAAATAAAATAAATAAATAAATAAATAAATAAATGAAAAAAAAAAAATAAATAAATAAATAAATGATTTTAAAAAAATTAAAAAAAAAAAAAAATTAAAAAAATCAATAAATAGATAAATAAATAAATAAAAAATAAATAAATAAATAATAATAATGAATAATTGATAAATAAATAAAAATAAATAAATAAATAAAAAAGATAATAATTATATATATATATATACACATACACATATACACACCAGGCACGTGCAAAAATGGCCGCCTCTTGTGTTTGAAAGATAAAAGCCTAAACGTAATCTTAAAAAAAAAAAAAAAATAAATAAATAAATAAAAAAAATAAAATAAAATAAAAATAAAAAATAAAAAAAATAAAAAATGCATATTTACGTGTGAAAAATAAATAAATTATGTAATCACGGCGGCTGAAAACCCCAAAAATGCAGTGAATTTTGAACTTTGGGAAAATTACTTGTGAAAATCCCTTGAAAGATAAATATAAGTTTTTGGGAACTATTTCAAAGATAATTATTAAATTAAAGTCATAAGATATTGAGTTAAAAAAAAAAAAAAAAAAAAATCCCACATTTTACTAAAAGTTAGGAAAATTATACCCCCAAAAGTCATAAATTAGTAAAATCCGGCGTCACATAATCGGCAAACAACTTTGTTTACCAATTGACTATCGCTATGCAAAATATATGGAAGAAAAAAAATGTTATAATTTATCATTTTTAACTTTATATATAAAAATGGTTTTGTAATAATTTATAGAAGTTGAAAAATTATTATCCATTAATTTCTTTATTCTTTTTAACGCTACAAACAAATTTAAGTACCCTTATTTTGTTATAATAAAAAGGGAAATGCTTATTTAATTAAAATATTTGTGAGTGTACGCAATTAACATCTTATTTTATTTTTAACAAAAGAGGTTCATATTAAACTTGGTATTAGTTTTTAATTATTGATGACATCTGTTTACCAATTTTTTTTCTTAGAATTTGAAATAAAACTTTTAAATGTTGAAAATTATTTTTACGTTACGAACTGCGTCAATTTTATCATTTTTTTTACATGGTTTAAAACTTTAGTTTCTCGATTTATTCTTAACGTGTCGTAACGATAAATTACATTGATTCTTTTTAAAATAAAGTGTATTTTTTATTTTAAGTGTGAAAAAGTAAATTAAAGTTAATGACTACACTGACAATTTATACATTGAATAAAAAAAAAATAAAAAAATAAAAAATAAAAAAAATAAAAAAATAAAAAATAAAAATTGCGCTGATGATACACGTTCATGTATGAAAGGGAAAATATATAATTATGTCGCATTTTTTATTTTCCCAGAAATTCTAATCATTAAAATCACATGAAATATTTTTTGCAATTATATTATTTTTTTTTGTGTGAACATATTGATTAAACAATAATATCGCTAATTACAAAAATTAATTCTTCTTCGAGTTATACTGATTTTGTTAACACGGTATTTGGGGGTCTTTTTCGTAATATACAAAATATATTTTTTTTAAATATGTTTTTTAATTGTTAATCCTACAATGCTTTATTTTTATTACAAAAAAAAAAATAGTATTTTTTATTATTATACAAAATTATAACTTTAGTAAAGGTGTATTTTGTGTTAAAAAAATAATATGTTTTCACCAAGATTAAAAAGCAAAAAAAACATGGTTTCATTATATTCCGTGATTGTGGATTAATAAATATTGAGAATTTCATAAAATCTGGTTGATTTCCTGAATATTTAAGTGAAGGAAGGGTCAAAATGTTTTTACATTTTGGGAATCAACCATTGATTTTGCACGTACCTAATACACACATACATACACACATATATATATACATAGACACACATATATATATATATATATATGTTACCTAATTACATAGTATAAGTTTTCTAGGATATTCTTAAATAAAAAAATAATAAAAGATGATAGATTCCCCTCCTATGTTTGTCTAATAAATTGACGCAAAGTTATCAAACATTCAGTCTATATTGAACAACTTACTCACACACACACACATATATATATATATATATATATATATATATATATATATATATATATATATATATATATATATATACATAAACATTTACAAATGTATATCTACCCAAAATACGTCTTCAATTCATACGCTCGAGATTTGAAATGTTTATCGCCAGCTGAAAAATAACGGTCAATACTGTTCTCTATCTCTAACGTGACAAGCTTCTTTTTGGAGAGAGGAGGGGGGGTTAATAACGTTCAACTCAAAACGCAAAAAATATTATCTCCCGACCCCGAATTGAAATCTCAGAAGCTTCTTATTAGTTAAAATTAAAATTAACAATAAATATAACATTTGTATATCTACCCAAAATACGTCTTCAATTCATACGCTCGAGATTTGAAATGTTTATCGCCAGCTGAAAAATAACGGTCAATACTGTTCTCTATCTCTAACGTGACAAGCTTCTTTTTGGAGAGAGGGGGGGGGGGGGTTAATAACGTTCAACTCAAAACGCAAAAAATATTATCTCCCGATCCCGAATTGAAATCTCAGAAGCTTCTTATTAGTTAAAATTAAAATTAACAATAAATATAACATTTGTATATCTACCCAAAATACGTCTTCAATTCATACGCTCGAGATTTGAAATGTTTATCGCCAGCTGAAAAATAACGGTCAATACTGTTCTCTATCTCTTACGTGACAAGCTTCTTTTTGGAGAGAGGGGGGGGGTAATAACGTTCAACTCAAAACGCAAAAAATATTATCTCCCGACCCCGAATTGAAATCTCAGAAGCTTCTTATTAGTTAAAATTAAAATTAACAATAAATATAACATTTGTATATCTACCCAAAATACGTCTTCAATTCATACGCTCGAGATTTGAAATGTTTATCGCCAGCTGAAAAATAACGGTCAATACTGTTCTCTATCTCTAACGTGACAAGCTTCTTTTTGGAGAGAAGGGGGGGGGTCAATAACGTTCAACTCAAAACGCAAAAAATATTATCTCCCAACCCCGAATTGAAATCTCAGAAGCTTCTTATTAGTTAAAATTAAAATTAACAATAAATATAACATTTGTATATCTACCCAAAATACGTCTTCAATTCATACGCTCGAGATTTGAAATGTTTATCGCCAGCTGAAAAATAACGGTCAATACTGTTCTCTATCTCTAACGTGACAAGCTTCTTTTTGGAGAGAGGGGGGGGGGGGGTTAATAACGTTCAACTCAAAACGCAAAAAATATTATCTCCCGACCCCGAATTGAAATCTCAGAAGCTTCTTATTAGTTAAAATTAAAATTAACAATAAATATAACATTTGTATATCTACCCAAAATACGTCTTCAATTCATACGCTCGAGATTTGAAATGTTTATCGCCAGCTGAAAAATAACGGTCAATACTGTTCTCTATCTCTAACGTGACAAGCTTCTTTTTGGAGAGAGGGGGGGGGGGTTAATAACGTTCAACTCAAAACGCAAAAAATATTATCACCCGACCCCGAATTGAAATCTCAGAAGCTTCTTATTAGTTAAAATTAAAATTAACAATAAATATAACATTTGTATATCTACCCAAAATACGTCTTCAATTCATACGCTCGAGATTTGAAATGTTTATCGCCAGCTGAAAAATAACGGTCAATACTGTTCTCTATCTCTAACGTGACAAGCTTCTTTTTGGAGAGAGGGGGGGAGGTTAATAACGTTCAACTCAAAACGCAAAAAATATTATCTCCCGATCCCGAATTGAAATCTCAGAAGCTTCTTATTAGTTAAAATTAAAATTAACAATAAATATAACATTTGTATATCTACCCAAAATACGTCTTCAATTCATACGCTCGAGATTTGAAATGTTTATCGCCAGCTGAAAAATAACGGTCAATACTGTTCTCTATCTCTTACGTGACAAGCTTCTTTTTGGAGAGAGGGGGGGGGTAATAACGTTCAACTCAAAACGCAAAAAATATTATCTCCCGACCCCGAATTGAAATCTCAGAAGCTTCTTATTAGTTAAAATTAAAATTAACAATAAATATAACATTTGTATATCTACCCAAAATACGTCTTCAATTCATACGCTCGAGATTTGAAATGTTTATCGCCAGCTGAAAAATAACGGTCAATACTGTTCTCTATCTCTAACGTGACAAGCTTCTTTTTGGAGAGAGGGGGGGAGGTTAATAACGTTCAACTCAAAACGCAAAAAATATTATCTCCCGATCCCGAATTGAAATCTCAGAAGCTTCTTATTAGTTAAAATTAAAATTAACAATAAATATAACATTTGTATATCTACCCAAAATACGTCTTCAATTCATACGCTCGAGATTTGAAATGTTTATCGCCAGCTGAAAAATAACGGTCAATACTGTTCTCTATCTCTTACGTGACAAGCTTCTTTTTGGAGAGAGGGGGGGGGGGGGTAATAACGTTCAACTCAAAACGCAAAAAATATTATCTCCCGACCCCGAATTGAAATCTCAGAAGCTTCTTATTAGTTAAAATTAAAATTAACAATAAATATAACATTTGTATATCTACCCAAAATACGTCTTCAATTCATACGCTCGAGATTTGAAATGTTTATCGCCAGCTGAAAAATAACGGTCAATACTGTTCTCTATCTCTAACGTGACAAGCTTCTTTTTGGAGAGATGGGGGGGGGTTAATAACGTTCAACTCAAAACGCAAAAAATATTATCTCCCGACCCCGAATTGAAATCTCAGAAGCTTCTTATTAGTTAAAATTAAAATTAACAATAAATATAACATTTGTATATCTACCCAAAATACGTCTTCAATTCATACGCTCGAGATTTGAAATGTTTATCGCCAGCTGAAAAATAACGGTCAATACTGTTCTCTATCTCTAACGTGACAAGCTTCTTTTTGGAGAGAGGGGGGGGGGGTAATAACGTTCAACTCAAAAAGCAAAAAATATTATCTCCCGACCCCGAATTGAAATCTCAGAAGCTTCTTATTAGTTAAAATTAAAATTAACAATAAATATAACATTTGTATATCTACCCAAAATACGTCTTCAATTCATACGCTCGAGATTTGAAATGTTTATCGCCAGCTGAAAAATAACGGTCAATACTGTTCTCTATCTCTAACGTGACAAGCTTCTCTTTGGAGAGAGGGGGTGGGGGTTACTAACGTTCAACTCAAAACGCAAAAAATATTATCTCCCGACCCCGAATTGAAATCTCAGAAGCTTCTTATTAGTTAAAATTAAAATTAACAATAAATATAACATTTGTATATCTACCCAAAATACGTCTTCAATTCATACGCTCGAGATTTGAAATGTTTATCGCCAGCTGAAAAATAACGGTCAATACTGTTCTCTATCTCTAACGTGACAAGCTTCTTTTTGGAGAGAGGGGGGGGGGTTAATAACGTTCAACTCAAAACGCAAAAAATATTATCTCCCGATCCCGAATTGAAATCTCAGAAGCTTCTTATTAGTTAAAATTAAAATTAACAATAAATATAACATTTGTATATCTACCCAAAATACGTCTTCAATTCATACGCTCGAGATTTGAAATGTTTATCGCCAGCTGAAAAATAACGGTCAATACTGTTCTCTATCTCTAACGTGACAAGCTTCTTTTTGGAGAGAGGGGGGGGGGTTAATAACGTTCAACTCAAAACGCAAAAAATATTATCTCCCGACCCCGAATTGAAATCTCAGAAGCTTCTTATTAGTTAAAATTAAAATTAACAATAAATATAACATTTGTATATCTACCCAAAATACGTCTTCAATTCATACGCTCGAGATTTGAAATGTTTATCGCCAGCTGAAAAATAACGGTCAATACTGTTCTCTATCTCTAACGTGACAAGCTTCTCTTTGGAGAGAGGGGGTGGGGGTTACTAACGTTCAACTCAAAACGCAAAAAATATTATCACCCGACCCCGAATTGAAATCTCAGAAGCTTCTTATTAGTTAAAATTAAAATTAACAATAAATATAACATTTGTATATCTACCCAAAATACGTCTTCAATTCATACGCTCGAGATTTGAAATGTTTATCGCCAGCTGAAAAATAACGGTCAATACTGTTCTCTATCTCTAACGTGACAAGCTTCTTTTTGGAGAGAGGGGGGGAGGTTAATAACGTTCAACTCAAAACGCAAAAAATATTATCTCCCGATCCCGAATTGAAATCTCAGAAGCTTCTTATTAGTTAAAATTAAAATTAACAATAAATATAACATTTGTATATCTACCCAAAATACGTCTTCAATTCATACGCTCGAGATTTGAAATGTTTATCGCCAGCTGAAAAATAACGGTCAATACTGTTCTCTATCTCTTACGTGACAAGCCTCTTTTTGGAGAGAGGGGGGGGGGTAATAACGTTCAACTCAAAACGCAAAAAATATTATCTCCCGACCCCGAATTGAAATCTCAGAAGCTTCTTATTAGTTAAAATTAAAATTAACAATAAATATAACATTTGTATATCTACCCAAAATACGTCTTCAATTCATACGCTCGAGATTTGAAATGTTTATCGCCAGCTGAAAAATAACGGTCAATACTGTTCTCTATCTCTAACGTGACGAGCTTCTTTTTGGAGAGAAGGGGGGGGGGGTTAATAACGTTCAACTCAAAACGCAAAAAATATTATCTCCCGACCCCGAATTGAAATCTCAGAAGCTTCTTATTAGTTAAAATTAAAATTAACAATAAATATAACATTTGTATATCTACCCAAAATACGTCTTCAATTCATACGCTCGAGATTTGAAATGTTTATCGCCAGCTGAAAAATAACGGTCAATACTGTTCTCTATCTCTAACGTGACAAGCTTCTCTTTGGAGAGAGGGGGTGGGGGTTACTAACGTTCAACTCAAAACGCAAAAAATATTATCTCCCGACCCTGAATTGAAATCTCAGAAGCTTCTTATTAGTTAAAATTAAAATTAACAATAAATATAACATTTGTATATCTACCCAAAATACGTCTTCAATTCATACGCTCGAGATTTGAAATGTTTATCGCCAGCTGAAAAATAACGGTCAATACTGTTCTCTATCTCTAACGTGACAAGCTTCTTTTTGGAGAGAGGGGGGGGGGTAATAACGTTCAACTCAAAACGCAAAAAATATTATCTCCCGACCCCGAATTGAAATCTCAGAAGCTTCTTATTAGTTAAAATTAAAATTAACAATAAATATAACATTTGTATATCTACCCAAAATACGTCTTCAATTCATACGCTCGAGATTTGAAATGTTTATCGCCAGCTGAAAAATAACGGTCAATACTGTTCTCTATCTCTAACGTGACAAGCTTCTCTTTGGAGAGAGGGGGTGGGGGTTACTAACGTTCAACTCAAAACGCAAAAAATATTATCTCCCGACCCCGAATTGAAATCTCAGAAGCTTCTTATTAGTTAAAATTAAAATTAACAATAAATATAACATTTGTATATCTACCCAAAATACGTCTTCAATTCATACGCTCGAGATTTGAAATGTTTATCGCCAGCTGAAAAATAACGGTCAATACTGTTCTCTATCTCTAACGTGACAAGCTTCTTTTTGGAGAGAGGGGGGGGGGGTTAATAACGTTCAACTCAAAACGCAAAAAATATTATCTCCCGATCCCGAATTGAAATCTCAGAAGCTTCTTATTAGTTAAAATTAAAATTAACAATAAATATAACATTTGTATATCTACCCAAAATACGTCTTCAATTCATACGCTCGAGATTTGAAATGTTTATCGCCAGCTGAAAAATAACGGTCAATACTGTTCTCTATCTCTAACGTGACAAGCTTCTTTTTGGAGAGAGGGGGGGGGTTAATAACGTTCAACTCAAAACGCAAAAAATATTATCTCCCGACCCCGAATTGAAATCTCAGAAGCTTCTTATTAGTTAAAATTAAAATTAACAATAAATATAACATTTGTATATCTACCCAAAATACGTCTTCAATTCATACGCTCGAGATTTGAAATGTTTATCGCCAGCTGAAAAATAACGGTCAATACTGTTCTCTATCTCTAACGTGACAAGCTTCTCTTTGGAGAGAGGGGGTGGGGGTTACTAACGTTCAACTCAAAACGCAAAAAATATTATCACCCGACCCCGAATTGAAATCTCAGAAGCTTCTTATTAGTTAAAATTAAAATTAACAATAAATATAACATTTGTATATCTACCCAAAATACGTCTTCAATTCATACGCTCGAGATTTGAAATGTTTATCGCCAGCTGAAAAATAACGGTCAATACTGTTCTCTATCTCTAACGTGACAAGCTTCTTTTTGGAGAGAGGGGGGGAGGTTAATAACGTTCAACTCAAAACGCAAAAAATATTATCTCCCGATCCCGAATTGAAATCTCAGAAGCTTCTTATTAGTTAAAATTAAAATTAACAATAAATATAACATTTGTATATCTACCCAAAATACGTCTTCAATTCATACGCTCGAGATTTGAAATGTTTATCGCCAGCTGAAAAATAACGGTCAATACTGTTCTCTATCTCTTACGTGACAAGCTTCTTTTTGGAGAGAGGGGGGGGGGTAATAACGTTCAACTCAAAACGCAAAAAATATTATCTCCCGACCCCGAATTGAAATCTCAGAAGCTTCTTATTAGTTAAAATTAAAATTAACAATAAATATAACATTTGTATATCTACCCAAAATACGTCTTCAATTCATACGCTCGAGATTTGAAATGTTTATCGCCAGCTGAAAAATAACGGTCAATACTGTTCTCTATCTCTAACGTGACGAGCTTCTTTTTGGAGAGAAGGGGGGGGGGTTAATAACGTTCAACTCAAAACGCAAAAAATATTATCTCCCGACCCCGAATTGAAATCTCAGAAGCTTCTTATTAGTTAAAATTAAAATTAACAATAAATATAACATTTGTATATCTACCCAAAATACGTCTTCAATTCATACGCTCGAGATTTGAAATGTTTATCGCCAGCTGAAAAATAACGGTCAATACTGTTCTCTATCTCTAACGTGACAAGCTTCTCTTTGGAGAGAGGGGGTGGGGGTTACTAACGTTCAACTCAAAACGCAAAAAATATTATCTCCCGACCCTGAATTGAAATCTCAGAAGCTTCTTATTAGTTAAAATTAAAATTAACAATAAATATAACATTTGTATATCTACCCAAAATACGTCTTCAATTCATACGCTCGAGATTTGAAATGTTTATCGCCAGCTGAAAAATAACGGTCAATACTGTTCTCTATCTCTAACGTGACAAGCTTCTTTTTGGAGAGAGGGGGGGGGGGTAATAACGTTCAACTCAAAACGCAAAAAATATTATCACCCGACCCCGAATTGAAATCTCAGAAGCTTCTTATTAGTTAAAATTAAAATTAACAATAAATATAACATTTGTATATCTACCCAAAATACGTCTTCAATTCATACGCTCGAGATTTGAAATGTTTATCGCCAGCTGAAAAATAACGGTCAATACTGTTCTCTATCTCTAACGTGACAAGCTTCTTTTTGGAGAGAGGGGGGGAGGTTAATAACGTTCAACTCAAAACGCAAAAAATATTATCTCCCGATCCCGAATTGAAATCTCAGAAGCTTCTTATTAGTTAAAATTAAAATTAACAATAAATATAACATTTGTATATCTACCCAAAATACGTCTTCAATTCATACGCTCGAGATTTGAAATGTTTATCGCCAGCTGAAAAATAACGGTCAATACTGTTCTCTATCTCTTACGTGACAAGCTTCTTTTTGGAGAGAGGGGGGGGGGGTAATAACGTTCAACTCAAAACGCAAAAAATATTATCTCCCGACCCCGAATTGAAATCTCAGAAGCTTCTTATTAGTTAAAATTAAAATTAACAATAAATATAACATTTGTATATCTACCCAAAATACGTCTTCAATTCATACGCTCGAGATTTGAAATGTTTATCGCCAGCTGAAAAATAACGGTGAATACTGTTCTCTATCTCTAACGTGACAAGCTTCTTTTTGGAGAGAAGGGGGGGGTTAATAACGTTCAACTCAAAACGCAAAAAATATTATCTCCCGACCCCGAATTGAAATCTCAGAAGCTTCTTATTAGTTAAAATTAAAATTAACAATAAATATAACATTTGTATATCTACCCAAAATACGTCTTCAATTCATACGCTCGAGATTTGAAATGTTTATCGCCAGCTGAAAAATAACGGTCAATACTGTTCTCTATCTCTAACGTGACAAGCTTCTCTTTGGAGAGAGGGGGTGGGGGTTACTAACGTTCAACTCAAAACGCAAAAAATATTATCTCCCGACCCTGAATTGAAATCTCAGAAGCTTCTTATTAGTTAAAATTAAAATTAACAATAAATATAACATTTGTATATCTACCCAAAATACGTCTTCAATTCATACGCTCGAGATTTGAAATGTTTATCGCCAGCTGAAAAATAACGGTCAATACTGTTCTCTATCTCTAACGTGACAAGCTTCTTTTTGGAGAGAGGGGGGGGGGTAATAACGTTCAACTCAAAACGCAAAAAATATTATCTCCCGACCCCGAATTGAAATCTCAGAAGCTTCTTATTAGTTAAAATTAAAATTAACAATAAATATAACATTTGTATATCTACCCAAAATACGTCTTCAATTCATACGCTCGAGATTTGAAATGTTTATCGCCAGCTGAAAAATAACGGTCAATACTGTTCTCTATCTCTAACGTGACAAGCTTCTTTTTGGAGAGAGGGGGTGGGGGTTACTAACGTTCAACTCAAAACGCAAAAAATATTATCTCCCGACCCCGAATTGAAATCTCAGAAGCTTCTTATTAGTTAAAATTAAAATTAACAATAAATATAACATTTGTATATCTACCCAAAATACGTCTTCAATTCATACGCTCGAGATTTGAAATGTTTATCGCCAGCTGAAAAATAACGGTCAATACTGTTCTCTATCTCTAACGTGACAAGCTTCTTTTTGGAGAGAGGGGGGTGGGGTTAATAACGTTCAACTCAAAACGCAAAAAATATTATATCCCGACCCCGAATTGAAATCTCAGAAGCTTCTTATTAGTTAAAATTAAAATTAACAATAAATATAACATTTGTATATCTACCCAAAATACGTCTTCAATTCATACGCTCGAGATTTGAAATGTTTATCGCCAGCTGAAAAATAACGGTCAATACTGTTCTCTATCTCTAACGTGACAAGCTTCTTTTTGGAGAGAGGGGGGGGGGTTAATAACGTTCAACTCAAAACGCAAAAAATATTATCTCCCGACCCTGAATTGAAATCTCAGAAGCTTCTTATTAGTTAAAATTAAAATTAACAATAAATATAACATTTGTATATCGACCCAAAATACGTCTTCAATTCATACGCTCGAGATTTGAAATGTTTATCGCCAGCTGAAAAATAACGGTCAATACTGTTCTCTATCTCTAACGTGACAAGCTTCTTTTTGGAGAGAGGGGGGTGGGGTTAATAACGTTCAACTCAAAACGCAAAAAATATTATATCCCGACCCCGAATTGAAATCTCAGAAGCTTCTTATTAGTTAAAATTAAAATTAACAATAAATATAACATTTGTATATCTACCCAAAATACGTCTTCAATTCATACGCTCGAGATTTGAAATGTTTATCGCCAGCTGAAAAATAACGGTCAATACTGTTCTCTATCTCTAACGTGACAAGCTTCTTTTTGGAGAGAGGGGGGGGGGGGTTAATAACGTTCAACTCAAAACGCAAAAAATATTATCTCCCGACCCTGAATTGAAATCTCAGAAGCTTCTTATTAGTTAAAATTAAAATTAACAATAAATATAACATTTGTATATCTACCCAAAATACGTCTTCAATTCATACGCTCGAGATTTGAAATGTTTATCGCCAGCTGAAAAATAACGGTCAATACTGTTCTCTATCTCTAACGTGACAAGCTTCTTTTTGGAGAGATGGGGGGGGGTTAATAACGTTCAACTCAAAACGCAAAAAATATTATCTCCCGACCCCGAATTGAAATCTCAGAAGCTTCTTATTAGTTAAAATTAAAATTAACAATAAATATAACATTTGTATATCTACCCAAAATACGTCTTCAATTCATACGCTCGAGATTTGAAATGTTTATCGCCAGCTGAAAAATAACGGTCAATACTGTTCTCTATCTCTAACGTGACAAGCTTCTTTTTGGAGAGAGGGGGGGGGTAATAACGTTCAACTCAAAACGCAAAAAATATTATCTCCCGACCCCGAATTGAAATCTCAGAAGCTTCTTATTAGTTAAAATTAAAATTAACAATAAATATAACATTTGTATATCTACCCAAAATACGTCTTCAATTCATACGCTCGAGATTTGAAATGTTTATCGCCAGCTGAAAAATAACGGTCAATACTGTTCTCTATCTCTAACGTGACAAGCTTCTTTTTGGAGAGAGGGGGTGGGGGTTACTAACGTTCAACTCAAAACGCAAAAAATATTATCTCCCGACCCCGAATTGAAATCTCAGAAGCTTCTTATTAGTTAAAATTAAAATTAACAATAAATATAACATTTGTATATCGACCCAAAATACGTCTTCAATTCATACGCTCGAGATTTGAAATGTTTATCGCCAGCTGAAAAATAACGGTCAATACTGTTCTCTATCTCTAACGTGACAAGCTTCTTTTTGGAGAGAGGGGGGGGGGGGTAATAACGTTCAACTCAAAACGCAAAAAATATTATCTCCCGACCCCGAATTGAAATCTCAGAAGCTTCTTATTAGTTAAAATTAAAATTAACAATAAATATAACATTTGTATATCTACCCAAAATACGTCTTCAATTCATACGCTCGAGATTTGAAATACCACATATTATTATTATTATTATTATTATTATTATTATTATTATTATTATTATTATTATTATTATTATTATTATTATTATTTATTATTATTATTATTTTTATTATTATTATTATTTATTATTATTATTATTTATTATTATTTTTATTATTATTATTATTATAATTATTATTATCATTTAATTATTTATTATTATTATTATTATTATCATGTATTATTATTAGTAGTATTATTATTTATTACTATAATTATTATTTATTATTGTTATTATTTTATTATTATTATTATTATTATTTATTACATTTATTATTATTATTATTATTATTTATTATTATTATTTATCATCATTATTATCATTATTATTTATTATTATTATTATTTATTATTATTATTATTATCATAATTATTATTTATCATTATTATTATTTATTATTATTATTATTATTATTATTATTATTTTATTATCATTATTTATTATTTACTCACTAGGAGTTATCACACTGGTCATCGTCAGTGATCGCCCACTGCCAACAACCTGTGGTATTCCCTGGAGTCTGAGTGACAACAAGTCTCCTCAGACTTCCAGTATGCTCCACCTCTTTTATTTCGTCACCGCTGATGACCTTGCGGTATCGCGACCGCCACCTATCACCGATTTCCCGCTGATAAGGGCCATTGGTCTCCTCTGGGGCCCGAGTGGCAACAAGCCTCCCCAAGGTCCCAGAGCTGTCCGCGCTCTTCCAGTGGAGGTCTGGTTTGCGCTTTCCCTCCTCGACCCTCTGTCCATAATTTTCGTGGTGTCAGCCTATGCTTGCGCCTCTCTCGTGCGGTTGTATTTTCCCCGGTTCTGTTTTCTTGTGCTTCCATGTGTTTGTTCTCCATTCGTTGCTTATGTGGGTTGGTTTCCACATTCGAGGACATTTCTCAGGATTGTAGCTGTTTTGATCATTACTGTCCTTTGTATGGTCTCAGTTATCCCTTTGATTCCTATTTCTCGTAGTCTTTTCTCCATGTTTTTGGGGAGTGTTCCTAGTGCTCCTATGATTATTGGTGTTACACTGACTTTCTTCATGTTCCATATTCCTTTCAGTTCTCTGGCAAGTTCAGTATATTTGTTTCTTTTTTCCGTCTCTTATCTTAACTCTGTGGTCTGCTGGAACGGCAAAGTCTACGATTTTGCAGGATTTTTCTTTCTTGTTGATTATTATCATATTCGGTCTCCTTGCTGTTATGGGTTTGTCTGTTTGTACATTCATATCCCATATGATTTTGTGTTTTTTGTTTTCTAGTACAGTTTCTGGTTTGTGTTTGTAATGTTTTTTTGCATATTCGAAATTCAGTTGTTTGCACATTTCCCGGTGTACTTCTTTCCCTACGCTGTCATGTCTGTTCTTGTATTCCTTTTGGGCTAGCTTGCTGCATTCACTTATTATATGATTTATCGTTTCGTCTCTTTGTCCACACAATCGGCATTTGCTGTTTTCCTGGGTTTTATCTATCTTTGCTTTAATAAAGTTTGTCCTAATCGCATTGTTCTGTGCGGCCGTCAGCAGAGATTCCATTTCTCTGTTCAAGTGTCCTTTTCTTAGCCATGCCCAGCTGTTTTCATTGGCTTCATCGCTTGTGAGTCTTATAAAGCGTCCATGTAGTTGTTTTTCTTCCCACTTTTCCTTTCTTGTCTTTTTGTTTCTGGGTTCAGTGCTTCCGGATTTGTTTGTTGGGCTGGTGTCTCTTGCTGTGGTGATCAGTCTTTCCGTGTTCTGGATTACATATTTCTCCAGCTCTTTTTTGGTGTTTTCCACACAATCTTCTATACTTACCAGTCCTCTACCTCCTTCATTTCTTTTCATGTAAAGTCTGTCCGTATCGTCTTTTGGGTGCAATGCATTGTGCATAGTCATTAGTTTTCTAGTCCTCTGGTCAAGGTGCCTGAGTTTTTCTTTGGTCCAGCATATGAATGGTCCAGAGTATCTAATTAGTGATACAGCCCATGTGTGTATCCCTTTTACTAGATTTCTGCTATATAGTTTAGTTTCTAAGAGTTTCCTTGTTCTTCGTAGATATTCTTTTCCAATCTTCTCTTTCATTTCTGTATATTTGATTGTGTCTGCTTCCAAAACCCCCAGGTATTTATAACTATCTTGTTCTCCTCTTGGTTGGGGAGTTCTATACCTTCTGTCGTCTCCAGTTTTCCTCTTTTAATCTCTAGCAGTGCACATTTTTCCATCCCAAACTCCATTTAGATATCCTGGCTGAATATGCTGGTTGTATTTATCAGTTTTTCCAGTTCTTTTTTGTTTTTTTGCAAACAGTTTAACGTCATCCATGTACATCAGGTGGTTTATTCTTTGTTCTGTATCCGTAGACCTGTATCCGGCATCACACTTTCTGAGTATGTAGTTGAGTGGCATCATGGCTATTATAAACAATAGTGGTGATAGAGAGTCTCCTTGAAAAATGCCTCTCTGTATTTTTATCTCAGACAGGTGTTGTCCTCCGGCTGTCAGTTTTAGTCTCCATGTTTCCATTGCTTTC